>WNWK01000170.1:700000-707500 GCA_009830355.1 Cherax destructor | reverse complement strand
CCTTTTCATCTAGAAATGGAATGGCAGCTGCATCTTTTTGTTCTCATTTCCTCCATTTAGCTTGGTAAGTTTTCCCCGTCTAACCTAAATATTGATTCCCGAAAATTTTTAATGTTTTTTTTAATCTTCACCAAAAAAATACCTATAAATAAGCTATGGGTCCCCACACTTGCGGGTGAAGGAGAACCCACCCCCCATTATTTTCATTGAAATGATGTAAAAAAAATTTTTTTTGACCAAAAACCCCCCTTAGAAACTTAATGTCATTGTTTTTAGTCTAACTATTAAATATTTCAGATCAACTGAATTTTTTTAAAAAATTTCCAAATACAAAAATAAATAAAAAAATAAATATATATATATATATATATATATATATATATATATATATATATATATATATATATATATATATATAAAAAAAATATTTTTGTGTGTTGGGGTCCGAATAGGTAAAACGTGCGTTTTTTTGGTTTAAAAAACCAAAAAATTTTGAGAATAGGGCAAGCGAAAATTTTTGTATGCATTAATTTAGAAAAAAACATACTGAATTTTTAAAAAAAAAATATATTTCATTGCATCTGTTTATTATTAAATTAATTTAAAGTTTGAAAAATTTTTTAATTTTAAAAAATTTTTTAATAAAAAATCGACAGTGAAGAGGACGACAGGGCCTGTTTTTTCCCCTTTACAAATTGGTTTTTTCTTTATTCCCAAACGTTTCGTCTAAAAATAGGCTTCTTTTTGTATGAAAAAAAAATTTTTTTTAATAAAGATAAAAATTTTTTCCCTGTGCCCTTTTTCAACTTGTCGGTATTTCATAACGTTAAAATATTCACATGACGGGGATTTACTGCCGAGACTACACCCACCACACAGTTTCCAGGTTTATTATTTTTTTAACTACTGAACCGAGTCCATCGTCAGTGTTCGAACAAATGCCCCAAAAAGATAGGCACGCTAGTGGCCCTTTTTTGTTATTATTATTTTATTTAAATGAAAAACCCCACATTGTAAGCTTTGAAAAGGGAAAAAAAGATTTTTTTATTTTCATTTTACTACAGGAGGCACGCCCCGGGCGTTGAAAAACCTCCACCCCGAAACAGGGGGCCCCCAAAAAGGGGCACAAGGAAATAGTTAAAATTATATCCTTTTTTTTTTAAAGGGGGGGGACCAGTAAGCCAGCCAAAAGGGCCTTTTGGTCAGATGCCCAAAAAACTCCAGCTGTGGGTCATTTTGATTAAAAACCCCGGGCAGCAAAAAAACTTGTCCTTTTTCCCCGACAAACCGTACCTAACCTAACGATGAATAATTATAGCTGATGAAGACACAGGGGTTAGCTAGACAACGTTCTCCTTGAGCGAAACGTTGCTGTAATAAACCCTGAAACTGTCCTCTTGTGAGCTCGCTACTTCTTCCACTCACCAAACTTTAATTTATTAATAAAAAATCTGCAACGATGGTCACACACACACAAAAAAACGAAAAAAACCAATAATACTGAAAAAGTAACATTAATTCGACCATCAAGACCGACAGGGCAAAACGACAATGGCATTAATCAGGCGAGTGCCTGTACCCAAAGACGTGATAACTCCATAATTTACTCTGATTAATGATTAAGTTCTGATCATACCATCATGGGGAATATTTTATTGAAATAAATTTCAGCAGCGTCACACATTATTACCTTCTTGTTGTGTCTATCTCCTGTGTCCTCACTGTTATTGTTATGATCGTAGTGGTAATAGAGTAGTTGACGGTAGTAGTTTTGAGTACTAGTCGAGGTTGTGATTGTAATGAACGCAGGAATTGTGGTAGTTGTAGTAGTACTGGTAGTAGTACTAGTTGTAACAGTAGTAGCTGGCAGTAGTAGTTTTGAGTAGTAGTCGAGATAGAAGTTGTAATGGACACAGGAATAGCGGTTGATAGTAGTAATTTTGACTAGTAGTCGAGGTAGAAGTTGTAATGGACGCAGGAATAGTAGTAGTAGTAGTTGACAGTAGTAGGTTTGAGTAGTAGTCGAGGTAGTAGATGTAATGGACGCAGAAATAGTAATAGTAGTAGTGGTCTTATTATTTATTTTTGCATGAGGCGCGAAACCTGAATACCTGGAGTATACCTCGAGAGGGTTTTGGGGATCACCGCTCCCGCGGCCCGGTCTGTGACCAGGCCTGTGGTGGATCAGAGCCTGATCAACCACGCTGTTACGCAGACCGACATACGAACCACAGCCCGGATGATCAGGTGGGTCATTCAGTGAAAGAAGTTGCTGGTTGTAGCAGAGTATAACAATACTTTTCGTAGGAGCAGTATTAGTAGTAGTTTCAGTAGCAGTAGTAGTACAGTCTCTCCTCACTTAGCAACGTACTCATTTACTGACGACTCGGACTTATGACAGGCTCTCTGACCAGGATGCATACCAAAATAATGTATATTAGAGCTGATTTTCTCTATTATGTTTATTACAATATACAGTACACTACTTTATATACATTTAAAAATATACGAGAAATGTTATAAATGGTGCAAAAGTGACATTAAAACAATATCAAAGATAGTTAACACAAACCCACTACCATTATAGTATGTCCTCACTTAGTGACGAATTCGTTTACCGATGTGGTCTTAGGAACGGACCTTCGTCATTAAGTGAGGAGAGCTGTATTAAAATTATTAGCTTTAGAAGCAGTAGGAGTAGAATCAATAGTTTCAGCAGAAATATTACTATTATTATTATTATTCTTAGAAGTAGTAATAGTAGTAGTAGTAGAATTAGTAGTTTTAGTAGAAAAATTTGTAATAAAGAGAGTGTAATAGTTTTAGTAGATGAATAATAGGGAGAATGTGGTGGTTTTAGTAATAGTAGTAGTAGTAATAACAGTAGTAGTAGTAGCAACAGTAGTAGTAGTTGCAGGAGAAGTTTTAGTAGCAGCTGCAGCAATGTGTGTGTATAATTCATCTCAGGGCTCCTGAGATTATTTAATAATATTTGTGAAATAATTCGACAGTAACGTTGACAGGTTGACGGAAGGGGCAACGACGTGACAGCTGTATTAATAACAAAGACACAAGAGAACGCTTTAAGTCTTCATAACAGCAACGTTTCGCTCAGAGCGTTATCAGATTATTTTGGGAAACCAATTTTTCAGAGAAACATTGTTATAATGAGAGCATACAACGTTGAAAGCTGAAAGGGGCACCTGTGCGTTTGTGTGTGTGTGTGTGTGTGTGTGTGTGTGTGGGTGTGAGTGTGTGTTACTTACCATTTTGTTCTAGGCACATGTCGATTAGACACTAGGCCTGTTGTATATGCCAGCGTGTATGGTGTGTGTGTGTGTGTGTGTGTGTGTGCTCACCTATTTGTGGTTGCAGGGGTCGATTCATAGCTCCTGGCCCCGCCTCTTCACTGGCCGCTACTGGGTCACTCTCTCTGCGCCATGAGCTTTATCATACCTCTTCTTAAAGCTATGAATGAATCCTGCCTCCACTACATCACTTCCCGGACTATTCCACTTCCCGACAACTCTGTGACTGAAGAAATACTTCCTAACATCCCTGTGATTCATCTGAGTCTTCAACTTCCAACTGTGTCCCCTTGTTGCTGTGTCCCATCTCTGGAACATTCTGTCTCTGTCAACCTTGTCAATTCCTCTCAGTATTTTATATGTTATCATGTCTTCCCTATCTCTCCTGTCCTCCAGTGTCGTCAGGTCGAGTTCCCTTAACCTCTCCTCGTAGGACATACCCCTTAGCTCTGGGACTAGTCTTGTTGCAAAAGCAATAATACTTTCTCTAGTTTCTTTACGTGCTTGGCTAGGTGTGGGTTCCAAACTGGTGCTGCATACTCCAATATGGGCCTAACGTACACAGTGTACAGGGTCCTGAACGATTCTTTATGAAGATGTCGGTATGCTGTTCTTAGGTTTGCTAGGCGCCCGTATGCTGCAGCTGTTATTTGGTTGATGTGCGCCTCAGGAGATGTGCCTGGTGTTATACTCACCCCAAGATCTTTTCCTCTGAGTGAGGTTTGTAGTCTCTGGCCCCTAGACTGTACTCCGTCTACGGTCTTCTTTGCCCTTCCCAATCTTTATGACTTTGCACTTGGTGGGGTTGAACTCAGGAGCCAGTTGCTGGACTAGGCTTGAAGCCTTTCCAGATCCCTTTGTAGTTCTGCCTGGTCCTCGTTCGATTGAATTCTTCTCATCAACTTCACATCATCTGCAAACAGGGACATTTCGGAGTCTATTCCTTCCGTCATGTCGTTCACAAATACCAGAAACAGCACCGGTCCTAGGACTGACCTCTGTGGAACCCCACTCGTCAAAGGCGCCTACTCTGACACCTCGCCACGTACCATGACTCGCTGCTGTCTTCCTGACAGGTATTCCTTGATCCATTGGAGTGCCTTCCCTGTTATCCCTGCCTGGTCCTCCAGCTTTGCACTAATCTCTTGTGTGGAACTGTGTCAAACGCCTTCTTACAGTCCAAGAAAATGCAATCTACCCACCCCGTGTTGGCCGTCGTTGATAAGCTCATTCCTTTCTAGGTATTCCACCACTCTTATCCTGATAATCTTCTCCATGACTTTGCATACTATACATGTCAGTGACACTGGTCTGTAGTTTAATGCTTCGTGTCTGTCTTTTTTTTAAATTGGGACTACATTTGCTGTCTTCCATACCTCAGGTAGTCGCCTTGTTTTGATAGATGTGTTGAAGATTGTTGTTAGGGGTACACATAGTGCCTCTGCTCCCTCTCAGGACCCATGGAGAGATGTTATCTGGCCCCATCGCCTTTGAGGTATCTAGTTCGCTTAGCAGCCTCTTCACTTCTTCCTCGGTTGTATGTATTATGTCCAACACTTGATGATGTACCCCACCTCTCCGTCTTTCTGGAGTCCCTTCTGTCTCCTCTGTGAACACTTCTTTGAATCTCATGTTGAGCTCCTCACATACTTTGCTGTCGTTTCTTGTGATCTCTCCTCCTTCCTTCCTCAGCCTGATTACCTGGTCCTTGACTGTTGTTTTCCTATTGATGTGGCTGTACAACAGCTTCAGGTCAGATTTGGCTTTCACTGCTATGTCATTTTCATATTGTCGTTGGGCCCCCCTCCTTACCTGTGCATATTCATTTCTGGCTCTACGACTTCTCTCCTTATTCTCCTGGGTCCTTTGCCTTCCTTTGCCTGGTCACAGACCGAGCCACGGGGGCGTTGACCCCGGAACCCTCTCCAGGTATACTTCTTCCATTCTCTAGCACACTTGGTTTTGGCCTCTCTACACCTTAGGGTGAACCAAGGGCTCATCCTGGCTTTCTCGTTATTTCTGTTAACCTTGGGTACAAACCTCTCCTCAGCTTCCTTGTATATTGTTGTCACATATTCCATCATCTCGTTTACTGACTTCCTGCCAGTTCTCTGTCCCACTGAACCCCGTGTAGGAAGTTCTACATGCCTATGTAATCCTCTCTTGTAGTTTGGCATCATTCGTTCTGCCCTTCCTGCTTCCCTCCACTTGTAACTCTACTATGTATTCGAAGCTCAGAACCACGTGATCACTGGCCCCGAGGGTTTTTCATATGTGATGTCCTCAATATCTGCACTACTCAAGGTGAATACTAGGTCCAGTCTCGCTGGTTCATCTTCTCTCTCTGGTAGTGTCCCTTACGTGTTAGTACATGAGGTTTTCCAGTACCACCTCCATCATCTTAGCCCTCCACGTTTCTTGGCCCCCAAGTGGCTCCAGGTTCTCCCAGTCGATTTCTTTGTGGTTGAAGTCATCCATAATCAGCAGCTTTGCCCTGCCTCTTGCTGTTCTGTGGTGGGTTATACATTACTGCAATTACCACCTTGGGACCTCCAGACTGAAGTGTTCCTATTATGTAGTCTCTTGCTTCTCCTCTCTCTCTCTTCTCTCCAGCTCATCAAAATCCCATTGGTTTTTGATGAGCAGTGCCACTCCTCCACCCCCTCTGTTCTCTTTGTCTTTCCTCAGGATCTGATATCCCATTGGAAAGATGGCAACTGTTATCATTACTGTGAGCTTGGTTTCCGTGAGAGCAATGATGTCCGGTAATGCCTCTTTGACTCTTTCGTGCCACTCTTCCCATTTATTCGTTATTCCATCAACGTTGGTGTACCATACCTTCAGTTTCCTTTCCAACACCACTGTGTTCTGGGGGTCTGTGAAGGTGGGGGACCTGGCGGTGTGCTGTGGGATTCTACAGCGTAGTGTGGGGTAGGGGCTGTAAATGTGGATTGTGGTTTGTGTTGGGATAAAGCGTTTGGTTGCGGTATTCTGGGGGTGGTTCTGTGTGTGCTTGCACTTGTTGCTCTGCCCTGCTCTGGTTGTCCTCTGCTGATTCTGTCCTTGTCTCTCTTCCTAGCCCCTTTCGCTTCTGTGTCCCCTCCCTCAGTTGCTGTCCTTCTATTCTTGTACTGTCTTGGTCTAGGAACACCCTTTTGTACGCAGACGATTCCTTCAGCCGTGGTTTCTCTTGCAGGATTTTGTTTCGCACCATTTCTGTCTTGAATATCAGCTTGGCCGGACGATTTCTCCCCTTCAAGCACCCCCCTATTCTCTGGAAATTTATTATCTCAGTCATGTCCTCCTTGCCTATTTCTTTGATGATGTTTTCTATCTTCTGTTTTTCTTCCTGCCATCTTTCATTGTGCATCCTCCCCTCGCCCTCCTGAAGCCTGTGAATAAACACTGATCTCTCTCTCTCCTCCTCCCATTGCCTTTCCCTCTGTGTCTCTGGGTCCCATTTGTACATGGCCATTGTTTCCCTTATTTTTTCCTGTAGCTCTTGGTGGCATGGTCGTGCCTCTGCATGGGGCCTATCCCCCTCTCCACCTTCTTCCCCCTCTCTTACTGCTATCCTTGCTTCCAACTTCTCTTCCCCTTCATTCCTCGGCCTTGGTGTTCTGATAGGGCCTTAGCGTAAGTTATGTCTCCTTCCTTTCCATTGGGCTCCTCATTCAGTAGGGGTGTAGCTGCTTTATATGCTATGCCTTCTCTGGGCAATAGCCCTGTAACTCACTTCAGCCTATTTACCTCATATTCTAGGGCCCTTATCCTGGCTTCTGCAGCTTCGGCTTGTGACTCCCATTTCTTCTCCGCCTCCATCCTCCTCTCCATTTTCACAGAAAACTCACCTAGTTTGCTCTCCTACTCTTGTTCCATCATTTTACATTGCTCTTCCATCCATTCTTCCCTACCAGAACCATTTTCCTC
Source organism: Cherax destructor (assembly GCA_009830355.1). NCBI lineage: Eukaryota > Metazoa > Arthropoda > Malacostraca > Decapoda > Parastacidae > Cherax > Cherax destructor. The sequence goes on along the minus strand of WNWK01000170.1, from coordinate 700,262 downwards.
TGATCCCTGAGCCTTTGACTTCTGAGCCACCATCTTTTTTTTTGTTAGGTGTTGTAATGTGTGTGTATGTGTGCTGTTTGTGTGTGTGGGGGGTGAGAGAGATGGGAACAGTGATGGAGAGGTGCAGAGAGAGTGGGAATGGGGGCAGAGGGAGAGGGAGAGACACACAGACAGACAGGTTAGGTGTTGTAATGTGCGTGGGTACTGCTTGTGTGTGTTTTGTGTGTGTGTGTGTTGCGTATGTGTGTGTGTGTTGTGTGTG
>WNWK01000170.1:665000-697500 GCA_009830355.1 Cherax destructor | reverse complement strand
CTCTTGAGGGATCTTCAAGATGTTGATCTCCAGCTTCTGGACCTCTTACGAGGATTGAGCTGCAGCTTCTAGGCCACTTCAGGAGTTAAGCTCTGGCTACTCCGCCTCTTGAGGAGTTGGAAGCTCAGCTACGATGCCTCATGCGTGGGTTGAGGTACAGCGCTGGAGCTGTGGGTTACATAAGAACATAAGAACATAAGAATGGAGGAACACTGCAGAAGGCCTACTGGCCTTCTCGGATTGCACAGCTGAGATTATGTGATGCCAGGGATACCATTCTCGGATGGCACAGCTGCCAAAATAAATACAGAACTCTGTGGAAACCAGTAACCATCGAGCGGTTGCTGTTGACATGCTTCACCATCGGGCCATCGGCTACCCACACATATACATGTCCTTAAGACATGTTTTTTTATATTTTATTTAAAAAGTACATACAATACATGTCATGACAAAATCGCATATTGAAACATATACATAAGCTCCTCACCCTACCAGAAAACGAAACACAAATATAATCAATCTCCTTCGTATTAACCTATTTACTAGGTTGTCTTATCTTTACTGGAAAATATCAGAATACAACTACAAACTGCAGCAAACTATACACAAAACAAAACTGCCTTTACCTAACCACACCTCAATACCCATCTCCCTGCTCACACATGTTACAAAAATTAAACACCACAACTGCCTTAATAAAAATTAAAAATCATATTACATTCCATAAACACACATGAACAATACTGTCTCTGCAAAAGTCTTACCCAAACAGTCCGAAAACCTGGTATCACTGTAATACACCAAATAACATGAAACCATTACATCTCTACCATGTACACTTGTAAACCCACTTCCATTCCCTTTTTTTTTTTTTCTTTTTTAATGAAATACCCTTTCGAGTCAGACGTAAGTCATAATTCAAGTCACAAACAACATCTTATTAAACTTGTAATTGTGTACTATCCTAACTCCCCCTTTTTTTTTTAAACATATCTCAATACAGCTGTAAACCTCATCCATATTATATACAAAACAATTTTTTTTTTTTTTTTTTTAACCTAACAACACCTCGAACAAATCCCAACACCCTACACACACATTACTAATATTAATCAAACTAACTGTCATTACAATGTAAGACACCACTATATTACATTCAACGATCACTTAAGATCAAAAACCTAACTCTTCAAAAGTCTGGAGCCTTACCTAACCTACTGCTGTATACCACAACAGTGCTCCTAGAACCTGGTGCATATCAAATAAAACCTCCCCATACCCATACATTTCAAGGTTTACCACCACCATGTCATGCTTGAACCATATGACATTCCCTGTGTTTGACACAGACAAAACACAAAAATTACCCCGGTGGTAGCTGAAAAAGTTAACACAAAAGGGCAATAATATTTTCTCCACCCACACACAGCACCAACATACATCCAAACACCTGCCATACGTGACACAATGTCCATACACCAACACACGGATCTCACTCACACAGGCGGCATCTCTAATAGAGATCTTCCAACATATATATATATATTGTTTTTTCCTTTAATTTAGTCAACAAAGGTTTGCTTTGACTTACAAACCCCTAAGAGATTATGATGACGCCGACAGTTAGAAAACAGGCAAGCTTCCCCTTATGCTCCCAACACCCCCCCTTCCCCCAACAACCCTTTTTCGCCAACCTCACTAACTACTGATTAACAAAAACAATTTTTATTTTTATAAATTATCATTGAAAGCAGAGCACCCAAAACCTAAAGCATCAACAACAAACCATCCTCATTTCCCTTACACCCTGCTACCCTAATAAAACCATACCTCACACACACTCATGTTGGTCCCTCACCCCCTCCCCAACAATAAGCAACCGTGATGTTCCTATAACCCAAAGAAAACGCCTTACACCACCTTCCTGCATACACCTCTTGATTACGACATCTTGTCCTATAGAAACCTGCCGCCATAGCTCTAATACGGACAGCGCCCTGCTCCTCTCTCATGCACCACGAGATGTAAATGTACTCCAAAACTAAATATGCCACCGCCCTTCTTACATCCTCAGGACACGCCTCAACATCCAAACTTAACGCCCTAAGGGTTGACAAACCCCGCCCCTACCCTTTCAAACCCCACTAAACCATTCCTCACCCCCCAACTCCTCACAAAAGTAAATAACGTGATACGCAGTGTCAAGCCACCGCATTTCAGGCACAACCTCCCTTATTATGCCCATTCTCCACAATTGTGCCCTTGATGCCAAAATGCCTAATAAAACCTATACCCTGTTTCCCTTACCTAGGTGGTATACGCAGCCTCTTCATCCAATACCACACCAATTTCCAATTATACATTGGATAAATCCCTGATCCCTGCACTATCTCTTTCTCCCCCTACCCTATCCAACTTACTCACCTTCACCCTACCTGGCACCCTGACAACTGAAAGGTATCTCAAAATATCCTCACAATGCAATAAATCTCTATCCTTCCACCACCTACGTACCTCACTCTAACCCTCCCCACTCGCCTGCCCCCCTTCCCCCTACTAAAAATTCCTGTTTACGTATATACTTTGAAGCCTTCTCCCCAATGGTATCAACCCCATACCCCCTACGGCCACCCCCGCTGTCACTACTTCTCGCGCCAACCAGTGCCTCCCATAGCTCCAAATGTATCTATAAACCCTTACCGTCAACCTTCTTATGTCACACTCCCGTAGAGGATAAACAGTCGCCACAAACCACAGTTTACTATAAATTAGAGCATTCACTACCACTGCTCTTTGTAACAACGTTACCTCTCCAGGACTGAAACCACTTAACCTACCTAGCGCTTTGTTCACCACTAACTCCGAATTTAAGTCCCTTGCCAACTGACTATTATGACTAAAAATGACCCCACATATTTTTAAGCTATCAACACATCCACCCACCCCTACTTCCCAACGGCCCACCCACCCACGAACCTACCTCCAACAACCTAGATTTCGCTCTATTGATGCCCATCCCAGTAGCCCCTCCAAACACCTCTATAATCTTATTAACATTTCCTAAACCCTCACTACTCCCCACCATAATTGTAGTGTCATCAACATAACCTACTATGCCCGTTTCACAACCCCACTTTTCATCCCCATCCCATACCCCCTCACGAACCAACCTATAAAAGGGGTCTTGCAGACACCCAAAAAGGATCTGAGATAGGGGACAACCCTGCCTCAGACCCCTCTCAAACCTCACCTGAACTCCTAACCTGCCATTAACCTGGACCCTCGCCAAGGCCCCATCATACAAGGTTCTTACCCACCAACAATTTCCCGCCAAACCCCTGCCTCCCTAAGATCTCATATAACATCTCCTATCTACACTATCGTACGCCGTTTCCCAATCTAACCCCAGAAACCCCCTTCCTTCTGTTCCACGAAAGTCTTAATTCTTCTATGCCCCGTCCTAATACTACGTCCTGGTATACCAAACTGACCGTCCTCTAAAACCTTCTCCAACACCCTTTTCATCCTATTCGCTAATATCTTGGCAAAAATCTTGTAATCAGAACATAACAAAGTTATTGCCCTATACCCTCTCAAAACATCACTGTCCTTGCCTTTTGGTACTAACACCACCACCCCAGTCCTCTGCACCTCATCCATCGTACCCTATCCTTCATTTGATTCAGCACCTTTACTAAAACATCCTTCAAAACATCCCAATGACATACGTAGAAATCCCCAGGTAACCCATCCACCCCAGGTGCCTTCCCCATGCGTAACCCTTGCACTGCTTGCCATACCTCTTCAATCGTTATTCTTCCACCTAACCCCTTCCTATCCTCCTCCCCTAACCTCTCCTGAATGCTCTCTAACACAATCCCCCTACAACCCTCATCCCTCACTCTACCCATGAACTTATTCTGAAACCAATACCTCGCATAAGCACACATCCCATCCGTAGTTCTTAACACCTGACCTGTATGATAACCCCCAATCTCCTCCTCTACCTTCAACGCCGTTATTGTCATTCCTGTTCTACGTGTCCTAAATCTCCTCAAAACAGTACCCGATGGCCTATCACCCCATAACACCTCTTCTAATTGACTACGAACCCTTATCGCCCTAAAAACTTCATTCTGAATATCCTTTAGTCTACCCTTAAGATACGCTATTTCCTGTTGATGACACCCTCCTCCTCCCCCACTATAACAATCCCGTAACCTCCCTTCCAAATATCTCGGTAACCCATACCTATACCTAGCCTCCTCAACCCCTTCACGCCTATAATAACCTCTCACTGCCTCCTTTGCCATCAAATTCCACCACTTCCCAATGTCACAAATGCCCCTACCCCCACCCCAGAACCCTCCCACCAAGCCTCGAAACCCTCACGATCCCCTCTCTTTTCAGCAAACTAACATTCAACCTCCACAAGTCCGAATAATATTTAACAGCACCCACCCACCCCAACACAGCCACCACACCCCTATGATCTGAAAACCCAACATCTATATTACGCACCTCTTCCACATTTATACTTGAAGACACGTACACCCTATCCAACCATGCTGCATATCCTTTCCGAATAAACATATGTTCTACCATAACCTGTCTACCATCTACTACATCCCTAACCCCAACTGCCCCTAACAAGTCCCTCAACACTGCTAGCACACAACCTGCTCCTCTCGGTTCTACGTCATTCCTCCTAATAACACAATTCCAGTCTCCGCGATCACCGTTACCGCAGGAAGACCCTTAATGCATAAACTAAATAATCCCTCACGAAATCCCCTTGATACTAGGCACATTAACCGCTGGCATATACACACCAGAAAACAAACCGAAATGTCACCCCAAACCCCTCTACCCTTACAATCCGCCCCCTCCTACCTCCTCCCACGACCTCAAATGAAAAGGGCAGGATTCCCTAATACCTACCAAAGCCCCTCCCTTGAAAAGTTCCAAACTTCCTGTATATAAATTAAATCCCTTTAACTTCAATTCCCTACCACACCTATAATTGTGTTCTTGGAGGAAACAAACATCAATACCCTCTCTCCTCAAAATACTCTCAACCCACATCCTCTTGACCTCCGCTCGGAGGCCATTAACATTCATACTTAAACACTTAAATTCTTTAAAGGTGGTTTCCTCGATGCTTCGTTACTCGTGCTCCACCTGCATTGACGAAGAACCCACCCCCTGGGCCCTCCCCCACCTTGTCTACATGCTTCTCCCTTACTCCCCCCCTCTCATTCCTATCCCTTTCTGCTAACACTTTCTTCCCTGTTTTCTGAGCCGGTGTCAACACATCATCTTCCACAGAACCACTAGATCTCTTACGAGATTCTCCTGCCACCTCCATGATCTCTTCAGACACTGCACTGTCTACATTGTCCTCCTCATGAACTTCTGCCTCTACCACACACACGCTCACCTCATTACCACTCTCTCCACAACCACTCTTACTCACGTCATCACTCAGCTCTTCGCCCAGACTTTCCATTACTTCCGGGTTATTCTGCAGCTCATACTCCTCGCCCACGGATGGTGGACTATCAATCAACTTCCTTAGATCCTCCAACATAGGATCTGTCAATTCCACCAAATCATTGCCATCCTCCTGTCCGATGGCGACTGTAGAATCCTGCACCTCCTCTTGACATGTCTCAGGAGGCAATGTCACCACCAACTCCTCCGCTTGCTTCATCTCATCGCTCCATCGACGTGCTCCTCCATCCTTACGCCCTGGAGAAGACCCATTCCTCTCCATGTCACTGAAAAGGCCATCCACACCAATCCCCTCACCTCCTCTCCACGTCGTTGCTGGGGTAACTGTCCTTGTCTCTCACAAGCCACCGCCAAATGCCCCGCCTGTCCACATAGCCGGCATGTCCTCACTTGCCCTGCATATGTCACATATACTTGTGTACGAAAGAGGGGCATCAATACATATGATGGTATAGGCATCCTCAATGACATCTTCAGACTGTATGATCCTTCTGGCAATCCTGCATAGGCACCCTGTTCCCACCTACCGACAGTTGCCGCATGAATCACCCCATAGGCCTTGAACACATCTCTCACATCTTCTTCATAAGCCTCAAATGGACAATTACGAATCCGTATCCACTTGTATGTCGCAGATACGTCCCTCAGCCGCACCTCCAATCCTTCCCTCACAACCATCCTCTTGTCTTGATAATCGTCAACAGCTCTTCCGTAGACACCACTCGACGAGAATTTCACAAACACTCTTGTTGCTCCATTCAGTGATATCCCATAAATATCTGAAGTGGCAAATCCATATTTATCACGTAGAATGGCAGGTAAGAGATCGTCTGCATTTGAAGGATAAATGGCCCCAGCGAGCACCTCAATACACACTGTATTTACTCTCCTTCTGTATGACTCGGCCATTGCTGAGAAAATGAAGTTGTCAAAGCTGGCCACCAGAGGCGCCTGACAGCACACCCTCACACCACAGTGGTCGGGCAGCGTGACATGTACGAAACCCATCCTATGTGATGGAAGACGACTGGCAAACGTTAATTCACACTGTGTAACTATCATATAGAATAGTGTAGCAGTACTCTGGTGCACACAAGTTTGCTAGAAGACACCGTCTGAGCTCGCCAGTTCCATAGTGCGAGCACCACGCCCCTTCTATAGTGATGGCACTCCTTCCCACTCAAAGTGCAGGCACAGCTCCCGCTCTCCCTCCATAATTCCGGCACCACGCCCTGTCCATAAGTCTCAGCACTACTCTCCCTTCATAGTGCCGGTACCACACACACAAGGCTAGTTCCACAACTCAGGGGATTGCCATATGAAGAAAGGTTGAGGGAAATAGGACTAACAACACTGGAGGACAGAAGGGTTAGAGGAGACATGATAACGACATACAAAATACTGCGGGGAATCGACAAGATAGATAGTGACAGGATGTTTCAGAGAGGGAACACAGAAACAAGGGGACACAACTGGAAGCTGAAGACTCAGATGAGTCAAAGGGATCTTAGGAAGCATTTCTTCAGCCATAGAGTAGTTAGGAAGTGGAATAGTCTAGCGAACGATATAGTGGAGGCGGGAACCATACATAGTTTTAAGACAAGGTATGATAAAGCTCATGGAGCAGGGAGAGCAGAGACCCAGTAGCAGACAGCGAAGAGGTGGGGCCAGGAGCTGAGTCTCGACCCCTGCAACCACAATTAGGTGAGTACAATTAGGTGAGTACACACACACACACACACACAACCAATCGCAACACCACACATAAAAAAAATATAAATCAAAGGGTCATTGACAACTAGTAGCTACCATTACTACACACACTGTAGTATACTGGGAGTATGTTACATTTTATTAGGCGTATATCACACTCCCATGTAGGCTGCCTCCCAACCAGCGAACCAGGTGTTAAGGATTAACGATCTAATAGGGGCCCCGTCGGTTCATCGGCCCCGTCGGTTTATCGGTCAATCACAGGAAAGCCCACCAGAGCTGTGAAGCAAAATAGTTCACTTGTGACACGAGTTTTGGCAGACTTGTCTGGGCTGCTGGACGCTCATGGTGCTCCGTGTCTGGTGCTTGCATTCTGCCTCTTTGACCACCGTGTTGTATGCTTGCTTTTACATTATTGTACATAGTGTAAATAGTGTACATATTGTAAATACCAGTTTACATTTTTAGAGAAGGGAATACGAGTCATGTATCCTCCGCTGTCTTTTGCTTGTTCCACTGTTTCTTATCCCATTATGACAAGGTGTTCATAATACACACACACATACACACACATACATATGTCACCTGAACGAGTACAAAATGTTTAAAAGAATATATTTACACAATTGAAATATTAACTAAAGATTAAATATTTCAATTGTGTAAATTATTCTTGCTAGTTTTATTTATCAATAAATTAACTAAAGATTAAATTTATTGATAAATGAAACTGGCAAGAATAGGTATACCTGGAGTCTACCTGGAGGGCATTCCGGGCATCATCGTCCCCGCGGCCCGGTCTATGACCAGGCCTCCTGGTGGATCAGGGCCTGATCAACGAGGCTGTTACTGCTGGCTGCACGTAGTCCAACGTACGAACCACAGCCCGGCTGATCCGGCACCGACTTTAGGTATCAGTCCAGCTCCCTCTTGAAGGCAACCAGAGGTCTACTGGTAATGCCCCTTATGGCTGGTGGGAGGCTGTTGAACAGTCTTGGGCCCCGGACACTTATTGTGTTTTCTCTTAGTGTACCAGTGGCGCCCCTACTTTTCACTGGGGGTACGTTGCACCGTCTGCCAAGTCTTTTGCTTTCGTATGGAGTGATTTCTGTGTGCAGATTAGGGACCAGTCCCTCCAGAATCTTCCAGGTGTAGATTAAGATATATCTCTCTCGCCTGCGCTCCAGTGAATATAAGTCTAGTGCTTCCAGGCGTTCCCAGTAGTTAAGGTGTTTAATGGAACTTATACGTGCAGTAAAGGTTCTCTGTACATTCTCTAGATCTGCAATTTCACCTGCCTTGAATGGGGATGTTAATGTACAGCAGTATTCTAGCCTAGAGAGAACAAGTGATTTAAAAAGGATCATCATAGGCTTAGCATCTCTTGTCTTGAATGTTCTCATTATCCATCCTATCAGTTTCCTCGCAGATGTAATAGTGGCATTGTTGTGGTCCTTGAAGGTGAGGTCTTCGGACATTACCACACCCAGGTCCTTCACATTACTTTTCCGCTCTATTGTGTGATTAGAGTTTGTAGTATACTCAGTCCTAGCTATTATTTCCTCCAGTTTTCCATAACGGAGTAGTTGAAATTTGTCTTCATTGAACATCATATTGTTCTCTGTTGCCCATTGGAAAACTTGGTTTATATTTTCTTGGAGATTTGCTGTGTCCTCAATGGATGACACTCTCATGCAGATCCTAGTATCATCTGCAAAGGATGATACGGTGCTATGGTTTACATCTCTGTCTATGTCTGATTATAAGTATATGGAAAAGATGCTGATTAATATTCTCTCTCTCGGTCGTTCCCTGCACCTGTGTGACTGTAACATTCTTAATAACGTCGTGTTACTAACACAATCGTTAACAACTGTATCATACACTTAAAGTTCCTCAACCTCATCTTAGTTATTACTGCTGAACCTTATCCTTCAGCCTCGATTCTTGCACTTTTAGAAAAGAGACAATTGCGGTATAGTGCGATTCATCATTGACAACGTTTCGCCCAATCAATGGGCCTTTTCAAGTGTATGTAACTTGGTAAGACCATTTTATGGACGAAATGTATTCAATAAAGGATTGCAATAAACTGCACTTGTCTCTTTTCTCCATCGTGTCGTTATTTTATCTACGTTTTGTACTTTTTATTTTTTGTTCTGAGCATCCATATCCTAGAATAGTCTTCTCATTATGTCCTTGAATTCTTCCCTTGAATTATGTCCTTGAATTTATAATTTCACTGGATGGAGGAGCGTCTGTAAATAAAGATACCCTGATGTTGCGTATGGGTCTAATTCTTCATCTCGTCGGTATTGTATACCATTCATGTATAACTATGGTATCCACTATAAGTACGAGCACCCACCACCTCAAGGTGAAAATGGAAACCGGGAATTATAATACGTTCTACAGAATCAGGAGGTTCAGATCTGTCCGTTAAGTTTGGGGAAAACTGAAGAACCTACTTCTACCGTGCCGTCGAAGTAGGTCCCCAATCTCATTACGTCTAAGAAAGTCAGAGTCGTTGGAAATTTGTTTATTTTTTACTGAAGAAAAGACATAGTTACTTAGCAAGCTTATCTAGTGACATCGTTTCGCTCTATTTAGAGTCAAAGCTTGCTTTGTACCTCTGTTTTTTTATTCTTTCTTTCTGTTGGCGGTACTTTTTAAGTCCACAGCTTTGTAAATACCCCATTATAAACTCCTAACAGCGGTCTTGTTGCACCCGTAACGTGACGTTAGATATCTATACTTATCCACCCTAAAGGTAGCTCACCATCGCCTTAAGGGACCTCCCCTTTTTTCCTAATGGTTTGCTATCCTTCAAGGGTGAACAGTTGTCAACCTATGTCTCTTGCAACTCCTGTTGTAATGTCGCCCTGAATGCAGATTTCACTTCTAGTATTGGATATGAAAGTTTTTTACCCACACTCCCATTGAGATCGCCTCCTTTGCCAAATTATCTTTCCTTTTATTTCCTTTCACACCAATATGGAACCAGTTCCAAAACCACCTGAACATTCATCCATTCTATCCTCTCAAACACTTAACACTAAGTGATTGCAACACTTGGGTCAGCAAGACTTTGCAAAGCACTCAGAGTCGCAAAACACATACCCACTAGTGACAGTCCGCCCGATTCAAGTCAGCAATAAATTGAATCGCCCTATTTATCACATGTAACGCTGCAGCATACATCGTCGTGTAGGTTGTGATAAAATGTGCTTCACTGTGTTCATTATGAATCACCCGTAAGACGCTAACGGTTGCAACAACAGAATAGCTAGCAGCAATAAACTCCACAAACCTGGTCCTTCCGAGGGACTATCAGCATCGCTAAAAAAGACTTGGATCGCGTCTCAAGCGTGTCGAGGTTCAAGATCAGGGGTTACGTTATTGATTTAAAGCTATACTGCCACGGTGACTTCACCAGCGTTTATATATTGACCTCTGTCACATCTGTGGAAAATAAATGCATTTAATTGTCTTAATGCTTCTTTAAATGCTTTGCTTCAAGTTATAATTGTATTTTTTTCTACCACGCTCTATCGTTCTATGAGTGGCTTGCTTACGTCAACAGACGCTAAAATACTCAGCATTTGCATAATCCAAGATCAAAGGTTTTCAGCTTTTACCCTAATTCGACAAAAATTCAACATTGCTATTTTTAAACCTTTTATTATTACTAATATCGTCGTTAATTAATACTATTGCGAAAGTGGGCTCTAATTTTTATTTCCAGATTTTGATCTTGCTGTGAAGTAGATAACCTGAGATCAGATAACCTGAGATCTGTGATCCATGGATGAGACTGATCTAATCTATTTCTTATTTGTTAATGGTTAAATCAGTCCTCATTGGTTGGAGATGAGAAAATGAACTATTAAGAACTGCTAAGAAATACACAGGAAGTAATGTTTATGAGAAGTTGGTAAAATTTAATAATCTTACGTATTCTTTTGAAGGAAGGGGGGGGAGGGGGAGAGTAGCAATCCTTATCAGAACATAAAATATTGAATATATTTGAGTTTCACACTCGTTTGACAAGACAATATCACCTCGTTGTACAAGAATGGTATACAATACCGACAAGATGAAATTCAGACATATGTGCAACATCTGGGTATCAAAGATACCCAGATGTTGCACATGTCTTAATTTCACAATAGCACCTCCCTGGATGCTACCATTTACCTTGTAAATGTTATTTCAAGCATATCTTTCAAGAAGACATGTTGTTCCAATAAAGCTTTATTTCAAGAAGAAAAATGCAAAAGAGACATTTTACCAGGCATGCACTGTTCCATAGCTGCGTCAGCCGTATAATGGACCATTTCCAGTGGTGTAATTACAGAGATATGTATTTTCTAGCCTTTATAATTCCAAGAAGATTTCTCCATACCGTCTATAACAGTGAGATACTTTTCCAGAGAGAAATTATTCACTGGAGAATCACTTTTCTGTCCCACGAAAGTTAAGTTTCGATGTTAATTTAACATACGAGTATGGTTAGCATTATCATCGTATTATTTCAGATTACCCTGATTTCCAACTTCAGGATATTTTAATGACTTTGTGGTGACTATAATTATGCATCAGTAATTAAAAGTATTTATAGGATATTAATTAAATTTTTTGGGCGCCAGTGCTTCCATAGACACGAATACAGTAAAAATAATCAGCAAAGTTTAGTTTACATGTGTAAATTGAAAATGATAACGGAAGGTTTGTTTGCTAACAGGAGGCAGACAGCAGACAGACAGCAGGCAGATATCAGGCAGATAGAATGGCAGGTTGTTGGGAAAGCAAGCATTCAGGCAGAGAGAGACGGGAAAATTTGTGATCAGGAGAGAGGGGTATCATGGCACTCATTTGTTTTCACAGAATGGCTGAGAAACTGTAGAGGAAAGGAAGTATTGGAAAGTTTGAAAATAAACATATAAAAAACTCGTTGTGTCCTCATGTAACCATCAATAGCGGGGCCCCACAAGGATCAGCGCTGACCACGATAATGGTCGTAGTTTTATTTTTTAATGACCTCACGAAAGACTTGTTAACGGATGTAGCGGAAATCGAAAGAATAGTAAAAAAATAAATGACTTTACAAAAAAAATTTGATATAAAAGGAGTGATTATTAGACGATGTAACTTTTGGCAGGAAAATTATTTTAATGTAAATGGGGGGAAGCAGCAGGTCAAAAAAAAAGTAATATATATTTTTATAATTTTTTTTGCCACCTAGGCCGCTTTCTGCCAGTATATAATAACGAAAAAGAAGGAAGCACACACAAACGCCTACTTGCCGGAGTTAATGGACGTCACAATTCCAGTGACTCAAAAGCACATCATCCCCCACGATCCACTCGCAGACACTATAATAGTCCCAACATTTCCAGAACCAGACTGTCGAACCGGTTTTCCCTGAATCTCTTCATAAATGTTGACTAATGAAAAAAAAAATCTAAATTTGAAGAGAAAATCAACTGGTGTAAATGAAAGGTGAAAAATAAGTGGATGAAAATTTTGTGGGAAATATTAGGACGCCGAACAATAAGTCTCGATGAGCAGACATAAACAAGTTATCAGGAAAAACATTATCAATGCAGCTGTGAAACATTCTCAAACAAGAAGAGAACACTTGTGGACAATTCAGGGCATTTACTGAAGGGAACGTTTCGCCAAGATTCAGTTTATCAATCTTATTATTAGGACTGATGAAGTCACTCTGTCCTCAATTCTTCACAAGCTTCCTTCTCCACAATTTGTCGGCATCACCAGATTTACATCCGTTCTTGGTTTAGAAAAACACGTGAGTAAACACTAGGACATATGTCCTAGTATTTGCTTACGTGTTTTTCCAAGCCAACTTTTCGGTATTTATTACCAAGTTTTATAACAATCATTCTTATAAATGCTTGAAAATTTCTAGCTACACACATATTGAGAAGGAACTTGCAATTACAGCATGGTATCCGCCTCTTAAAAATCGCTGAAATGCAATCGAAAAATCATCCAGAAAATTTCTTAATGACCTGAAATAATATTACCTTCATCGGCATGTTTTTTTTTTTTTTCCAGACGCATTTATCACTTTTTGTAAATACGTTGACCAGAAGATAGTGTGTAAAGATGAATTATAACCAGAGGATTTCTGTTACTTATACTTCTTGATACGAAGCCTACCTTGAGACGCCTGCAACATACACTGCTACTTGCTACGAAGCCAAGAAACCATGCAACTTCATTTACTTGCATTTCTTGACCGGAAAAAGAACAGCTTTTACGGCGATGGCTTAGTTCTTCGGCTTCCGCCTAGCTCTTCCACACGTAGCTATAAATAAGTAATCATTCACATACACATGAAGACAGGCTCGCGAATGCATTCATACACGCACGCGTGTGTGTGTGTGTGTGTGTGTGTGTGTGTGTGTGTGTGTGTGTGTGTGAGTTTGGGTGTGTGTGTGTTCGGTTTCCACATTACGATGCGACGGAGGTGGTCGCCACAGCCCAATATGGGAGAAGTAGAGATCAAGATTCTAATTTGTTTCGCTGGGTTCAAGTATATTATTGTTAGAGACGGGAAGAGAGAACGAGAGGGAGAGAGAGAAAGACAACAGAGAGAGAGAGAGAGAGAGAGAGAGAGAGAGAGAGAGAGAGAGAGAGAGAGAGAGAGAGAGAGAGAGAGAGAGAGAGCTAGCACACAGCAAAATCAACACAAACACAGTGACAGCAGAGACGCATCGCCCGCCGCTGATATAACACTCTACAAGTACTACTAGTCTTAACTTTTTTTTTATCCTCTTGAAGGAACGATTCTTTGTCTTCACTTCGTCAGTTTGTTGTAAGTGATTAATGATGATATCAGAAGATGGGTGAGGGAGGAGGTGCAAGGGAGGAGAGTGAGAAAGGAAGGAGAGGGAGGAGAATGAGGGAGAAGAGTGTGGGAGTAGGATGTGAAAGGAAAAATGACTGATGAGAACTGAAGCGAATAGGGATGTTTGAGGAAGACAAGATAAAGAGTAGTCAGGACAAGATGACGTGAACGGAGGATAAAATATCGACAATAATAAGAAATAAGATGGGATGAATGGAAAGGGTACACAAGATAAGATGAATAGGGAAGCAGGCCAAAAAGAGGCGAATGGAGAGAGAAGACAAGATGGAATGAATGCAGAAGGGAAGACATTTATCCTTTATTAAACAAAACTGCTCACATCAGTGTGCTGCCACCCTACTCTGTATGACAGTTACACAGAGGGAGCAAAGCTAACTATGTTTCCCTGTCATACACCATCACGCAGGATGGAGCTCATACAAGGTGTAGTAATCCATCAGCCTGAGCTGGGAGACTTCAGTAGGGCAACGAGGATATCGTCAAGCATTTCAGTAAGAGTTCATCAGCCACGACAGCTGGAAAAAAAATTCTTTCAGGACTGTTGAGAAGGACAAGATAGAGGAATCAGAGAGAGAGAGAGAAAGAGACAAGGAATAAGGAGAGCAAATATAACTTGACGATTGAGGCCTGCCAGACCACCAAGGTCATAAACACAGGGTAAAAGCAAGGCAGAAGATACATAGCGAGCAGAGGCACGAGGAGGAGGAGGAGGAGGAGGAGCAGCAGGAAGAAGAAAGTGGAAGTTAGAAAAGAATAGCAGGATGAGAAGAGCCTCAGTGGGAGGAGCTGGATAAGAAGGGTAAAATGTCAGTAGGAAAGAGAGTATCAGCAAGACTAATACCTGGAAGAGAACCATGATTAATCATCATCAACAGCACCAGCATTAGCAAGAGCAGCAACAACAACACCAATAGCAGCAACAGCAATAGCAGCAGCAACGTCAGTATCAACGGTAACATTAGCAGCAACATAAGCAGCCTCAGCGGCAGCGGAAGTAACAGTAGCAACAGGAAAAACATCGGCAATAGCAACAACTACAGCAGCAGCAGCAGCAGAAGAAGCTACAAAAACGGTAATAGCAGCAGTAGCAGCAGCAGCAGTAGGAGTAGCAGCAGTAACGTCATTATCAGCGACACCAATAGCAACATCAATAGAAGAAACAGCCGCTACAGCAGCAGTAGTAGTAGTAGCAGCAGTAGCAGCAGCAGCAGCAGCAGCAGCAGCAGCAGCAGGAGGAGGAGGAGGAGGAGGAGGAGGAGGAGGAGGAGAAGGAGAAGCCGCACAAGTGGTGCTGGGGTTGTGGAGGAGACCAACAGCAGACATAGATTAGCGGCTTCTTTGATGTGTTGTGTTGTGAAGGCTTCCCTACTGGCCCGTCTCTGGTGCTCCTGCAAGCTGATATCTCGCTGGGAAATGCTTGCTTACCTGATGCTATCTTACTTCCGCTGCCACCCCCCGGCCTCTCGCCTGGTTATCTTCGTCCCCTCACATGAGGCGACTATCTTCGTCCCTTATATGCCACTAACTTCGTCCCACATATTCGGCTATCTTCTCTTCTCTTATGTGGCTATCTTCGACCCCTCCCATGTGGCTCTTTTCTCCTTCCCTATGGCTATCTTCACACCACCCATGTGGCTGTCTTCGCCCCCCCCCCTGGTCATGGGACTATCTTTACCCCTTTAATGTGGCTATCTTCAGCCTTTCTTTGGACTATCTTCGCCCCTCTCATGTGACTGTCTTCGGCCCTCCCAGATGCCTATATCCAGCCCTTCCAGGTGGCTGTCTTAGCCCATCCACATACTAGCTATTTTCGCCTCTCTCATGTGGCTATCGTGACTGTCTTGGGTCCTCCCTTGCGGTTATCTTTCCCATTCCGTGTGCCTATCTTCGTCTTAGCTTTGAATGGATATTGTACCTTTTTTACCTTCAGGCCACATGTTGCCATCTTTGAAATTTTTCAATATATATATATATATATATATATATATATATATATATATATATATATATATATATATATTATTTATTTATTTATTAAACTAATTATCTATGGACTGAACACATCGACTCCAGGCTGAGAGACTGATTACCTCAAACTCCCCCTCATCTTCCACCGTTCTTCTCTGTATTGTACTGAAGAAACCAGTGGCTGGAGAAACGTTTCCTCAGTAAAGACTCCCAAATGTTACACAAGTGTCTCATTCTTCAACTTGTCGGTTTTCTAAACCATAATAATAATAGTAATAATAATAATAACATATCTATATTTCTATAAGTACATATACAAGGTCATAGCTGACATCAATGACATACTACTATATAGAAAACCCCTTGCTATGCAGAGCACTTCGGGCAAATTAGGTCAGTGTTGACCCCAGGATGCGACCCACACCAGTCGACTAACACCCAGGTACCTATTTCATTGATAGGTGAACAGGGACAGCAGGTGCCTTAGGAAAACACGTCCTGATGTTTCCACCCGTACCTGGGATCGAACAACGGACATAAGTGTGTGAGCTGAATGCACTAGCAATCGAACTACGGGACACAGTGTTCGCATTATTCACTCCTATTTAATTTAGTATTCATAAACCTGTCTAAGTGGTGCTGGTCTATTGTACATACTAGTTGTGCATAGTGTACAAACATTTTGGTATTAGGAATATAAGTAAAAATAGAGGTACAATGTGTATACTACTTGGATTTCTCGGCTCTGACTGAGCTCTGAGCTCTGACTGAGCTCTGACTGAGCTCTGACTGAGCTGGTTTACAGCTTACTGTCACAGGCCCATGGCGAAGTACCTGGCTTCGTGATAATGACTAACAGCCTTGCGAGGGGCACATCTCTTGGACGTCTGTGAACCTTGTCTGAATTTTGCGGGGGTCGAGCCATAGCTCCTGAACCTACTTCTTTAATACGTAGGGTGATTTTACTCATTCTTGGCCTCTTGGATTCTAGCACACATGAATACATACTGAAACTTTTGACGACGTTTCGATTCGACTTGGACTATTAATTAGTCACAAAGAGAATGGCGAAGGGAAGCGACCCAGAATATATATATATATATATATATATATATATATATATATATATATATATATATATATATATATATATATATATATATATACTCACTCTGACTCCCTTTCGCACTTCGCTGTGTGATTAGTTAATGGTAAGTCGGATCGAAACGTCATCAAAAATTTCAGTCTTCTACGTGCTGGTTATTTGTGTGTTGTTCCAGTGATGGTATTGTGCCTTTTCATTCTACACTCTGCGTTTCACTGTCCACCCATAGACGGGAATTTATTTCCTGGCGACATTATAGGTAATCTGTGTTTAACTGCCATCTATAATCTCTGGTTTCCTCTCTCTCTCTCTCTCCCCCACCCTTCATCCTAGCACACTTTGTATATAGTCTGACAGATATGCATATAGCTGTATATGCACTGTGTATATCTCAGTGTATATACACTTGATTTAATTAGGTATTAAAGTATCTTCTACTTAGATCAGATTAAGTAAGGTTTGTTAGGAAACACGACAAGTGTTTCCTGAAGCGGGTCTTAGTCATATGATGACCCGCAGCTGGAGCTTTTGGTCATTTGACCGAAGCCTTCCGCTGGCTTACCTTCCCACCTCTTTTAAAATTATGGCTATGATTATAACCATTGGGATTTACTATCTTCTAATGGTGGTGTGCAGGTGACATCCAGCCTTATTGACCCTCTTGTTGTTGATAGGCTTAAACCAGCCAACTCTCCTCGCATCTCAAGGAGCCTGTCCCTTATCTTCCGTCTCTAGCCCCTTTGTATGTCGTACATTATTCTCCCATTCTAATCGGTCCTCCTCTCTTCTTGAGTTGTTAGTCCCTGCAGTATCTCATAGACTAGCACTTTCAATACTAGTCTCGTTACAAACCTTTGGATCTTCACGAGCCTCTTCAAAGGTTTGATCAGGTGCGGGCTCCATGCTGGCGCTGCGTACTCTACATGGGTGCTTGCGCCCTCAAGCGAACACTTGAATTTCAGTATTATTTAGGACTATATGTACAACTGTGCAGAGACAACGCTGGATGGCAGGTGCTGCCGACACGTATGACAGAAAACTTTTGATCAGAAGCAAGACTTCATTATTGTCTGTATTCTTTTGTTTTCTTTTCAAGCAAACACAGAATCTATTTTTAAAACAACACACTCACCTTAAGAACAAGCCTAACCGTATATTGCAGGGCAAAATAATTTAAGTTGCTCGGTTAAAACATTATATCAGGGGGAGACTCCAATCACCAGTGTAAACACACACGCGACAAATTAATTAACGTTTAGATAGCGATAGTTTATTCATCAGGAAACAACAGAGCGTCTCTCGACACGGGTCTTAATGACTTGATGACCCGGTCAGGGGTTAAGCATCTGCTACCCTGCCCCTGCTAAGTTTCTCACTCCACTTAAAACACAAAGGAACACTACATAATAGAGCGGCCTCAGATACATTATGTATCCTAAGATTGTCACACGGGTATCCTACAGGCAATTTGTTTATAGGTGTTCACATGTGTATTTATATAAGCTGCAGGTACCGTGGAGAAGTGCAGCGTGTAAATGGGGCCATTCATTAAGATTCTGTAAACAGAGACAAAGGGCTACAGAATTATCATAGGTTTTAGGTGTGGGAAGTCGTTCATAAAATGTGCATTAGGGCAGTAAAATAAATAACAAAAAATTTCTAGAGATCCTTAGGTCAAAGAACAAAAGAGTTTGCAGGTTCGAATCCTGTTGTGGACGTAGAGACGATGTTTGTAAATAATTTCGCCTGTTTGCGAATTGTTAAGTATATATATATATATATATATATATATATATATATATATATATATATATATATATATATATATATATATATATATATATATATATATATATATATATATATAGGATGGGGTCCACCTCTGGTGTAAATTATGGGACCCATTGCCTCGGAAAAGTGGATAAAAAGGCTTCAAGGAAGAATATTTAGATTTCTTTCTGAAGCCATTTGAATATTCCACTTCCCCTACCACCCCATGTGATCTAAGTGGTTTTGACCATGGAATGATTGTTGGTCCCAGATGAGGTGGTTTAAGTATCTCAGAAACTGCTGATCTGCTATTTTCAAGCACAAGTCTCTAGCGTTTACAGAGAATAGTGTCGAAAACATAAAACACGTAAACGCTTTGTTAGCGAGAGAGGTCAAAGAATGGGTAGACTTGTTCAGGCTGACAGAAAGGCGACAGTAACTCAAATAACCACACGTTACAATAGTGATATACAAAAGAGTGTCTCTGAGCCTACAACACGCCGGATCTTGAAGTGGATGAGCTGCAGCAGTAGAAGACCATATCTGGTTTCACTCTTGTCAACTAAAAACAGCAATATGAAGTTACAGTGGGCATAGACTCACCAAAACTGGACCGCTGAAATCGCCATTCGTCTGGTCTGACAAATGGCACTGATCGTGGGAGATTTCCATTGTGATACAGTTATGTGGACGATGTTCTGTGCTAAATGCCCCCCCCCCAAAAAAAAAAATGTAGATTTAAAGTAAAATAGTCTAGCTATATTCATAAAGTTTACTGTTGAACTCGAATACCATAACTCATTGCCATTTTTAAGAAGTTTTAATTTTCCTAACAGAGTTAAATGTTCTGTGTTCTGCTCAATGTTTGTGAATGTTCTGTACATTTATTGCCCGGAGTTCTTAGATAAGGAAATTATGAAAATAGTATATGAAATATGATCAAAAATGTCCTAATGATTTTATTGGAAAAATCTTTAAAAATTGCTAGAGACACATTTCACAACCTGCAATAAGGACAAGGAACCATAACAATATGTTGGTTCTGAAATATCATGAAAACTTTCTTGGTAATCTTTTTCCACTTAGGAATTTGAAAAATCAAAGTCGTGTTTAAAGGAATAAGAAACTGTTTGATTAGGAATTCACCCAAAATACCGATGGCTGTGTCTTCAAGAGTCCTTGTACAAAATGCAGTAAATTTTATTTTGGGAAACTGGAAAAAGTCTTGAGCTAAGATTACGGCAACATAAACACAGAATTAGAACTGAACAAGTGTTTAATGCTCTGTTTGTTCATGTGAGAGACTTTAAGCCTCTCATTGATTTTCTAAAGGCTGAGAAAGTTATAACAAGTAAATCAATGGCTGAAAGAAATATAAAAGAATCAAACTTCATAAAAAAAATTAGTAATGACTACAACTTGAGTAAGTGAAGGATCATATAAATTAGACTCATTAATAATACATAAACTTTGTGAGGGTGTAAGCTTTGTTGACAAATTTACCTTTATCTAACATGACATCCGATAAAGCTGATCTAACTAAAAATTTCCAAACACTGGAAATATGTCTTCCAGACTCGTCGAGTGAGACCAGTAACAGTCTCCTCTACCTCAACACACACAAAAGGAACAGCACAAAGTGCAGTATAAGTTACAAATGAAATTAAATATCAACATGGAACAACTGCAAATGTGAGGTCACAGCTCTGATGAATATAAATTTGCTTCTTCATTACTTTTACTGTCTCTTGATGATAGAGATCACGAAAGCGTTTGGAATAGTGCTACTTTGTCCTGGGATTATTTTGTGCCTATACACACAAGCATCGCAGTCATCCAGGATACGAACCCAGGCCACCAACTCTCCACAAGTGTAAGGAGATGACAATCTCACGCCTTAGACCACTCAGCTACACATTCCACAGAAACTTTGGGTGGCCAGCAGACGCTGGCACGTTTCCCCACAAAGCAGGACAAGTCATTAACTTCAAGAACACTCCTTAACGAGATTTTGGTCCCTATGGGAAGAAATCTCTTGATTTTTCCACGATGTACGTGACTTCTCACATTATATAGTTCCTTGATAATGTGAGAAGTCACGAAAGCGCTTGGAATTTTGTTATTCTTTCACAGTGGTTGTTTTGTATATATATATATATATATATATATATATATATATATATATATATATATATATATATATATATATATATATATATATAGGGAGGTACCACCTTTAGAACTTGCTGGGGACCCTCATCCTCAGAGAAGACAATAAACGTACCTCAGGGAAAACTCGAGGTTCTCCCCGGAGCTGTTAGAATATTTTCTTCTCCTACCACTCCCTATATATATTGAATGAGTGCTTTATTAATAGACAGAATACATTGACAGAAAACACAAAATATGAACATGAATACATTGGTACAATATATCAAAGATTATGAATCTCTTCCAGCTCCTCCGAAGCCGGACGTGAGCCCAGTACGCAGCATGCATTTCCCCTCTGGATGGCCACGCTGAGGCGCTGGAACATGAAAGTGGCTGCCCTTGGGTCCCTGGTGGTGTCGATGAGCCTGGAACCCAGTTCTTTAAGGAAACGTGTTGCATTTTTTTCCCCATGATCCCAAGATCTCCGATCCCACTGGGACAAATTGATACTGTTGGCTTATGTCCCTGTACTTGCCGATCTTGTACTCCTCTCTGTGGTCAGCAGCTCCTCCCTGTCGCCCGACACTGTGATATATATATATATATATATATATATATATATATATATATATATATATCACTGCTCATTCAATGAGAGAGTCACACCTAACACTGGTCCTTATTTAATATAATTGCATATAAGAACAGAACAAATTTGCAATATAACACAAGTCTTAAACAAAAAGTAAAGTAGATTAAAAGGTATATATGAGCATGAAATCTGATATACTGCAGCATAGCTGAAGTTTAATTGGTGTATAATTAACCTCAGCCTCACCTATATTAGTCTTATTGAACATCTCAGAGTTTAAGACATACAGAGGGCAGAGGCCGAAGCCATACCTGCGTCGGGTGTCTTGAAGCAGCTCTCATTAACATTAGCCATTAGGTACACCCTCGCTCTATGTGTCACCCCTCTCTCTCTCTCTCTTTTACACAAGGTTTCACAAGGTTAGGTTAAGAATTCCTGAATTTATTTACAAGCTAATAGCTGTTACCTACATTAGTTCACTTGAAAGCCTTTTTATTGCTATGAAACATTATGTTGTAGAAGCATGTTCCACATTCGAGTCATCCTAGGAATAAATGATCACAGACGGAGTGATATTCTGGAGAAGGGTACAGAGTGTAATACCTCGGGGGATTTTTTTTTGGAGATTCTTTTGAATATTATTAATTTAATTGATGCTGCTTATGTTGACTTGGTATGATTGTCTTTATTTATGTTGACTGTTTATGTTCATTGATTTTATTATTTGTTGTCTCTAAACTCGTTTTTATGTAATGTATTTTTTTTTATCCTGTGAGCGCTGAGTGACCTACAAGGTGAAATGCTATGTAAATGTCACAACCACTACTACTATTACTACTACTATTAGTAGTAGTAGTAGTACTACAACAACTACTGTTACTACTATTATTACTACTACTACTACTACTACTACTTCTACTACTACTATTACTACTACTACTCTTACTACTACTATTACTACTTCTACTACTATAACTTCGATAATTGCAATGTTCGAAGATGATACTAAATTAGGATCATACGTAGCTTTCGTGACAGGCTATCGAAGATAGTGAGAGAGCCCTGAAAAGGCTGTCTCAGTAGTTAGAAAAGTGGGAGATTAACTTCCTCTATATATATATATATATATATATATATATATATATATATATATATATATATATATATATAAAAATAGTCGTGCCGATTAGGTAAAACTTGCGATTTTGGCTTAAATAGCAACGCTCACCTTGCCATATAAGACAAGTGAAAATTTGTGTATGCAATAATTTCGCCAAAATCATTCTGAACATAACGAAAAAAAATATATTTCATTGTGTTTGTTTATTATTAAATTAATGTTAACGTATCTAAAATATATTTAGTTGGGTTAGGCTAAATTAAATTGCGCTTGTTGTAATAAGGTTAGGTAGGTTTTCAAAGTTTCTCTTGGTACAAAATTATAAATTCTTACATTAACATAAATGAAAAAAATATATATTTAAACTTATAAGAGAAAATTTTAGAAAGGACTTAATTTTAGACGAGTTCTTGCTAATTGGCCAGTTTTACCTAATCGGCACGACATATATATATATATATATATATATATATATATATATATATATATATATATATATATATATATATATATATATATATATTTATTCCATACCAGGCAGTAACCACCGGCACACCGGCAAAAGTTCTGGAACTGCAATTGATGTGTACTTAAAAAACAAAATTAGTGGTATACACGTCGATAAGGCAAGCTGTGATTTATAGAGGTAATTGCAATAGTACTAGAACTACAGCAGTGGAGGTAGTTGTAGCTCGTGTCTTTCATCCCCGTCTATGTATCTTATAGAATATCGAACACAGTATGTTCCTACACACTCTGCAGTTAACTTCAGTGTGGACTGCAAAGTATTTTGCTATCTGCCTTTCCCACACTGATCTCTCTGTCTCTCTCTCTCTCTCTCTCTCTCTCTCTCTCTCTCTCTCTCTCTCTCTCTCTCTCTATCTCTCTCTCTCTCTCTCTCTCTCTCTCCACACACACGTTCACTGGCTACGTACGATCCATCTGTGCAGAGAATTACATTGTCTTCTAGCTGTCAGGCGCCTTCAGTAAGCAAATAAAGTTCCCTCTCTCAGCTGCTCCAATCAGCAAACTACCTTCTGCATAAGTAACACTCGCACCGAGGGCTTTCCTCTTCTCAGAAACTCTTCTCATGTTCATGCTGATAGCCATGCAATATTCGGAAATACTTCTTACTCTAATGACCATGCAATGCTCGGAAACATTTTTCACGCTCATGTCTATGCACATCTCAGAAACATTGCTCATGCTTTTGGTCGTGCAGTGCTCAGCAACACTTCTCAAACTTATACTGGAACTTATATTGGTGGTCACGCAATACTCAAAAACACTTCTTAAACTTATACTGGTGGTCATGCAAGGCTCAGAAACCTTTCTAAGGCTGTGGACATGCATTGCTCAGAATAAACTAAGTATATATACAGAGAATATACACCTCTCGGTGTACGATACCTTGTCAAATATGAGTATCGGCGTCTGCCATTATTAAAACTTCATGTTTATTTTTTCTTTAAAAATACTGATACATTTAATGTAAAATAGACCACAGTTGTAAATACCAGTAAAGTGCAAATATTAATAGGGTTCTAACTAATAGGTAAAAACATGGAGAACCATATCTTTCAGGTATGGGAAGTTGTTCATCCAGTATGTACTGAGGTTCCACATATGAGACGAAAACTGTAGAAGATGGGAAGAAGATGCCGTTGAAAGCGAATAATATGAGTGTCTTTAAAACTAGAATAGACACGTAAACGAGAGAAATATGGAATAAAATACGTTTGTGCAGAATAGGATCAGAGTAGCATGGGCCACTAAGCATTATTACAGTTCTCCTCCGGTTAAGTGATCTTAGTTCTGAAATTGCGAAAAAAAAGGCTACCGCGTAGACAGCTTCAGTGAACATCGATGCCTTGTACGAAAATGACGTTGCGTATTTATCTCCCATCCATTGTCAGTGCCACAACATACATTTGATGCAGTATAATAAATAACACAATGTTACAATACTTATATGAAATTAGTGAAATATTCTGGCAAGATTGAAAGAGTAAACAAAACATATGGCCACATTACTCAACAAAGTAAATAATACGGATGTCAACTTTTCTGATTTCAATTTTTTATGATGATTTTGTAAAATATATGAAAATGCAGTTCTTTCATACAACACCGTAATTATCGTAAACGACAAAGTTCCCTGCTGGCTGCAATAGACGTGACGGCCTCATAAAATGATCCCCCTCCCACAATTCCTTCCCAAATATCACACCTTTTATACTTTCATCTTCTGGGGGGTTTCTGTAGGATTATATTTTTGAAACACCAGTTGCTGATATTAAAAAACTCCGTCCTAGAATAAATGATGGCATCAGAAAACTCACACCGGATATAATGGCCAGTACGTGAAGAGAGGGATAGAGGAAAGGGGAGGGGAGAAGTTATCACTACAGTGTATTATACACAGAAATAATTTTAATTATCAGCTGAACACTTCTGGCTTTATAACATAATTTACGTGGTCCTGTGGGCTAAGGCGTCATGTGGTTCGGGCTCACCATGAGGCGGGCCAGTACAACATGGGTTCGAGTCTTTGGCTAGTGCAGTGTTGTTATTGATCAATACCACTCGTTCGTGATTACAATACTATATATATATATATATATATATATATATATATATATATATATATATATAGTTTTCCCTGAAGCAAATTTATTCTTTTCTCTGAGGATGAGGGTCCCCAAGACAGTTCCAGAGGTGGTACCTCCCTATATATATATATATATATATATATATATATATAAATATATAGTGAGTGATACCTCTCATATCCGAACTATATGGGCCGAGACCGGTTCGGAAACACGGAGTTTCCGGGTACGTGAGGGGGAAAAAATGCGCATCTGTACCGTCATATCGCCATCGGCGACGGCGTTGTAGGTTTAAAAAACGAGTCCAACGTCGTCTGGCGGTGGGACCAGACACTCTGGGCTTGAATATCAGCCTCCCAGATTGATTTCACGGACCACAGGACCATAACTTTTCAAATGAGCTGTGGACAGTGGATGTTCCAAATACTCCGAAAGTGTTTCGACACCTGCCCCTTGATGCTGAAGTTTTTTGTCTTGGAGGCATTGGGTCGTCGTCGTCGTCGTCGTCACTTTCGAGATGTTCCGGGTGCAACACTGATTCTGCAATCTCTGCATCCGTCAGAGATTGCACACCAGGGTCGTCTTCTGTAGTTTTTTTGCCCAACCTACAGCCACATGCGACAATATTTCCCTCTGTTTTTTCTAGAGTAATCTAGGACAAAACACAGCTGTAATAATGCTTAAAGGAAGGCGAACGCGGCTCCTAGTGACCAACTGGTACACTAAAGTGCGCGCCAAGTTTGATTCAGCCTTCTGCCGTATCCGAACGGCTGTTCGGATGTTTCGGTAATAATTTTAGAATTTTGCCCTTTCCCAGGGCCTGTCCGGATATTGGAAAGGTTCGGATAATGGCAGACCGCCGTATATGCGAGGTATCACTATATATATATATATATATATATATATATATATATGTCGTGCCGATTAGGTAAAACTTGCGATTTTGGCTTAAATAGCAACGCTCTTCTTGCCGAATAAGGCAAGCGAAAATTTGTGTATGCAATAATTTCGCAAAAATCATTCTGAATCTAACGAAAAAAAAATATATTTCATTGTGTTTGTTTATTATTAAATTAATGTTAACGTATCTAAAATATATTTAGTTGGGTTAGGCTAAATTAAATTGCGCTTGTTATAATAAGGTTAGGTAAGTTTTCAAAGTTTCTCTTGGTACAAAATTATAATTTTTTACATTAACATAAATGAAAAAAATATATCTTTAAACGTATAAGATAAAATTTTAGAAAGGACTTAATTTTAGATGAGTTCTTGCTAATTGACTAGTTTTACCTAATCGGCACGACATATATATATACAAATATTCTTCCTTGAAGCCTTTTATCCACTTCTCAGAGGCTATGGGTCCCACAATTTGCACTAGAGGTGGACCCCATCTTATTAAAAAAAAAAAAAAAAAAAAAAAAAAAAATATATAATATATATATATATATATATATATATATATATATATATATATATATATATATATATATATATATATATATATATATATATATGCACATACATACAGTTATTATTATTTAGCATCCGTGTTAAGATTAATTCTCATGTTTTATAAAAAAAAATGTAAAATCAACTTCTTTTGCAAAAAAAATTCTTGTCGAATGAGCCAAATCAGGAAGTTCTGGCTAAGAATCATTCCACGTGTTTCACTAATTGTAGAAAAAAGTACCAGGTTAATGAATTTTACATGATTAAGCATTTCGATTTTTACTATCGAGGAAAGTGGAGGAAGAAAAGTGGGAAAAATGGGAAACGTGAATGAAGAAATGAGGTAGCAAGGGTTAAAAAAAAAAAAGATTAAGAACAAGATAATTAAACATTAAAATGTTGACAAAAGAAAGAAGTGGAAAAAATAGAAAAAATATGATGAAGGCGAAGGTGATGAAGTCTGTGAAGAGAGAGAATAGCTTATGTAAAGTTAAATACTTTATGTTCGTGTATTAAAATAGAGAGAGAGAGAGAGGAAGCTGGAGGAATGAGGTAATTTAGTGAATGATAGGTAATTAAGAGTCGTAAATAATGGATAGAAAATATTTGGTATGGACGAGGACTCAGTAATGTCTTAATGTTTTTTAAGCACATCAACAATGTGCTGCTTTCTTATCCCATATGACAGTTGCATAGTGAGGACGAGTGCTATCTGTTTCCTTGTCATATTCTATCACAGATTGTGGATTCCATACATAGTGTTGAAAGATGTTAGACTGGGTTGGGAAGACCTAGCACATATACAGAAGAAATTACATTTAGGAAGGGAAAAAAGAGTTGGGATGGAGGGGGAGTGAGGAATCTGGATTACATTATGTAACGAATAATACATTAATCAAAATGTAAACAATGGAGAATGCATCTTTAAGAATACACACATGTATTAGCCTCGCGACGACCAGCCTGAATGTCATACAACAAACTGCACTCTTCTGGTACCAAGCAACACCCACTAAAGGCAGGCTGATCAAAGATAAGCTGGACAAGGCTAAGCTGCATTATGTTATATTAATTTATCAAGAGAGACGAGGCGAGTTTGACAATAAATAACTGCACATTATTTTAATTCTCATAATTGCACAAAAAGCACATCAGTCGGCATACACATACAGTACATATACTCATATAAATGTAGACATAATCAGAGAGAGAGAGAGAGAGAGAGAGAGAGAGAGAGAGAGAGAGAGAGAGAGAGAGAGAGAGAGAGAGAAGAGAGAGAGAGAGAGAGAGAGAGAGAGAGAGAGAGAGAGAGAGAGAGAGGATGGGGTGAAGGGAGAAAGACACTGTATGAGACTCACCTCCTGTAGAAAACGATTTTTGCATCAAAGGTGTAAAATAAAATCATCATTGGTCTAAGTTAGACACTTACATATTACTGAATACAGAAGCAAGGTATCCAAGCCCCAGCCAAATTATTATATCAGTGTGAATCAGCGAATTCCAGTTTCCCAGTAATTTAGTTAGTGATTTAACTATTTTGTTAGAGACACAGAAATATAAACTGAAACTTATAGAATTTTAGCATGACAATCACCCAGAGAAAATCTCCCAGCATCATTCTATGTGTTGACATTCTAGTGCAATAAAAATAAGTAAAATCGGATTCTGATGGTATCAAAGGTTATATTGATAATATTTTGGCGCCACTGTGTTATAATTATTCAAGGAAATGACGATGGTTATAATAAAGATCAATTTCAACTTGCTGGTGATCTCTGAAATATGAACTGGCACGCCGAATTACAAGCATTAAATGAATGTAAAATAAATATTAGATAGAAACATCTATATCTTGTTGAAAATGAATGTAAAGTTGCCCATCAAGTGTAGCGGCTGTTGACCGCAGCTCTGCAGCCCCGCGCAGATAGACAAGGACAATGTTGTTAAACGATCTTCTAAGTTTAGAAATCGGAGTCTCTTACGTGTATATCAGACTCCATGAAACTTGAGCAATAATGTAAGTCAATTGTATGGATGCAAAACCTGGTAACATAACCAACAGAATAAAAATACTGAAAACAATTTGTTTCAGTAATTTTTAATAGTACACCTAATCGTAAAAAAAAATATTTTACCTTAATTGCAGTTATAATAATGTGGATTTATATATTTATTTATTATATTTAAAATATCCTTTTGATTTGCATTGTTTTTACTCTTGTACAATTGTATGAGCAGTGTATCATTGTATGTGCAGTGTATCATTGTATGTGCAGTGTATCATTGTATGAGCAGTGTATCATTGTATGTGCAGTGTATCATTGTATGAGCAGTGTATCATTGTATGAGCAGTGTATCATTGTATGAGCAGTGTATCATTGTATGTGCAGTGTATCATTGCATGTGCAGTGTATCATTGTATGAGCAGTGTATCATTGCATGTGCAGTGTATCATTGTATGAGCAGTGTATCATTGTATGTATAGTGTATCATTGTATGAGCAGTGTATCATTGCATGTGCAGTGTATCATTGTATGTGCAGTGTATCATTGTATGTGCAGTGTATCATTGCATGTGCAGTGTATCATTGTATGAGCAGTGTATCATTGCATGTGCAGTGTATCATTGTATGAGCAGTGTATCATTGTATGTATAGTGTATCATTGTATGAGCAGTGTACCATTGTGTGTGCAGTGCGCCATTGCATGTGCAGTGCACCACTGTGTGTACAGTACACACTGCCTGTATCACCCTCCCCCTTGTAAAATCCCTGGATCCTCGTCTGTGCGGGATAGAGGGAAGGAGGGAGGGAGGGGGAGCAGTTGAGAGGGAAGGATTGGAAGATTTGGGAAGGATGGAGAGAGGGAGGAAGTATATGTAATATTGAGAGGGAGAAATGATAAAGGAAGGACGGGAGAGAGCAAGAGAGTGCAAGATGAAATCAAATGAAATTGCTGGCCCACAGATGGCTCCAACTTCATCCTGTTCCCTATTTGTATGTCTCATAACAATAAAAAAGATTTTAAATGAACTGATGTAGCTAACAGCTCTTAGGTTGTAAATAAAGTTAGGAACCCTTACCCTAACCTTGTTAAACCCTGTGTAAAAGAGAGGGAGAGAGGGAGAGAGAGAGAGAGAGAGAGAGAGAGAGAGAGAGAGAGAGAGAGAGAGAGAGAGACAGACAGACAGACAGACAGAGAGAGGCAGAGAGAGAGACAGACGAGACAGACAGACAGACAGACAGACAGACAGACAGACAGACAGACAGACAGAAAAATAAACTGAACGAGAAACGGTCAGCGTAAGACTCGAACAGAGAAGGGGAGGAAAAATAGTAATGGAAGATGAAAGAACGATAGAGAAAGGAAGGAGGCAGCAATCAGGCTTGAATAGCGTGGGAGGGGGATAGAGAGGGAAGAAATTCCGATAAACAAGTAAGCATAAATAACGGAAAAAAAGTGAGACACAGAAATAACCCGACCTGCTTCCATCGGATAGATTTAGGACGATCGAGGGATCCATAATCAGTCTCTTCCTCACTGCTACATCTCACACTACAAAACATCTTATGAAATTTTCTTTAATACTGGTCCACCTCTCTCTCTCTCTCTCTCTCTCTCTCTCTCTCTCTCTCTCTCTCTCTCTCTCTCATGGTAAATATAAGAGAGGAGGGCAAGAAGAGGAGGGGAGTGTGTGAGTGGCAACATTGTCGAGTCAGACATGGGTCGCCGCCTGTGTTGGTAACATGTAAATAATGTGAAAGTTCATCCATTACTTCATGCTGCTGATGTTACCTCTTCTGTTGCTGCTGTGGTCCCTCCTGCTCTGTTGCTGTTGTGGTCCCTCCTGCCTCTGTTGCTGTTGTGGTCCCTCCTGTCTCTGTTGCTGTTGTGGTCCCTCCTGCCTCTGTTGCTGTTGTGGTCCCTCCTGCCTCTGTTGCTGTTGTGGTCCCTCCTGACTCTGTTGCTGTTGTGGTCCCTCCTGCCTCTGTTGCTGTTGTGGTCCCACCTGCCTCTGTTGCTGTTGTGGTCCCTCCTGCCTCTGTTGCTGTTGTGGTCCCTCCTGCCTCTGTTGCTGTTGTGGTCCCTCCTGACTCTGTTGCTGTTGTGGTCCCTCCTGCCTCTGTTGCTGTTGTGGTCCCTCCTGCCTATGTTGCTGTTGTGGTCCCTCCTGCCTCTGTTGCTGTTGTGGTCCCTCCTGCCTCTGTTGCTGTTGTGGTCCCACCTGCCTCTGTTGCTGTTGTGGTCCCTCCTGACTCTGTTGCTGTTGTGGTCCCTCCTGCCTCTGTTGCTGTTGTGGTCCCACCTGCCTCTGTTGCTGTGTTTCCTGTGGCATCTCCTGCCTCTGCTGCTGTGTTTCCTGTGGCTCCTCCTGCCTCTGCTGCTGCTCTGTTTTTTTTTTGCTGTTTCTGTTTCCAGTTGCCGTTGAAGTTGTGCCAATGCTTCGGTGGTTTCTGCGGCACCTTCTTCCGTTACTCCTTCTTCTACTTAAATTCTGCTGCTGATTCTCGTATTAATGCCCTCATTTCTGCTACCACTGTTGCTGCTGCTGCTGCTGCTGCTGTTACTCTGGTCCTGCTACTGATCCTCCTGGAGGCAAAATACTTATTTAGGATCATAGTTAATTCAATTCTGTTTTTTTTTGTACTCAGAGACGGTCTTGCGTGAGTGGGCGTGGGTGTGGGTGAGCCAGTATTTGGTTATGTGGGAGGAGCGATGCGTTTGTGAGGTGAACTGGCAGACAGAAAGACAGGCAGGCAGGTGAGGGAGGCACAGGCAGAGAGGCAAGCAGGAAGGTTGTCGGGTAAATATAAAAGATATGCGAATGAGAAAGCGGGCATGGATATTGGTTAGCAGGCAAAGAGTCTGGTAGCCAGGCAGGTAAAAACGCAGGCTTGCAGGTAGGCTGGCAGGCGGGTAAGCAGGCTGGAATGCTGGCTAACATTCAGGCAGGCTGGAAAGCAGCCATGCAGGCAGGTAGGCTGACAAGGAAGCTGCTAGGTAGGCAAGAAGATAAAATGAAGATAACGATAAAGTTGACAATAATCGTAACCACGGTGAAGATGATAGTGGTGACGCCGGTAATATTAATAGTACTACTCTATAGTCTGCTACCCAATATGAAGTTCGTCTTACCTGACACGACCACGAATTTATAAGGAAAGGCAAACTTCTCGTCTTATTGCCCACGAGTCGCTAGGCCAGACGACACAACCACACAACACACAATAGCTCCACGACATTCTGGGCCGCGTTTTAAAACTTCTAACTCGAAAAAGATTGGCGTTTCAGGCTCTTACTAACTTGTGACTTCCAACATAACTTGCTTGTATAAATCTGAGGCCCAGAAAGGTTATATCTACAGACTTACATACAACTGTGACAATGTTGAATATTTGAACAGACCAACAACTGTGACAATGTTAAATCTACGAAGGCGCAACCCTGTACAATGCTACAACTACATGCCCACAACTGAGAAAATATCTCATGAACCAGATTAATTTCACGAATTTTCAACCTGATTCATATCAAGTCTGTCTTAATAAAGTTTTATCGTGATATATCATTGTATCTGCGGATAGTCCCTACTCCCCAACCCT
>WNWK01000170.1:645000-660000 GCA_009830355.1 Cherax destructor | reverse complement strand
AAGAGGGGAAGGTACCTAGGGATTGGCAGCGAGCATGTATAGTTCCTTTATATAAAGGGAAGGGGGATAAAAGAGAGTGTAAAAATTATAGGGGAATAAGTTTACTGAGTATACCAGGTAAAGTGTATGGCAGGGTTATTATTGAAAGAATTAGAGGTAAGACAGAGAGTAGGATTGCAGATGAGCAAGGAGGCTTTAGAGTGGGTAGGGGATGTGTAGATCAAGTGTTTACAGTGAAGCATATATGTGAACAGTATTTAGATAAAGGTAGAGAAGTTTTTATTGCATTTATGGATTTAGAAAAGGCATATGATAGAGTGGATAGGGGAGCAATGTGGCAAATGTTGCAAGTGTATGGAATAGGTAGTAAGTTACTGAAGGCTGTAAAGAGTTTTTATGAGGATAGTGAGGCTCAGGTTAGGGTGTGTAGGAGAGAGGAGATTACTTCCCGGTAAAAGTAGGTCTTAGACAGGGATGTGTAATGTCACCATGGTTGTTTAATATATTTATAGATGGGGTTGTAAAAGAAGTAAATGCTAGGTGTTGGGGAGAGGGTGGGATTAAATTATGGAGAATTAAATGCAAATGGGAGTTGACACAGTTACTTTTTGCTGATGATACTGTGCTTATGGGAGATTCTAAAGAAAAGTTGCAAAGGTTAGTGGACGAGTTTGGGAGAGTGTGTAAAGGTAGAAAGTTAAAAGTCAACATAGATAAGAGTAAGGTGATGAGGGTATCAAACGATTTAAATAAAGAAAAAATTTGGGTATCACATTGGAGAGAGGGATTATGGAAGAAGTAAATGTTTTCAGATATTTGGGAGTTGACGTGTCAGCGGATGGGTTTATGAAGGATGAGGTTAACCATAGAATTGATGAAGGAAAAAGGTGAGTGGTGCATTGAGGTATCTGTGGAGACAAAAACGTTATCCATGGAGGCAAAGAAGGGAATGTACGAAAGTATAGTGGTACCAACACTCTTATATGGGTGTTAAGCATGGGTTGCAAATGCTGCAGCGAGGAGGAGGCTGGAGGCAGTGGAGATGTCCTGTCTAAGGGCAATGTGTGGTGTAAATATTATGCAGAAAATTCGGAATGTGGAAATTAGGAGAAGGTGTGGAGTTAATAAAAGTATTTGTCAGAGGGCTGAAGAGGGTTGTTGAGGTGGTTTGGTCATTTAGAGAGAATGGATCAAAGTAGAATGACTTGGAGAGCGTATAAATCTGTAGGGGAAGGAAGGCGGGGTAGGGGTCGTCCTAGAAAGGTTGGAGGGAAGGGGTAAAGGAGGTTTTGTGGGCGAGGGGCTTGGACTTTCAGCAAGCATGTGTGAGCGTGTTAGATAGGAGTGAATGGAGACGAATGGTTTTGGGACATGACGATCTGTTGGAGTGTGAGCAGGGTAACATTTTGTGAAGGGATTCAGGAAACCAGTTAATTGATTTAGTTGGACTTGAGTCCTGGAAATGGGAAGTACAATGCCTGCACTTTAAAGGAGGGGTCTGAGATAGTGACAGCTGGGAGGGACTTTTCTCAGCTGTCGTATCTGAGCTCCTCTGCAAAGACAGTGATTATGTATGAGTGTGGTTAAAGTGTTGAATGATGATGAAAGTTTTTTCTTTTTGGGGATTTTCTTTCTTTTTGGGTCACCCTGCCTCGGTGGGAGACGGCCGACTTGTTGAAAAAAAAAAAAAAAAATATATATATATATATATATATATATATATATATATTATATATATATATATATATATATATATTGATTAAATTTATTATGATGAAATAGTTTCAATATTATAATTATTAAATTAAACAAAAACTATTGTAAATATTAAATGACTGGCTAACAGTGTCTACACATCGTTAATTACTGCACATTAATAACAGCTGCCTGTGCACCTCACTCTCATTTTAATTACTCTAGTAGACATTAATCACTTAAATTATACAGTTAACAGATCAACAATGAACGTAATATTTCTTGATTAATATGTGAATAATATATTATATATATTATATATATATATATATATATATATATATATATATATATATATATATATATATATATATATATATATATATATATATATATATATATATACTATGTATGTATATAGGGCAGGACCCACCCAAGAAAAAACATCTTGTGGTACAGGGAACGAAACATCTTGTGGTACGGGGAACGAAACATCTTGTGGTACGGGGAACGAAACATCTTGTGGTACGGGGAACGAAACATCTTGTGGTACGGGGAACGAAACATCTTGGGAGGAAGATTTCATGCATCCACCTAATTGTGGTTGCGTGGGTGGAGTCGTGGCTCCTGACCCCGTTGGTGGAGATGCGACGATACATATCCTTGGGAGAGACCATGTGACCATGTGACCAGGTGAGTATATCACACTGACACGGGGTCCCCGGCTCCTCCTCCTCCTCCCCCTCCTCCCTTCAACTTAATTCAAGATTAATTCCAGGTCGTTTAAGAAACACATGTAGTTACGATACCTCTTTGTTTACTTTCACAGCTCACTTAGGGAACATTAACGTTAGCAGCGGCCAATTTCAATGCAAATTAGAAGCAGTACCCTTCGTGCACCTAAATTAGGTCAGTATGTTAAATTTATATTGCTGTCCGCCTAGTGTATATATAAAAAAAATGTTATGTTTATTAGAATTCTTTAAGCTCGGTTTCGTTATTTATATATTAGATTAATATGGACTCTCCTTTTATTTTTTTTATTTTTTAATTTTCTCTTTCCTACTTATTTTTCAGACAAATAAACGGTTAGATTATCTTAAATATGGGAATATATATTTTTTTTTGCGATTTAAGATTTTATTTCCACATCCATACTTCCTCCTTCCTCCTCCATCTGTCGCTTTGTGCAGTGACAGTATCGTGAGGTTGACCTTTGCTGCGTCTATGCTAAACATCATCTTCAAAGCTGAACATCATCCGCATTCTCTCTCTCTCTCTCTCTCTCTCTCTCTCTCTCTCTCTCTCTCGTACTTCCTCAGTCATCAACAAAACACTCGTAGTTCGGTGATAAGAGTGGTTCATAACCGAAAGATTTTATCCACTTGATCCTTGACGACGAAGACGTGAAAACGACTCTCCCGGGCGAGTCGTCTTTATATCTTCGTCTTCATATGCAGTGCGTTCAAGACGACTCACCTGGGCGAGTTGTCTTGAACCCGCTACACTGGTTCACCTAGCAATCATTAAGTTCCTGGGTGACGTGGGAGGCTTCCTGGGGTGGCAATACCGTAGCTAGGGGAGGAGCTTGCTATGAGAGTGTAACAGGCCATCTGCCAGGATTGGTTCAGGACCGCTCCGAGTGGCTTGACGAACTACCAGAACCACCACCGGTGCTCAACAAGAAACCTGCGAAGTAAAACGGAAACGTGAATGAATTTTGATAAAAAATAATAAAATTTGTTTATTTAGACCATACAGCGCCTGATGAATGGGAGGTAATCAGGTTCGGTCTCAGGAAACGGGGTAGGAGAGCTAGAGTTCCTTAATCAAGAGCCCTTCATCGGCATCAAGGAATGAAAGGGATACAAAACTAAAATGCTTACCTTAGCGAGGGCTCCTGCGGGTGGCTGAATTCCCGTTGGTTCCTAGTTTCTTGCTGCTTGCTCGTT
Source organism: Cherax destructor (assembly GCA_009830355.1). NCBI lineage: Eukaryota > Metazoa > Arthropoda > Malacostraca > Decapoda > Parastacidae > Cherax > Cherax destructor. The sequence goes on along the minus strand of WNWK01000170.1, from coordinate 656,353 downwards.
TCTCGTGGGCACCTGGCTTCCTGCGGGTGGCTGGCTCCCTGCTTATACCTGGCTTCCTACGGGTGACTGGCTGCCTGCGGATAGCTGGTTCTCCTGTGGATAACTGGCTTCCTGCGGGTGCCTGGCTGCGGGTAGCTTGTTGCCTGCGGGAGGAGACCAAGGGAGGTGCGGAGTGGGGGTGGGAGGGAGCACATTGCTCGACGCGAGTCTGCTGGGAAATCAGACAGTCCTCAAAATATTCCTGAAGTCGCTGAAGCACGGAATTTGCCTGCCCAGGGCGGAGACGGAGGTGACCCATGCTTGTATTGAATCTCTCTTCTTCTCTCTCTCTCTCTCTCTCTTCTCTCTCTCTCTCTCTCTCTCTCTCTCTCTCTCTTCTTGCTATGCATTTAGTTTGGCCCCAAAGTTAACTTTCTCTCCTTAGTCTCACCAGCTGCAGACGGTCATGGCCCGGGCCGCGGGGTCGTTGACCCCCTGAACACCCTCCAGCTGTACTGCAGGTATACGCAGCTAATCCGCTGACCTTTCATGCGTAGTGTTCACTGTAATGAAGAACAGACTTTGCAAAACAAGCTTGTACTGGGACAACGTTTCGCTCTGAGCAGTTTCCATCCTCTCCTTGAGCTGATGTAGTTTTACACAGAGAGCGAAACGTTGTCCCAGCAGAAATTTGTCCTTCGACGTGTGTCTTTTCTTCACTGCCCCATTTTCTTGGTCTTTTTCCTGTTTTGAGTAACATATATAAACAGTTTTCTCAGTACATTACACATCCTAACTATGGCCTGACCAATGTTATTTTACTTCCATCGTTTGTTTTATAATGTTTCTCATTTTTCTTCGAAACCAAGTGTGTGTATGTGTAAGAGAGAGAGAGAGAGAGAGAGAGAGAGAGAGAGAGAGAGAGAGAGAGAGAGAGAGAGAGAGAGAGAGAGGGAAGGGAGAGACCTATGAAATACCTTTGCCACTCATACCAGTATGCGGTGTATATTGCAACATAATTTTTTTTTCTCTCTCTCTCTCTCTCTCTCTTTTGCTCTACAAAACTCATCGGTTGCAGGTACACGCAGTGAGATGGCCGCCACTTTTCTCTCAGCCTCAGTCTTTTTTACCTCCGTTTTATCTGCAAAATCGCTTGAAAGTGGAAAAAAAAATATTGAACCAGCTGATGAAACGTTTCTCATATTACCTGGTCAAATATGATGATTTTGTGTGTGTGTACTCACCTATTTGTGGTTGCAGGGGTCGATTCATAGCTCCTGGCCCCGCCTCTTCAGTGATTGCTACTAGGTCCTCTCTCTCCCTGTTCCATGAGCTTTATCAAACCTCGTCTTAAAACTATGTATGGTTCCTGCCTCCACTACGTCACTTTCTAGGCTATTCCACTTCCTGAAAACTCTATGACTGAAGAAATACTTCCTAACATCCCTTTGACTCATAGGAGTCTTCAACTTCCAATTGTGACCCCTTGTTTCTGTGTTCCCTCTCTGGAACATCTTGTCTCTGACCACCTTATCTATTCCTCGCAGTATTTTATATGTCGTTATCATGTCTCCCCTAACCCTCCTGTCCTCTAGTGTCGCCAGGCCGATTTCCCTTAACCTTTCTTCATAGGACAATCCCCTTAGCTCTGTGTGTGTGTGTGTGTATGTGTGCACGTGTGTTTGTGTGTGTGTGTGTGCATTGTGTGCGTGTGTATGTTTGTAGAATTTTACCGTGAAATTGCTCACAATTTTCAGCGTACCTTTTACCATTTCAGTCTTGAATAATTTCATAAGCGAAAGAGCCGTTTCAAAAGTCAACTGTGTTAATGGTTTCAACCCCCCCATCTCCCCCCAACCCCTCCAAAAAAAAAAAAAAATAACTGTACTGTTTCTGTAACACTGAACTAGCGAAAGCATTCACTGAATGATTCCTGAAATGCTTCACTTTTTTTTTTTTCTTTTTAGCATTTTTGGGCACATCAACATTGTCCCCTTACCAATTTGTATATTATGGTTACATAGAACAAAAGCCGGATGTTTGGTTATGGTGACCCGTGCGTGTGAAGACACAATAGCTGGATCAGGATTTTACTGGGCTTCATCGTGACTTGTTAAAGAACGAGGAGGCACAATACCGTGAGTGCAACAATACATTGATATCTCGTACATAGGAGAGAGAGAAAAGCTTCTGGCGACGTTTCGGTCCGGTTTGGACCATTTACAAAGTCACATTTACAAAGTCGTAAGCTTTTCTCACTCCTTTGTGCGGGTTATTTGTGTATGACTTGATAAAGATCTACGCAGAGCGACGTTTCGCTTGCTCTGCAACCTATTTCTTCACACGAAAAGGAAGAGGCTAGCTATGTTTCACTGTCATAGTCCATCACACAGGATTGGTGGCAGTGACACGTGTGCAGCCCTCAGGTGTGTAGAGGATTGCACATGTGTCCTGCTCATCAGCTTCTCTGTACTGCATACATTCATAACACGTTCGTAAAAAAAAAAGTATCTTTACGTTATGTAATGAAATTAGAACGAAAACAATACAGGAACAGAACTAGCTTCTCTTGTGACCACGTTTCTCGCGTCTTTCCTTTCTCTCTAAACTCCTCTTCATTACTTTTGACAAAACGAATGTGTCTCCAGAATCCCTCTTTAGGTGTAAATGAATATATTGAAATAAAATTGAAGATGTTAGGTAAAAGGACACAAGTGCAACTAATGTGACATTTTATTGTGGCAACGTTTCGCTCTCCAGTAACTTTATCAAGCCGTTACAAACAATATATGGACACAGATGGAGGTAATTAAATGTAGATAAACATTTATCTCCTTGATAAATGAACAAGGATTTTTTTTTAATGTGGCAAATAGGTAGAAATATAATTTGATAAATTTACATGTATTAGTGGACACTGTCCTTAGTAAGGTTGGACTGCTAGTATCAATAGCCTGACTGGTCAAGTAATAAATATTAGGCCAAGTCCAGAACCGAGCTGGGGGGGCGACTACCCCCGGAACCACCGACAAGTAGCATGAAGCTCCAGAATTACGTTACTTGCTTTCAGAGTTACTGCTCTGATTTCTTTTTATCTAAAACTTGTATGTAAGTGGTACATCAACATGACTTCTCTATTGAAACTCTGGCTTTATTACCTAAAATTAGAAATTGTTAGGTCTTTATCCCCCCCTCCTCTCTCTCTCTTTCTCTCCACGAGAGTTTTTACAGGGTTAGGTTAGAGTTCTTTCCTTTCATTCACAAGCTTAGAGCAGTTACCTACCTCAGCTCATTTGAAAGCATTTTAGCTGCTATAAGACAAACCGATGAGGGATAGGATGAAGTTGGAGCCAGCTGTGGGCCAGCGATTTCATTTGGTCAGTTGACTTTATTTCTTCGACGCTGTTATGTTCCAGACACGAGTCATTTGACGAATCAGTGATCTCAAATGAAGTGACGTTCTTCAGATGAATACAGCCAGAGTATAGTTGCCCTTCTTGATGTGTAGAAGCTTTCTTCTCTTTGTCCGTGAAGGGGAGCCAAGTGTGGTATCTGGACAATATTAGTCTTACACATATCAGTAAGACTACCCACGTCTCTCCGGTGCTGAAGGCTCTGCTGGAATGACAGATCTAACCAGGCTAGATCCAGGCGAAGGATAGGTCGTCTTTCTTGATTCTCTATTCTGTCCAGAAGTCGTAGATGAAACTGGGGGCAGTGTGAAGTCTTTGCGACTGGGTCTCTGGTATAAGTTTGTATCCGTAGAATCAAAGTGCTTATTTCCCGACATCTTCACACCGTACTTCTATGAGGTGAATTTTCTCATGGGAGTTGACCTCTAGCCAGAAACTAGCTTAGAGATGATAATCAAATCCTAATGGGGTGGACGGATAAACCACAGGAAGGCTTCGGTCAGATGACCGAAAGCTCCAGCTGCGGGTCATCTGACAGAGACCCGCGTCAGGAAACACTTGTCCTGTTTCCTGACAAACCTTACCTAACCTAACCTAAGCTAAGAGAGAACTTCCTGAAGAGCTCTGGTTGGGCACAGAGCTGGAGGAACTGTGCGAGGTCTTGGGACCTGTGGGTAGTAGTAGTAGTCTGGCTGGTCTTGCAGAAGTGATTTACAAAGAACTCTGTTAATTTATACTGCAAGCGAATATTCAGTTCCGTCAGCTAATTGCATAACCCCATCTCTATTATCTTGTGTTTCTTCCCAGCTATCCTGGTATAAGATCCCTTTCTTGTTGCCCACCTGTATTATTGCAATAAATAATTAAGTATTAAGAAATTGTAATGGTGGTGAATAGAGTATTATCTTTGCTCGTCTTTAATTTGTTATTCTGTAATAGACTGAGTGATGTGTATCTGGTTAAGTGCAACTGAGTGTGTTGTGAGGTGGGATGGTGTCCTCACTGTCACAAGAACCCCTGTGGAAATAAATCACTTTGACCTCTTTTGGGGTTATCCTAGGCAATTTACATTATGTATGATAATTGTACTTATGTGTAACCGTGCCTAAATGAACTTACTTACTTACTTACTAACTAACTTGTTACTTATACTTTCCCATATTGAAGGTAGAATTGTCTATCTTTCTGGCCAGTGATATGAGAGCAAGTAATCCAAGAGAGTGGAGCATACTCAAGGTATGAGCCCACTTGTCACTTCCCCTCTCTCTCTCTCTCTCTCTCTCTCTCTCTCTCTCTCTCTCTCTCTCTCTCTCATCCCCTAGAAATCACTTGGTGTCGCAGAAGACGAAAGAAAACGGGAATTCAATGGGGAACTCAACAAACAAAGAAAGTGGACGCTTGTTATTATCCGACTTCCAGGAAGCCCCTGGTGTCATCGTTGTCGTGTTCGCGCTCCACTACCTGTGTTTCAGCCCAGCTCTGTGTCGTCCTCCCGACTACCTGTGTGTACGTCCACTGTGTCGTCGTCCCCACTACTTGTGCTTATCCCCACTCTGTGACGTTGTCCCCACTACCTGTCTCTTTTTATCACTCTTGTGACATCGTCCCCACTACCTGTATTTTATTATCATACTTGTATCATTGTCCCCCCACTTCCTGTTTTTTTCAGTTCTCCCTATTCATATTTTCCCCTCCGTCACTATGTGTTTATTTTCTTGCCCTCATATGTTTGAGAGACTATTAGAACGCAGAGGAAGTTTTTTGGAACAAGCAGAATGGAAGACAAAGACACATTCTCGATGTGAAATAGACTGCAGAAAGTATTTCTTTACAAGTAGTGGAGTTGACAAGTGAATCCACTCCAGGAGGAGGTTGAGAGTGCAACAACTACTGTAGAGTTTAAAACAAAATAGAGTTGCTAGATTTAAAATTGAGGGAGAAAAACAATGAATTTATTATAGGAAGTTAAACACACACACACTCTCTCTCTCTCTCTCTCTCTCTCTCTCTCTCTCTCTCTCTCTCTCACACACACACATACACATACACACACACACAGGGGCCAGTGAAGAGGCGGGGCCAGGAGCTATGACTCGACCCATGCAACCACAACTAGGTGAATACAGTCTAGGGGGCCAGAGACTACAAACCTCAATCAAGGAAAAAGATCTTGGGGTGAGTATAACACCAGGCACATCTGAGGCGCACATCAACCAAATAACTGCGGCAGCATATGGGCCTAGCAAACCTAAGAACAGCATTCCGACATATTAATAAGGAATCGTTCAGAACCCTGTACACTGTGTACGTTAGGCCCATATTGGAGTACGCAACACCAGTTTGGAACCCACACCTAGCCAAGCACATAAAGAAACTAGAGAAAGTGCAAAGGTTTGCAACAAGACTAGTCCCGGAGCTAAGGGGTATGTCCTACGAGGAGAGGTTAAGGGAAATCGACCTGACGACACTGGAGGACAGGAGAGATAGGGGAGACATGATAACGACATATAAAATACTGAGAGGAACTGACAAGGTGGACGGAGACAGAATGTTCCAGAGATGGGACACAGCAACAAGGGGACACAATTGGAAGTTGAAGACTCATATGAATCACAGGGATGTTAGGAAGTATTTCTTCAGTCGCAGAGTGGTCAGGAAGTGGAATAGCTTGGGAAGTGATGTTGTGGAGGCAGGATCCATTCATAGCTTCAAGAAGAGGTTTGATAAAGCTTTTGGCGCAGGGAGAATGACACAGTAGCGGCCAGTGAAGAGGCGGGGCCAGGAGCTATGAATCGACCCCTGCAACCACAACTAGGCGAGTACAACTAGGTGAGTACACAGGATCCATACATAGCTTTAAGAAAAGGTACGATAAGGCTCTCGGAGCAGGGAGAAAGTGGAACTAGTAGCGACAAGCGAAGTGGCGTGGCCAGGAGCTGTGACTAGACTCCTGCAACCACACACACACACACACACTCCTCGAATTTAACCCCGCCAAGTGCAAAGTCATGAAGATCGAGGAAGGGCAAAGAAGACCGCAGACGGAGCATAGGCTAGGTGGCCAAAGACTGCAGACCTCACTCATGGAAAAGGATCTTGAGGTAAGTATAATACCGATCACATCTCCTTAGGCGCACATCAACCAGATAACTTCTACAGCATATGGGCGCCTGGCAAACCTGAGAATAGCGTTCCGATACCTCAGTAAGGAATCGTTCAAGACACTGTACACCGTGTACGTCAGGCCCATACTGGAATATGAACCACCAGTTTGGAACACACACCTGGTCAAGCACGTCAGGAAATTAGAGAAAGTGAAAAGGTTTGCAACAAGGCTAGTTCCAGAGCTAAGGAAAATGTCCTACAAAGAAAGGTTAAGGGAATTCGGCCTGACGAAACTGGAGAACAGAAGGGTTAGGGGATACATGATAACGACATACAAAATACTGCGAGGAATTGACAAGGTGGATAGAGACAGGATGTTCCAGAGATGGGACACAGAAACAAAGGGTCACAATTGGAAGTTTAAGACTCAGATGAGTCAAAGAGATGTTAGGAAGTATTTCTTTAGTCATAGAGTTGTCAGGAAGTGGAATAGTCTGGCAAGTGATGTAGTGGAGGCAGGAAACATACATAGTTTTAAGACGAGGTATGATAAAGCTCATGGAGCAGGGGGTGAGAGGACCTAGTAGCGATCAGTGAAGAGACGGGGCTATGAGCTATGAATCGACCCCTGCAACCACACATAGGTGAGTACACACACACTGCTATCCTTCACGAGGACTGACCACAGTCCGGTTCGCCTCCTAACACAAACATCACACATTATTCCCCATTCACTGAAGCGAGAAACTTTATTCACTAATGCTGTTTGTTTCCAATTACTGGGTGAGCGAATGATTTTTTTTCATTTTGCTTTTGTAAGTAAAAGTTCCACGAGAGCCTTAATGTGTAACAGCCTGGGGATGAAAGGGAGGAAGGGAGCCAATCATTTCTGGTCTTCTTTTAACAATCGCATTCCATGAGCTATGACCATTCAGATTCCGTCTTGTGCTAACCAGTCAGATTCTGCCCTGTGCTAGCTAATCAGATTCTGTCCTGGTCTAACCTATCAGATTCTACCTTGGGCTACCCAAGCTGATTCCATACAGTACTAACAAATCAGGTTGTGTCATGCACTGACAAATCAACTTCCGCCATGTGTCATTGCCTTAATATATTAGTCTTCTTTTTTAGGATTTTTTTTAGTGGCTTCCTCATACACTTAAATTAATGGTATACAATACCGATAAGATGTAGAATTAGACACATGTGCAACATCTGGGTATCTTTATTGTAGACGTTTCGCCCTCCAGTGGCTTTATCAATACAAATTCAAGGACATAATGGGATGACAATAGAAGTATATACAAATGAAGAGGTAATCAGTCCCTCAGTCAAGGCTGAGGGACTGATTACCATTATACCATGATTCCCATTATGTCCTTGAATTTGTACTGATAAAGCCACTGGATGGCTAAACGTCTACAATAAAGAAACCCAGATATTGCAAATGTGTCTGAATCTTCATAGATGTTGTTTTCTTCAAGAAGATTGGGACTAAGACTTGCCTTTCCTCCCTGCAACGAGGCAATCTCTAATCTTGTTGTGTTTGTACTCTGAAGTAGTTTCTGTTCGCTTTAGTAAGTTCCGCACGCACAAGCCACTCTAGGTGTCAGAGATTAGCAAATCTCATCCTGGAATTAACTGTTTCCTGACCTAGAGAGGAGGGGCTGTAAATTCTCATTGCTCTTAAGAAAAGAATTGGAGACGGTGCTTTTCTTGATCTTAGTTGATTGATTACTAAAAAGAAAATGCATAGAATTAGCTGATTGGCTGTGGGTTGGGTAGGAAGGGTAGTGGTAGTAGTGTTAGTAGTAGTAGTAGTAGTAGTAGCCTGAAAAAGAGAATAATCGGTTCAATTTATCAAAGAAGTTAAAAATCAACCCATTTCTGGTCCCATGTAGCGGAACATCAACATGTATGTACTGGAAATATAAACACATAAGCTGTATAATGTGATCCTTTATTGACAACGTTTCGCCCCCACAGTGGGCTTTATCAAGTCACAAACAGATGTCTTGATAAAGCCCACTGTGTGGGCGAAACGTTGTCAATAAAGGATCACATTATACTACTTATGTGTTTATATTTCCATTGCGTCGGTATTTTATACCATTTATTTCCAACATGTATGTACTAAATCTTTTTTTTTTTTTTTCGTGGTTTAATATGCTGGAGATTTCCTCATAGTATTCCACGTAAGCGTTTCGACAACACAGGAAATAGTGAACTTACAGTTCTGGAGTCGTCCTTTCGCTTGACAGCCTCTCTACTAAATGAGCCTAAGAACATAAGAATGGAGGTTCTTTTCAAATTCTCTCTGATGAATCAGGGATATTTTTTTTTTTAAAGATCAAATCTTATTTGTAGTTATAAATCTGTTTATTTCTTATATAGTGTAGGCTGTGGCTCTCCGAGATTCAGATATGTATAAATATGTCATGTCATTTGCACGGGAATCATCATGCTGTTTCAGGGGTCTTAGAACCGGCCCGGGCATCCGTCACCTACCAGGTCGGATAACTGCTCACTGTTGAGGGCCAGAGGCGTATTTTCACTGCTCAGCTAAGGCGCGTTCCATTTTCGTTTCAATCTTTTTGTAGCAGCTATGACTTCAGTTTTTCGTGACATTTTTTCAGCTTTTTTTTTTTTTTTATCCAGCCCAGCGGCCCACCGGACATTGCCCAAATGCCAGAATGGCCAGTCCACCTCTGCTTGGAGAACTTGTATAGCGCCTTCTCTCTAAGCTCACCTGACTGGCAAATGATAGTGTCCCTGAGGGCATAAGACCCTTCACATCTAGTACGTCCCTTTTGCCCCTAGAAAAACAGGATGGAAGACTCAGATTCACTGAATGTAGAGACGGGATGCGTATGAAGATGCAACTTGCACATGAGCTAAAAGGGTTATCAAAGCTTATTGTTTGGGTAGCACTGAAAATGAGTTGCGCAAATATTTTTGTTAGGTTGGATTTGGCATGGACCTGCCGAGTGTGGGCCAATAGGTGTTGCGCAGTGGAAGAGATACCCATGTGTTGCGCAGTGGAAGAGATACCCATGTGTTGCGCAGGTCTTATTAAGTTTTATGTTAATGATTCGTGAAAAAAAAAAAAAACATTTTAGAAAAGTGGATCAAGCTTCTTGAGAGCAAAAGAAAAAAGAAAACGCCACCTTCCAAACAGTCTGGCATCAGGTGAACCAGGGCAGTTATTTCAGACCTGTTAAGCATCGCAAGTAGCTTAAAATTTACCGAGGAAAACTGAGACGGTTTCAGTCTGTCTTGGACCATTATCTGGAAGAGACTTAATTGTCCAAGATATATCGAAACCTGGTATGAAGTTTCCTTTTGAAATTGTGTGTTGTGAATTGATGCAACTATGGTATTATAGGTTACCTGTGAATTGTTGCAGCCATGGTATTATAGGTTAGTTGTAAATTGTTACAGCCATGGTATTATAAGTTAGTTGTAAATTGTTGCAGCCATGGTATTATAGGTTAGCTGTAAATTGTTGCAGCCATGGTATTATAGGTTAGTTGTAAATTGTTGCAGCCATGGTATAGGTTAGTTGTGAATTGTTGCGGCCATGGTATTATAGGTTGTGAATTGTTACAGCCATGGTATTATAGGTTAGTTGTAAATTGTTACAGCCATGGTATTATAGGTTGTAAATTGTTACAGCCATGGTATTATAGGTTAGTTGTAAATTGTTGCACCCGTGGTATTATAGGTTAGTTGTAAATTATTACAGCCATGGTATTATAGGTTAGTTGTAAATTGTTGCACCCGTGGTATTATAGGTTAGTTGTAAATTATTACAGCCATGGTATTATAGGTTAGTTGTAAATTGTTGCAGCCATGGTATTATAGGTTGTAAATTGTTACAGCCATGGTATTATAGGTTGTGAATTGTTGCAGCTACTGCATTCTAACTTTTATTTATCTACTAATTTTCATTAACAAAAACGATGCAAGAAAGAAATGTATGGGTAGATTACATTTATTTGGTTTTTTTAAAAGTTTTTGATGAAGTCTCCTATGAAAGACTACAGTAATACTGAAATTGCAAATTTAAATAAAATGCAAACTATTGCAAAAGATGACAGATTTTCGCCAGAAAGAATAATTATTAATTAATAATCAGTATTTTCTCAACTTTTGGGACTCCCTGAACCTGGCAGCTGCCCTTCCTTCCTCCCTGGTATATTGGAGACAGGTATGAGCCAAGGTAGATGCACATGTGTTGTCCCACACCACCTGCTTGCCGTCTGTAGTCTCTATAGGCTTGAAGGGTGATACCATCTGGACACTTCTGGTTGCCATCAGATCTGCATAGTTGGGGTGGCTCTCTTACTCCTGGGCATCCGGCTGTTGTGAGGCTCCTCTTGATAATGTTATTAACCTGTTCATGTCTTGCAATCTTTCCCTCGGATTTACGACACACAAGACCATGGTACCCGAAGAATTCAATCGGAAGAGGAAAAGGAAGAACTACAAAGGGATCTGGACAGGCTGCAGGCCTGGTCCAGCAACTGGCTCCTGGAATTCAACCCCACCAAGTGCAAAGTCATGTAGATTGGGGAAGGGCAAAGAAGACCACAGACGGAATACAGTCTAGGGGGCCAGAGCCTACAAATCTCACTCAAGGAAAAGGATCTTGAAGTGAGTATAACACCGGGCACATCTCCTGAGGCGCACATCAACCAAATAACTGTAGATGAATGGTTCAGAGAACCGACAAGTTGTTAAATTAGACACATATGCAACACTTGGGTATCTTTATTGAGGAAACGTTTCGCCACACAGTGGCTTCATCAGTCCAATACAAAGTAGAAAGTAGTAATAAGATTGATGGACTGAAC
>WNWK01000170.1:330000-640000 GCA_009830355.1 Cherax destructor | reverse complement strand
CCACACTGCCCCCTTCCCTCCATCCCAAAACATCCCTCCTCACTCCCCATCCGTCCCACCCCAAACTACCCTTCCCTTCCATATTCCTCCCTTATCCCCCATCCCTTCTTAATTCTCTCCATCCTTCCTTTTCTTATTTATCCGACATCCCTTCCATATTTCTCCTCCATCCCTCCCACAGGCAAGGTTTCCGACCCATGCCCTCTATTCCTTCCACCCAGCCTGTTATTCTCCCTTCCACTGCCATCTCCCTCCCATAAATACACACTTCATCTTACCCTTCTCCCACTTCACGTTGCCCTTCTTCCACTTCATGTTGCCCTTCTTCCACTTCACGTTGCCCTTCTTCCACTTCATGTTGCCCTTCTTCCACTTCACGTTGCCCTTCTTCCACTTCACGTTGCCCTTCTTCCACATCATGTTGCCCTTCTTATACTTCATGTAGCCCTTCTTCCACTGCATGTTGCCCTTCTTATACTTCACGTTGCCCTTCTTCCACTGCATGTTGCCCTTCTTCCACTGCATATTGCCCTCCTTCCACTGCATGTGCAGTATCTTTGCAACAAATTTGAAGATAAGTGGCAGATGCAGATAATGAAAGTGCAAAATTCCAATTCTTGGGAATGAAAATGAGCTTGATCGTAGAGAACGTGAAAAAAGAATAACTGGGAGTCACGATAAGCACAAATCTGAGGCCGAGGACAGCAGCGCCTACAAGCACACGCAATAAGACTGAAAGACTACTTGAATTTATATCAAGAAGTGTAAGTAACAGGAATCTAAAGGTTATTCTGCAGCTCTGTTCATCATAACTAAGACCTTACTTTAATTATGGATATAAATGCACTGGAGAACAACCAGAGAAGGATGGCAATATTAATCAATTGTTTAAGGGATTTTATATACGAAGGTAGATTGAGAACTCTGAGCCTTCACTCTCTCTCTATCTCTCTTGAAAGATGTAGAATGAGGGGAAATATTTTTGAAGCATACATTTAAGAGAAAATATTAAGTAGAGGAGATATAAATAAGGCGCTAAGAATATCTAACCAAGAAAGACGTCCGGACAATAGATTAAAGTTGAATAAATCCTGATTTGGAAACGATATAGGAAAGTACTAGCTTGGCAATAGAGTTGTATGAGTGGAACAATTTGCCAAGTAGAAAATGAAGCTTAACGACTGGATGGCCTTAAAAATGGGTTAGATAAAGATAGCGAAATGGGATTGTTTATATAAGAACTTGCCTATTATTGGCTAGTAGACGTACTGCAGTGTTCATCCAGTGTGTCAACACACGCGACTCCATGGAAACAAGTAAAAGTGAACAAACGTTTTATCCATCGTGAAGTGTTCGAACCCACACTAGTCGTATCAGCCAGGTCGAGGCATCTCTAACATAGTGTCGTAAGCAGTTCTACCGTGCTAGTGATTATTTTCCAGTAAAAATAGAGATAAAGATTTTATTTCTTTGCAAAGTTTACAATGTGTGATTACAATTTGTTAAGTACAAAGAAAGCCACTATCATGCCGGGGCATTTCGGGCACTGACTTCACACATCCCTGTGTGAAGTCACCCTAGAAGTTTAACATGTTTGTTGAAGAACGCTAAGGTGTTGGGGAGAGGTGCGGGAGTTAGATACAAAGTGGGAGTTGTCACAGTTGCTCCATCCCCAATGGTTCTTTGGGGAGATTCTGAAGAGAAATTGCCAAGGTTAATAAGAGGAATTTAGGAGGATCTGCAAAATAAGAAAATTGAAGGCAACAATGTAAAAGAGTAAAGTGATGAAAGTAACAAAAAAAATCTAGGCATTGAAAGATTGGATGTCAGATTGAAGGGAGATATTTGGGATATTTGGGAGTTGATTTATCGAGGAAAACCATAGAAGAGAGGAAAGGGGTGGGTGGTCTGTTGAGGCATCTTTAGAGCCAAAAAATTCATCCTCTGAGTATAGTATATTAGTATATATACTGCCGAAGCAAGTACGTCTGAATATAGTGGTACCAACACTATTATATGAGTGTAAAGTATGGATTATAAATGCTTCAGCGGCAGTGGACATGTTGTGTTTTGAGAGTGATGTGTGGCGTGAATATTATGCAGAGATTTCAGAGCTTGGAGATTAGAAAGTTGTGGGGTCACTAAAACTGTAAATCAGAGGGCTGAGGATGAGCTGTTGAGGGGTTTATAATAATAATAATAATAATAATAATAATAATATTTTTGTTTCTACAAGTACATGTACAAGGTATACAGGCCTAGATGACATCAATGACATACTACTATATAGAAAGTCCCTTGTTATGCAGAGCATTTCGGGCAAATTAGGTCAGTTTTGTCCCAGGATGCTACCTACACCAGTAGTCTAACACCCAGGTACCCATTTTACTGATGAGTGAACAGAGACAGCAGGTGTCGTAAGGAAATACGTCCTAAAGATTTCAAGTCGTATCGAGGGATCGATTCCCGGACCCCAGTGTGTGAGACGAGTGAGCTAGCAATCGAGCTACAGGACACCTGCTCGGACCTGTTTGGACATTTAGAGAGGATGGAGCAGAATAGAATGACTTGGAGGGTATATAAATCTACGGTGGAAGGATGGAAGGGTAGGGATCCTCCCAAAAAGGGTTGGAGGGTGAAGGTAAGAAAGGTTTTGAGTGCTATAGGCTTGAGCATCCTCCAGTGAAGTCAGTGGAGGCAAGTGGCTTTTGCAACCTGACGTGCTGTTGGAGTGTGAGCAAGGTAACAGGAAGGGATTCAATGAAACCGGTTGGTCCGACTTGGGTCTTGGAGGCGGGAAGTACCAAGCCTGCATTCTGAAGGAGTGGGGATATTGCAGTTCGGATGGCCATCTGAACTTCGTCAACACACTCTTCATAAGAGAGTGATTGAATGAATGACGGTGAACGTGTTTCACTTTTTTAGGGGTGGGTCACCCTTTTTCGGTTGAAGACGTGCCGAATAGGTAAAACTTGCGATTTTGTCTTAAATAGTAATGCTCTTCTTGACGAATAAGGTAAGTGAAAATTTGTGTATGCAATAATTTCGCAAAAAATCATTCTGAACCTAACTAAAAAAATATATTTCATTGCGTTTGTTTATTATCAAATTATTGTAAATTTATCTAAAATATATTTAGTTGGATTAGGCTAAATTAAAATGCGCTTGTTATAATAAGGTTAGGTAAGTTTTCTAAGGTTCTTTTGGTACAAAATTATTTATTTTTACATTAACATAAATAAAAAAAATACATTTTTGAACGTATAAGAGAAAATTTTAAAAAGGCCCTAAATTTAAATGAGTTCTTGCTAATTGACCAATTTTACTTATTCGGCACGACACACACACACACACACACACACACACAATATATATATATATATATATATATATATATATATATATATATATATATATATATATATATATATATATATATATATATATATTAATGAAAACACAGAAGAAAGTGGTTTTATGCAAATATCAATACTGTTACTAGCCGTTGATTGAGTCCGTGATATTTAACCATGTATTTAGATATCTTAGAAGGGTAACCTTTAAGTAATTACCTGAATTTTTCTTTTCCTGTTTTTCTTCTTCCAAATTTTCGTTATTTCGATCATAGCAAGAGGAATTACCCGACTGGCTTGAAATTTTTGAAAGCTGGTGTAAGATGACTGGAGAAAGATCATGCAACTATTGATATGCTGTGTAAGCCATTCCAAGAACCCTGGAATGGGTCTTATAACTTTCAAAAGCCTCAGCTCTTTGGCTTCAAATATTAAAATAAAAAAGGTGCTTCCTATGTCTGCAACAGAGGATAACCACAATTAAGTGTATAAGGACACGTACGTCAATTTTAGGGTCTAACTCTTCTGAATGGTTTTACTATTTATTGGCTGATGCATTATGTGGTCGGGATAGTGTTCATCAGGTTTAGTTTGTGTGTGCAGGTAGATCTGTCAATATTGCAGATTGGTTTAAATAAGTTGAAGTCGCTGGAATCCATGACATAAGTAGAGAATACTTCTTCTGATTGGCTTCAGAATTTTCTGCGACCGAAATGCAACTAGTTTGTAAAGTATATATTCGCGTATCACTCGGTAGCCATTGAGCTGTTAATTAGTGCTGACAAATTTAGAGTAGACAGTGAGGCTATACTCATGCACTATCAAGTAGATGAAGTATTTACCTTATTCTTCCTGGACTAAAGTCACTGTCACCTGGACTCTCAACCGTATAATAGTAAAGGTACTGTCCTACTCTTTATCCACATAGCTTCTTACGTGTGGAACAGGCAATGCTGGGAGGCTCAGCTGTAGTAATTGCATTAATTTGTCACAGGTGACGGTATCACAAGCTGATTGTAGCAACCATCGCGTCACAAAATCTAGTGGATGTTTTAGTACCCGATTCTAATGCTCTCAGGTCTCTGCGTATCTGTGTTTCCTCGTCTATCAGAGCTGATACCCTTCAGCAGGATGGTTTAACAATGGAAAGATGGATGCCCAGTTCTAACTCAACCTCCGGCCTGTCACAAGCAGATCTGCCTTCTTTATCATTGTCATCGTGGTAGCTGATTCCTACGTCGTGAAGGTATTCAAACAAATGAGATGCGAAAGCCTTTGTTCTGAGGAGACTAGGAGTCGTATGTTGGTGGCGAGCTTCACTGTGGCTGTCTTCCTGTTACAGGCTTAATACCCCAATGGCAATCAGTAATTTTGTCTGACTTTTTTGAGTTATCCAAGGTAATTTACACACCTGGAGTCTACCTAGAGGGTATTCCGGGGATCAACTGCTGTCCACACGTAGTCCAACGTACGAACCACAGCCCGGCTGATCTGTCACCGACTTTAAGTATCTGTCCAGCTCCCTCTTAAAGGCAGCCAGGGGCCTATTGGTAATTCCCCTTATGCATGGTGGGAGGCTGTTGAACAGTCTTGGGCCCCGGACACTTATGGTATTTTCTCTTAGTGTACCAATGGCGCCCCTACTTTTTATTGGGGGTATTTTGCACCGTCTGCCCAGTCTTTTACTTTCGTAGGGAGTGATTTCTGTGTGCAGATTCGGGACCATTATTTCTAGGATTTTCTAAGTGTAGATTATGATATATCTCTCTCGCCTGCGTTCCAGCGAGTACAAGTCAAGTGCTTCCAAGCGTTCCCAGTAGTTGAGGTGTTTGATGGAACTTATATGTACAGTAAAGGTTCTCTGTACATTCTCTAGATCAGCAATTTCACCTGCTTTGAACGGAGATGTTAATGTACAGCAGTTTTCCAGCCTAGAGAGAAGTGATTTAAAAAGGATCATCATTGGCTTGGCATCCTCAGACATTACCACTCCCAGGTCTCTCACATTATTTTTTCGCTCTATTGAATGATCAGAGTTTGTAATATACTCAGTCCTAGCAACTATTTCCTCCAGTTTTCCATAACGGAGTAGTTGGAATTTGTCTTCATTGAACATCATATTGTTTTCTGTTGCCCATTCGAAAACTTGGTTTATATCTTCTTGGAGGTTAACCGTGTCCTCAATAGATGACACGGTTACATGTTACTGTGCAAAACAAGCACAGGGGGAGTTGACTGATAGTTCTAAGTCTTTTGTGTTGCAATCAACACATCACCTGGAGCTTGCAATGTTGCGGAAATGAGTAGGAAGTCCAAGCAGATCAGTTCAAGGGAACGTTCTGAACTGATCTGCTTGGACTTCCTACTCATTTCTGCAACATTGTAAGCTCCTGGTGATGTGTTGATTGCAATACGAAAGGCCTAGAACTATCATTCAACTCCCCCTGTGGTTGTTTTGCATCTTGTATCGCTTGTTCGCTATTATTGCATATGTTACTATCTACAAACATTATCTCTCAGTCCACAGCAGGATTCGAACCTGCAAACTCGGCATCAGAGTACAAAGTACTTCTGGAGTCCGGCGTTGTGGATAAAGTACTGTGTTCTGATGCCGAGTTTGCAGGTTCGAATCCTACTGTGAACCGAGAGATAATGTTTGTAAATAACTTCGCCTGTTTGCGAATTGTTAAGCATGTTACTATGTATGATAATTTGTGTGACTATTTCTGTGTAGCTGCACTTAAATATCCATACTTATTTTGTTTATTGTGGTGTGCTGAGTCGCCATTGTTGCTCACTGGTCAACAAGGTATCTACATGGGAGATGAGGAAGAGTGGGTGGAGAAGGGAATGTGGGAGACGAGGGTGTGGAGTGATGTGGAGAGGGAGGGGAGGGGTGGATTTTTGAGAGGGGTGGGGGATGTGAGGGGAGGGAGGGAGGAGGGGAGTGACATTTCCAACACTCCTTGGAAGCTTTTCAAAGTTACTCTCCTCTTCTACTCTCACCATTTATTTTTACCTCTTCCTTCCCTGCCTACCTCCCTCTCCCCCACTCCTCCTCCTCCTCATCCTCCTCATCTCTTCCCTTTCCCCTCCTCCTCCTACTCCTCCTTTCCTCCCTTTTTCACTTTCCTTACTCCCCTTTTCTGTCCCTTTCTCCAACTTCCCTCCCTCATTACTAATTTCTTCCTCTTTTTCATTATTTTCTCCTCCCAGCCTCTTTCCCAAACCCTCACATCCTCCCCCTCCACACACACACACTCCCTCTCCATTCATATTCCTCCCCCTCCTCTCCTCCTATCATCACCCTCACCACCTCCTTTACCAGTCTTTATTCCCTCTCCCCTCTCCCCTCCCCACCTTAGTTCCTTAACATTCATTTTTTTTTCCACACTTCCTCTCCTTTCTCTCTCTCTACAGTTAGATATATCATAACACCCAAATTTCTCTTCTTTCCCCCATTCCCTCTCTTTGCTCTCTCCTCCGTCTCCCATGTATAATTTCTCTTGTCTCCGCTCTGGGACGATAAAAAATTCTATTTCTGCCGTGCATGGAAGAAGCTAATCTGGAAGATGGTATTTCCCGCATGACAGTGACTCCGACTCTGCTGGAACGAAATCTCTGTAGCTGCCTTAAGCTGATAAAGCCTTGCTGGAATACTTGACGATATCCTCATTACCCTACTGAAGTCTCCCGGCTCTGGTTGACACTACTGAAGTCTTCCATCTCTGGTTGACACTACTGAAGTCTTCCATCTCTGGTTGACACTACTGAAGTCCTCCAGCTCTGGCTGACACTACTGAAGTCTCCCGGCTCTGGTTGACACTACTGAAGTCTTCCCAGCTCTAGCTGACACTACTGAAGTCTCCCAGCTCTAGCTGACACTACTGAAGTCTTCCAGCTCTTGTTGACACTACTGAAGTCTTCCAGCTCTGGTTGACACTACTGAAGTCTCCCAGCTCTGGTTGACACTACTGAAGTCTCCCAGCTCTGGTTGACACTACTGAAGTCTTCCAGCTCTGGTTGACATTACTGAAGTCTCCCAGCTCTGGTTGACATTACTGAAGTCTTCCAGCTCTGGTTGACACTACTGAAGTCTTCCAGCTCTTGTTGACACTACTGAAGTCTTCCAGCTCTGGTTGACACTACTGAAGTCTCCCAGCTCTGGTTGACACTACTGAAGTCTTCCAGCTCTGGTTGACACTACTGAAGTCCTCCAGCTCTGGCTGACACTACTGAAGTCTCCCGGCTCTGGTTGACACTACTGAAGTCTCCCAGCTCTAGCTGACACTACTGAAGTCTCCCAGCTCTAGCTGACACTACTGAAGTCTTCCAGCTCTTGTTGACACTACTGAAGTCTTCCAGCTCTGGTTGACACTACTGAAGTCTCCCAGCTCTGGTTGACACTACTGAAGTCTCCCAGCTCTGGTTGACACTACTGAAGTCTTCCAGCTCTGGTTGACATTACTGAAGTCTCCCAGCTCTGGTTGACACTACTGAAGTCTTCCAGCTCTGGTTGACACTACTGAAGTCTTCCAGCTATGGCTGACACTACTGAAGTCTTCCAGCTCTGGCTGACACTACTGAAGTCTCCCAGCTCTGGTTGACACTACTGAAGTCTCCCAGCTCTGGTTGACACTACTGAAGTCTTCCAGCTCTTGTTGACACTACTGAAGTCTCCTAGCTCTGGTTGACATTACTGAAGTCTTCCAGCTCTGGTTGACACTACTGAAGTCTCCCAGCTCTGGTTGACATTACTGAAGTCTTCCAGCTCTGGTTGACACTACTGAAGTCATCCAGCTCTGGTTGACACTACTGAAGTCTTCCAGCTCTGGTTGACACTACTGAAGTCTTCCAGCTCTGGTTGATACTACTGAAGTCTCCCAGCTCTGGTTGACATTACTGAAGTCTTCCAGCTCTGGTTGACACTACTGAAGTCTCCCAGCTCTGGTTGACATTACTGAAGTCTTCCAGCTCTGGTTGACACTACTGAAGTCTTCCAGCTCTGGTTGACATTACTGAAGTCTTCCAGCTCTGGTTGACATTACTGAAGTCTTCCAGCTCTGGTTGACATTACTGAAGTCTTCCAGCTCTGGTTGACACTACTGAAGTCTTCCAGCTCTGGTTGACACTACTGAAGTCTTCCAGCTCTGGTTGACACTACTGAAGTCTCCCAGCTCTGGTTGACACTACTGAAGTCTTCCAGCTCTGGTTGACATTATTGAAGTCTTCCAGCTCTGGTTGACACTACTGAAGTCTCCCAACTCTGGTTGACACTGCTGAAGTCTTCCAGCTCTGGCTGACACTACTGAAGTCTTCCAGCTCTGGTTGACACTACTGAAGTCTCCCAGCTCTGGTTAACACTGCTGAAGTCTTCCAGCTCTGGTTGACACTTCTGAAACCATTCAGCTTTAGTTGACACTACTGAAGTCCTCCAGCTCTAACTGACACTCCTGAAGTCTTGCACCTATGGCTGACATTTCAACACTATGTACAGTATGTAACCTCTTCTCTATGATGGAATATAGCAGGGGAAACATAACTAGTTTTTGTTCCCACTGTGTAACTTACATAACTACTGTATCCAATTTTTCTGTATAAAAATATTCCCAGTTCTCAATACTTTTCCAATTCCCTCCATCATCCCTATACCAGGTATCAGTCATTCAGTGCTTGGTATCAATCATGCAGCGAGCTGTATAATTCATGCAGCGCTGCATCATTCATACAGCGAGCTGTATCATTCTTACAGCGAGCTGTATCATTCATGCAGCAGGCTGTATCAGGCAGCAGGCTGTATCAGGCAGCAGGCTGTATCAGGCAGCAGGCTGTATCAGGCAGCAGGCTGTATCATTCATACAGTGGGCTGTATCATTCATACAGCAACGTGTATCATTCATGTAGTGATGTGTATCATTCATACAACGAGCTGTATCATTCATACAGTAAGCTGCATCGTTCATGCAGCGACCTGTATCATTCATGCAGTGAGATGTATCATTCATGCAGCGAGGTCTTTCATTCATACAACGAGCTGTACCATTCATGCAGTGATGTGTATCATTCATGCAGCGATGTGTATCATTCATACAGCGAGCTGTATCGTTCATTCAGCAGGCTGTATCATTCATACCGTGGACTGTATCATTCATACAGTGGGCTGTATCATTCATGCAGCAGAATGTATCATTCATACAGCATATATCATTCGTCGCTCAGCGAGGCACTTGCTACTTATGATCTAATTCACTATTCAGGACATAATCTTGAGTACATTTACTCTGACGAGTCCGTCTTCTATGTCCTGGAGGACAAGTGACTTAAGTCTTCAGTCGTGTTTCCTTGTACTCTTTTTCTTCCTCTTTAATTTGTAATGGTTTTGAGAAATTAGTGTTTTTTTTAATATTCTTCGTGGTGCCTCTTCCTTAGCTGTGATAATTTGATTTAGCAATTATAGTTGTGATGGTTGTTGTTGTTAGCTGTGATGGTTGTGATGGGTGTTAGCTGTGATGGTTGTGATGGGTGTTAGCTGTGATCGTTGTTTGTGATGGGTGTTAGCTGTGATGGTTGTGATGGGTGTTAGCTGTGATGGTTGTGATGGGTGTTAGCTGTGATCGTTGTTTGTGATGGGTGTTAGCTGTGATGGTTGTGATGGGTGTTAGCTGTGATCGTTGTTTGTGACGGTATTGAGCTGTGATTGTTGTTTGTGATGGTTGTTGTTAGCTGTGACTGTTGTTTGTGACGGTTATTAGCTGTGATTGTCGTTTGTGATGGTTGTTGTCAGCTGTGATTGTTGTTGTTAGCTGCGAGTGTTGTTTGTGATGGTTGTTAGCTGTTATGATACGGTTGTGAGCCGTAATAATTGTTTGGTGTAGTGGTTGCTAGCCGTGACGGGTGTGATGGTTGGTAACTACGATGGTTGTTGGCTGTGATGGTTGCTAGCCGCAATGTTTCTTAGCTGTGATGGTGATTAGCTTATCTCTTGGTGTCCCAACAAGTACTGTGCAACCCAAATAGCAACTGAGACAATTACATATCTGAAGAGCCTCCACCTTTCCCAAACACACTCCCATTATAAACAATTTATTTCATTTTCAAAGGGGTGGACCGTTAAGCCAGCGGAAGGCCTCGGTCACATGACCTAAAGTTCCAGTGGCAGGCTATCATATGACTAAGACCCGCGTCAGGAAACAACTGTCATGTTTCCTGACAAATCTTACCTAACACTCTCTTTTACAATGTTTTCTATAGAGACACCTAAATAACGACTGTGACATCATACATCTCTGTCTAAGTCCCAGTTTTACGGGGAAGTATTCCTCTCCCTACATATTCTAAGAGTCTTAATCTGATCCTCATTTTCCTCACAAAATCTCTTTATTATTGCTTTTAACAGTGTTACCCACACTGTACATCGCACCCGTATCCTCTCTGTTATATGCCTCTTCCAAATCAATAAGTGCAGTAAAGAGTTCGTCCTTATCTAGGTAGTAGCCTGTGCCAACACAAACACATACTTTTCTGCTAGAAGCGGCGCCAGAATTTCTGTATTGGGGAATCTTAGGGAAGGAGATCTGCATAGAAGGCGAAGTTAGGAGACTTGTTTAGAAGCAGTGTTATTATTACTATTTTATTTAGGGGATGGGATGCTTTAGATGGACTGGAGGAATTTCGGGGGAGTGACGCCACCGCCCTTGGCACTACCAAGATGTTATGCTAAGGGCCTTGCCTTCTCTTCCAGATCATTAAGAATATATTTATTATTATTATTATTATTATTATTATTATTATTATTATTATTATTATTCATTAGTGTGAAGTAATGCAGCTGTACTGGTCATTAATCGCAAGGGCTGGTGGAGGCTTGAACCACCGTGCACTAAAGCGGTACAGACAGACACCAAGCTGTACTCCAACAGCTGAGTATTATTAAGAGTGGAGGAACTGAGAGTTACTTTTACCCAGAGGAGGATCAATAAAAAAAAAGATAGAGAGAGACTGATGTTGGTGGAACGATGAGTCCAGCACTTGGAAAAGATGACGAACAGGAGTAGTTGTAGTTTTTCATAGAGCGGTAAAACCGTGTGGGTTATTCAGTGGAAGAAGTGGTGGAGGCTCGACAGAAACTGTTGCAGCCGTGCTCCCTCGTTAAGGTAAAGATGTGAAGCTGGGATGCTAGACTCTCCCAGTAGAGTGTACAGACGAGTGTTGGAACCTCTCACAATAACGTGACTCTGCCAGACCTTGACTGCCTCCTCTGGCCTGTCTTCTGGCTGTCTCCTCACCTCTTCTGGCCTATCTTGTAGCTGCCTTCTTACATCTTCGCCTGGCTTATATTTTGGCTGTCTCCTCATCTCTTCACCTACACTGTCTTCTGGACAGCCAGAAGACAGTCTTCTGTCTGTCTGCCTTCTGCCTTCTGTCTGTCTGCCTTCTCACCTCTTCAACTGACTTTTTCTCTTAGTTACTACTCAAGGACAGACGGAAACGCCCTGTTAAATTTCTTCTCCAAATAATGGGTTAATTGTGAAAGGAGATGTCATGTTTTAAAATGGAGATAAGAGGAACATAGCAAATTGTCTCATATAGAGAAATTACCAGAACGCAAACATCTGTGTTGCTGAAGTCAGCCATAACTGTCCGCCGCAGATTTACGGTTCTGTTTGAATACACCTAACTGAGGTTTTACGTCATATCTGGAGTATACCTGGAGAGGGTTTCGGGGGTCAACGCCCCCACGGCTCGTGGTGGATCAGGGTCTGATCAACCAGGCTGTTACTGCTGGCCATGGGTTGGAAATATGCATTTTATCTCTGAAAGAACTCGTATATCTTAGATGCCAAGATGACATTTGATGGAGTTGATTAAAACTATTTGCAAACCTAATAAATACAGTGTAAGGAATGCGCGTTGGAAATATGTTACTGTTTTGGTATATTCAACGAGGATTTTACGGTTCGCTGTGGAAACAATTCCAGCGATGTTCAGAGCTTTAAAATGAATATACTGATACATTCTTGCCTTATTTTTAAAAGGTTTAAACTGGCGAATTAAGGCTTTAAGTAACTACCTGCCCTACGCCTCCCGGAGATCGTTTCAACCTGCAACAGCCGACCCTGATATGTTCACGTCTTAGAAAGGGGAAACCAGATACGTATAAATTAAGCAGTGTTTTTGGTGTTGGGTCATGCGTCAGGGAACATCAGCTGTCACAGGCAGTAGTCCCGGCACTGGTGAAGGCTCGATACAACTGCACGGATTACCCGTGCTGGAGTCAGTGGTCGGATTGTGACTATGACGTACCACGGCAGCAACGACCACTGCACTCAATGACGCTTTCTTAATGTGATGATAACATGATGTATGACGCACAGGTTGATACGCAGGCAGAAGCAAAGAGTGCGTCAAGAATGAAGTCAAAAATACAAATTAGAAAACAAGTTTTTATGGGAACGACGTTTCTCTGTGAAGAAGAAGTTTTACTCAGAGCGAAACGTTGTAACGGCGAAAGCTTGTTCTGCATGGCGATACGCCTTTTTTTTGCCCTGGGTGTTATGTAGCTGGTCAAGCAATACTGATTTAATGAAACGTACTGTGGATTTTTGGTCTTGGTGACCTGCAAATACTATGGGTGGCTGAGCTTGCTAACGTTGGTGACCTGAAAAGCAGTGGGTAACAGAGCTAGGAAACACTCGTGACTTGGGAGACACACCGTGGGTGACCGAGCCCGGCAACACTGGGGGGAGGGGGTAACAAAATACACTGCCTGCAACAGTAATGATTTCCGGAGTGCGAATAAACGGAGGAAAGAGTCTGCTTTAACTCCTTTTTTTTCCACCCTCCTGGCCAAGAGAGAGAGAAAAAAGGGTCTTACCTTTCGTCGAGAAATTTACATTAAATCAAGTTAAATAAATTTCAAATTAAAAAAAAAAAGTTTACGTAAATATTCCCCCGAATCTCCTTTGAATTAGAAAAGAAAGTAAATAATTTCTCAGGTACACATCTTAGATTATTTACACATTTGAGGATATGTTGTGAATGGTTGGTCATTAGCATGTGCAACATATATATATATAATTTGCTAAAATAATGGAGAATTTGTGGCTGTTCTCATGTCTGATTCCAGTAATAACATTTTACCATAATTGCAACTCGACACCTGGAAAAATCTTAAGAAAATGGTAGGAGGGGACTTGTGGGGTAGGGGAGAGGGAGGGGTGGTGGGTGCTGTGAAGCAGTGGGAGAAGAGGGACAGACCAGAGGGAAGGAGGTTTTGCCTTCAGGGAAACATAGAGGGGGTGAGAGGGGGTAGCTGGTGTGTATTGGTGGAGGGGAGGTTGATGGATGGGAGGGGAAGGTTGAGGTAGAGCGGATGGCCGGGAGGAGGGTGAGGCAATTCGTGGGATGGGGATGGAGGTGGAGTGCAACGGGGGGAGGGGGGGTGAAGCAGGAATGGCCCCAAGAAAGAGAGGTGAATTTGAGACGTCTAGGACCAGGAATCAAGGAGTGGGGAGGTGGGGGCAAGAAGAGGAGGAGGAAGGGGGGGTAGGTCTTGCAGCCGGGTTAAGAGGCAGGTAGCTTCTATTCAGAGCTCAGGACTCGAGATATTTTTCTTAAACTTTAATAATTTCTTTACCTCTGGCTCTGTTTCGCTCTGCTTCGTCCGGTAAGAAACCTCCATAATTAAACTCGCTCGCCGTGTTAGCAGATCGATCCAGCAGCTCAGGTATTCGAGAAATGGTGCAGGAGAGGACGAAGCAACATTCCTTGAGTCTGAAGGTCTTCCACTGGTGTGACGGAACTGAATCATCTTCGCCAGGGGGTGACCATGTGGGTTCCCCGAGCCGCTAGGTCTTCAGGGCCGTCGTGCCTCTCCAGCCTCCAAGACGGAATATGATGAGGTGGCACCAGAGATCTTTTACCTTCTTCGTTCATGGTGGCACCGTCGTCGTCTTCATAAGCGTGTACTCGGCGAGTGGGAGAGAGAAAGAGGTGGACTGCTGGCGGAGGGAGAGCGAGGGATTCTGGGCCTAGCAGCCCCCGTGCACAAGACTATTAACCCTCCAGCTCAGACAAAGAGAGTTTTTTAATTACTCACTCTTGTAATTGTGCCGTCATTAAAGGGGAACGTCGGGAGGTTCTACGGTGGTTTTTGTGTATTGGTCAGCGCTAAGGAATGTGAAGGCGCTGACTTCGACACCCGTGAGCGGAGCACCAGGTAAGAAGCTTTCTCTCACGCCCTCAACATTATTAATTACACGGGTGTTTTAATTGCTGCAGGTGGTGATTAGTAGGTCAGTGAAGGAAGGGGGAATGATGGAGGGAGTGTTTGTCGTCCTTAATGGATGCCTCATGCAAATTCTAGTATCGTCTGTAAATAATTATACGACGCTATAATTTGTGTCACTGTCTATCTCGGATATGAGGACGAAGAAAAAGATGGGGGTGAGCACCATGCCTTGGAGAACACAGCTTTACATTATGCCAGCCTCTGACTTTGCTTATTATTACTCTTTGAGTTTTATTTGTTGCAAAGTTAAAGTTTCATCCGCTCACTTTTCCAGTTATTGCTTTTGGACGTATTTTATGCACTCTTAAACCACGATCGCACTTGTCGAAGGCTTTTTGCGAAGACTGTATATACTACATCGTCATTTTGTTTATCTTCCATTGCATCCAAGACCTTATCGTAAAGATCCAGTTGTTGCAAAAAAAAAAAAAAACTGTTCTCAACATATGTTGCCCCTAGGTTGTGAAATTGTTGTGAATCAATGTAGTTAGCAATCTTTCTTCTTAAAACTCCTTTAAAGATTTTTTTTGTGCAACGTCAGTGCTATCGGTCTGCAGTTCTTTGTTATTGCTTTGTTACCACGTTTGTGGAGTGGGACTAAATCCGCTGTTCTTAACGGCTGTGGGATGACCTCTTTGTTTAAGCTCCCTCTCCACTGTTCTTGATGAACACAGCTCCACGAGTCAGGGCCTAGGCCCTAGGCCCTAGGCCCTTTGGAAGTCGACTGGGGTTAGTGATGTGTCGTCAATTTTGGAGATGTTGACAAAGTTTAAAGTCACGTTCATAAAGAATTCATTCGGATTGTCGACTTTTATTCTGAATAACTTTTAAGTGAATAACTGCTCACTGAATACAGTCATACTGAGACTTCAGTATTTCACTCATTGTTTTTGGTTGCCGTGTAAGTTCCACCTTGTTCGAGCAAGGGGCCAGTACTAGATGTGGTTGTTGTCTTGAATTTTGCATATGAGAAGTACTTTAAATTTATTTCAATTTCATTAATTGTTTGTAGCTCCCTTTGCCTCTGTATGATTCATTCAATCTGAGTCCAGTGTCTCTAGACAGTGTTTCCTGCCACACTTCAGATAGTTTCAAGTTCTGGGATTATTTGTCTAGGCCTTGTGGAGGACGCATCTTTTTCCAGCTTATATCTACTCTTCTTTTTCACTAGTGGTATGTGCCTTGAGCATACAGTGCCAATGAGATCATTCTAGACATTGGTTCGGGTCTAAGTTGTTCAATATATCTTCCCAGCAAGTTTCGTTAAGGACATGATTTATTTGATCCCAGGTGGTGTTCTTGTTAAAGTTGAATTTGGTGGGAAAAACATCTGTATGATTTAATATACTGTCTTCTATACTGAACTGTTTCGTTCCAGATGATACAGGTTCAACGATGTTATCTAGGTTTGTTGGATTCACTATTTCCTAGTTAGTTTCAAGAGTTCGTGTATGTAAGAGTGTTCATCTTAGCTGCCTCCCAGGATTATCTCTGCTATTGCAGTATTTGGTACATTCTTACAATTTCAATGTCTTATACTGAAGCAACCAAGTGACAAGATATTGTAGGGCTGGGGCTGAAAGACCTAGCAGACACAGCAGCCCCACCCACGGTCACACCAGCCCTGCCAGCAGTCACACCAACCCTGCCAACAGTCACACCAACCCTGCCAACAGTCACAACAGCCCTGCTAACAGACACCTGCCTTGATTAACAGTCACACCAGCCCTGCTAACAGTTGCACCAGTCCTGCCAACAGTAACATCAACCCAGCCAGCAGTCACAGCAGACCTGCCAACAGTCACAACAAACCTGCCAACAGTCACACCAGCCCTGCTAACAGTCACAACAGACCTGCCAACAGTCACAACAGACCTGCCAACAGTCACACCAGCCCTGCCAACATTCACACAAGGCCCACCCACAGTCACACCAGCCCTGCCAGCAGTCACACCAGCACTGCCAACAGTCACACCAGCCCTGCCAACAGTCACACCAGCCCTGCTAACTTAACACCAGCCCTTCCAACATTCACACCAGCCCACCCACAGTCACACCAGGCCAACCAAGTCACACCAAGCCCACCCATAGTCACAATAGGCCTACCCACAGTCACACCAGGCCCCCCCCCCCACAGGCACAACAGGCCCACCGACAGTCACAACAGGCCTACCCACAGTCACAACAGGTTCTTCCACAGTCACACCATTCCCACCTTCCAACCCACAGTCAGTCACACCAGGCCAACCCACAGTCACACCAGGCCCACCCAAAGTCACACCAGGCCCACTCCCCGTCACACCAGGCCCACCCACAGTCACAGTAGGTCTACCCACAGTCACAGTAGGTCTACCCACAGTAACAGTAGGTCTACCCACAGTCACATCAGGCCCACCCAGTCACACCAGGCCTACCCACAGTCACATCTGGCTCTCCCACAGTCACAATAGGCTCTTCTACAGTCCCACCAGGCTCACACACAGTCACACCAGTCCAACACACAGTCACACCAGGCCAACACACTCACACACCATACCCACCCACAGTCATACCAGGCCCTTCCACAGTCACACCAGATCCACCCACAGTCACACCAGACCCTCTCACAGTCACATCAGACCCTCCCAGTTACACCAGGCTCTCCCACAGTCACACCAGGCCCTCCCACAGTCACACAAGGCTCTCCCACAGTCACACCAGGCCCTCCCACAGTCACACAAGGCTCTTCCAGTCACACCAGGCTCTTCCAGTCACACCAGGCTCTCCCACAGTCACAGCAGGCCCTCCCACAGTCACACCAGGTCATATCACAGTCACACCAGGCTCTCCCAGTCACATCAAGCCCTCCCACAGTCACACCAGGCTCTCCCACAGTCACAGCAGGCCTTCCCACAGTCACACCAGTCCCCCCACAGTCACACCAGGCTTTCCCACAGTCACACCAGGCCCTCCCACAGTCACATCAGGCCCTCCCACAGTCACACCAGGCTCTCCCACAATCACACCAGGCCATCCAACAGTCACACCAGGCCCCCCACAGTCACACCAGGCTTTTCCACAGTCACACCAGGCCCTCCCACAGTCACAGCAGGCTCTCCCACAGTCACACCATGCTCTCCCACAATCACATCAGGCCCTCCCACAGTCACACCAGGCCCCTCATAGTCGTCACACCAGGCCCCTCATAGTCGTCACACCAGGCTTTCCCACAGTCACACCAGGCCCTCCCACAGTCACACCAGGCCCACTACACTCACACCAGGCCCTCCAACAGTCACACCAGGCTTTCCTACAGTCACACCAGGCCCTCCCACAGTCACAGAAGGCCCTCCCACAGTCACAGCAGGCCCTTCCTCAGTCACACCAGGCCCTCCCACAGTCACAGCAGGCCCTCCCACAGTCACACCAGGCCCTCCCACAGGCACACCAGGCCATCCAACAGTCACATCAGGCCCTCCCACAGTCACACCAGGCACTCCCACAGTCACACCAGGCCATCCCACAGTCACACCAGGCCCTCCCACAGTCACACCAGGCCATTCCACAGTCACACCAGGCCCTCCCACAGTCACTCCAGGCCGTCCCACAGTCACACCAGGCCCTCCCACAATCACACCAGGCAATCCCACAGTCACACCAGGCCCTCCCACAGTCACACAAGGCCATCCCACAGTCACACCAGGCCCTCCCACAGTCACACCAGGCTTTCCCACTGTTACACCATGCCCTCCCACAGTCACACCAGGCCCTCCAACAGTCACATCAGGCCCTCCAACAGTCACAACAGGCCCCCACAGTCACACCAAGCTTTCCCACAGTCACACCAGGCCCTCCCACAGTCACACCAGGCCCTCCCACAGTCACAGCAGGCTTTCCCACAGTCACACCAGGCCATCCCACAGTCACACCAGGCCCTCCCACAGTCACACTAGGCCCTCCCACAGTCACACCAGGCCCTCCAACAGTCACACCAGGCCCTCCCACAGTCACACCAGGCCATCCCACAGTCACACCAGGCCCTCCGACAGTCACAACAGGCCCTCCCACAGTCACACCAGGCCCTCCCACAGTCACACCAGGGCATCTCACAGTCACACCAAGGCCTCCCACAGTCACACCAGGCCCTCCCACAGTCACACCAGGCCCTCCCACAGTCACACCACGCCCTCCCACAGTCACACCAGGCCATCCCACAGTCACACCAGACCCTCCCACAGTCACACCAGCCCTCCCACAGTCACACCAGGCCCTCCCACAGTCACACCAATCCCTCCCACAGTCACACCAGGCCCTCCCACAGTCACACCAGGCCCTCCCACAGTCACTCAGCAAATGTGCATTTTCAATATTTTTAATGATGAAACAGAAACCCGTTAAACATTTTGCACTCTGGCAGGACTACTAATCTATTCTCTCTCGTCAATACTTAAGATGGCAGGTAACTGCTTCAAAGTTCTGTGTAAACTTTGTGTACACTTACACCTGCACAATGCTGCGTGTTTATTAATAGCTGTTATATTTCTGATAATTTCTGTCACGATTTAGAAGACCTGGTCCGAGACCGGACAGCGGGGTGATGATCTACGTAAATATTAACAAAATAGTGTCAATAACGTTGTCCAAACGGCGAAGCAGTTGTGAATTTCCAAGCTTTGTTATTGAACTTTTATTCTTCACTCCCATGTTTGCAACATATTTACAACTTTCCATTGCAGTACAAGACTAGTAGTGTCCCTCTGTGTTACAGTCGATTGTTTGTGTGTGTGTGTACCCACCTCATTGTGGTTGCAGGGGTCGAGCCAGAGATCCTGGCCCCGCCTCTTCGCTAGTCCCCACTAGGTCCACTCTTTCCCTGCTCCAAGAGCCTTATCGCACTTTTTCTTAAAGCTATGTATGGATCCTGCCTTCCACTACTTTGTTCTCTGGAGTGTTCCACTTCCTGACAACTCTAAGACTAAAGAATTACTTCCTAACAAGTGTGTGTTCGTGTGTGTGTGTGTGTGTGTGTGTGTGTGTGTGTGTGTGTGTGTTTGTGTGTGTGTGTGTGTGTGTAATTACCTGTTTGAGTTTGCAGGGGTTTATGGGTGAGCTCCAACTCTTGGTACGGCCTCTTCCGTCTGACTTACGTAAATGAGATTTCTATTAACCATTGCCAACCACTGTATGGAGTTTGCTTCCACTACGGTACAGTATTACAGCACATTCCACCACCACAGCACATTACAGCACTGCACTACGTTACACTATTCCATCACATCAAGGAATTGTAACACAGTTTTACAGTACGCTAATTAAAGACACTGTCATCATCTTTGTCACTCTCAAGTTAGCCAGAGGAAAATATTGATGGATTTTTTCCCCCTCTCTTTGACCCTACAAAGGAAAACCAGAGAGGGAGGCAATAATCAGTGGGCCTCTCATGTGTATTAATTAGCAGGATACATATTTGCAGCGGTACTGAAAGCAACATTTTTAATTATGCTGTCGCGGCGTACATTCTTGTTGTCAAATGGTCCACCAATCACCGGCCGCTAATAATGCTTCCAACATTTTTTGTGCGGGGGGCTTGTATTAATTAGGGCGAATGACTGATTGATTGATTACTCACTATGATACCCGCGTCGCTTGATTGGGACATTTAAATATAATAGCACAAATGTATAATTTTTTTTTTCGGGTGTTTATTGGGAGGCGGACATCTGGTCGGCACTCTGGCTCTATTTACCAAATCATAAATGCATTGTTCCAATTTGCACGTGACTACCTGCTATCTATGGAATCAGGATTAATTTTGCACACTAAAAAAATTATTGCAGCTCTAAATAAGGATATCTCTTTTTTAGTTTGAAATATATGTTTTGGGTGTCCCTATTTTTTTTTTTTTTTTTGGGGGGACACTTTAAGGGAATGGATACTATTGAAGGTCCCATCACATGTGGACACAGTTACTCTCTACTTGGAGCACATCCAGTTACCTCCACTTTTCCCCAGGGCTGTATAACCGATGTCCGCTTGGAGTTTTGTAGTGTCTTCAATGGAGGTCACTGCCATGGCAATCCGGGTGACATCCGCAAAGGAAGACACGGAGCTATGGCTTACATCTCTATGTCAGAAATGAGGATGAGGAATAGAATGGGAGCGAGTACTGTGCCTTGTGGAACAGAGCTTTTCAACGTGGCTGCCTGGGACTTTACTCTGTTTACTATTACTCTTACTATTACTCTTACTAGGGACAAATTCCAGTAAACACTTGTTTAATCATCGTTACAGTCTTTCCAAATTGTCCAGTAACCTTTCACTGTGATCCCGTATTTTTTTATTTCCTTCGGTAGTTTTTACATCATCCGCGACCAGAGATATACTGCATTCTATGTATTATTGCTTGTCATCTAAATATTCCAGGAACAGTACTAGCGTTCGTAATGACCCTTGTGTGACCCACTCACCAGGCTTGTCCATTCTGATACTTCCTTAAGGAATATAACTCAGCCTTCTTACCCTTAGGTATTCCAACTCTTGTCACGCTTCTTAATTTTCGACTAACTAACGCAAACGAGTCTTGCTTGAACTATTTTAAACCATTGTATGGACTCTGCGTCCACTGTCACTGCTTGTCTCATTTCCTTTCTCCAGTCTTACACTGAAGAAAGACCTCTTACTATCACTATGGCTCATGTGGGTGTGCAACTTCCAGCCATGCCACCCTTACTCTTGTTGCATGTCTGGTTAAAGTTCCTTGTCTACCCTTGCTGTGTCACGCAGTGTCCTGAGTGTCGCTATCATAACCCCTATTGTTCTCTCCCCCAATGACGAAAACCCCAGTTCGCGCATTCTTTCTTAGTGGCTCAGTCCCCTCAGGTCAGATACCAGCTTCGATACTCTTCCTTGCACTCTCTTTAGCCTTACTTTGTATTTTGCTAGGTGAGGATTGCACACTGTTGCTGCTTAATCTATAATGGGTCGCATAAATGAGACCAAGAGTTTTTTGAACGGGTTCTGAATCCCACTCGCATGTTTGCAAGCTTAGTTTGTGTTGCAGATGTTGTGTTCGTATGCGCCTCAGGAGATATGTCTGGGTAATGTCTATTCCAGTCTTCTTTAACAGTTCCTGAGATCCTTATTTTCCCTTCCGGGTGATGCTCTGTTTTCTGCCCTCTTTCCCCGTCTGCCAGCTTCATTATTCTACTTTTACCATTGTTAAATTCTAGTAACCATATATCCGAACATTACAGATGTTTATCCAGGTCTTCTTGCATCTTCTTCCATCATCTTTAATTTGTATTCTCGTTATTTTAGAATCGTTCGCAAATAAGTATACATGGGCGTTAACTCCTGTAACCTGGTTATTTGTGTTCACCAGGAACAGCGTGGGTACTAACAGTGATCCTCGAGGAACCCCGGATCATGATGTTTCAACCCTTAGTTACTTCTTGCATTATGTTGCTTAAGGGCTGCAAAGGAAAGCTTTCCGATAATGTAGTCGAAAAACACTGTGCAGAGCAAACCTTTATTTACAAGTTTCGCTCTAAGTAGAGCTTAATCATTGACGTGATTAAGCTCTTCTTACATTGATACGTGGCCTGTAAACAAAAATTTGTTCTGCACATAATGTCGTTTGATTACATTGTTTAAGAATTTTCTCGCCTAGGTGATACCTTTTACCCCGGCTTGCTTTTCCTAAGTAGCCTTCTGCATGACACTGCATCAAAATCATGTTTACAGTCTGGGAATATGCAGTTTACCTATCTTTCTAATTCTAGCCTGACCTCTGTCAATCAGCCTGTAAATTCTTGATGGTGGACCAGCTTGCCTCCTGTCACCTGTCTTGAATATTGGTGTAAAATTTTCTACCTGCCAGGCGTCTGACAGTTCACTGGGCGCAAATAATATTTTAAGTATGAAAGGCTTGCATAGAATTTCGCCTCTTCTAAATATTCTTTGATATTCCATCCGGTCCTGATACCTCTGCTACATCAAGTTCATCTAGAGTTCTCCTCACGTCCTCATTAGTAGTTTCAATGCTTGGTACCTCTATATAATTTATTGTCTTTTCTATTTTTGGCACTGGCTCTTGTTTATTTGTAAAGACACTGTGACATCTATTGTTGAGCTCGTTGTATACATTCCTGTCAGTTCGTACGAGTGTTTCCTCTGTCTTTTTTGGTAGATGTTATCGCTGGAATCACTGTCATTTCCCTTCGTAAGTAAGAAGCTTTAGTACTATGACAAACGAAATCGTAATGACAAGATTGCAAACAAACCATACCACGGGTGGAGTTTTGAGACTCTGTGACCGCGGGTTCGAACCCCACCCGTGTTATGGTTTCTTTAGTACTATCTTTGCCTTGGCGGCTCTGGCAATCGCTGATTGTATTTTAGCTTCTCTCCTCACCCGAAGATATTCATTTCTGTCTTTTCTGCTTGCTTCCCTGCTCTCTGGGGTTGAGTTCGCCCCTTTACTTTCTCCATATTGTGATGTTCCTAGATTTTGCTCCCAAATATTGACTCTGTTTAAACTGTTTTTATGAACTTGGTCCTTTCTTTTCCCATCCTCTGGCTTCCGTGCATGCGTGCGTGAGTGTGTTTTGAGTTGCACTCACCGAGTTTTCATTGCGCGGCTCGAGACTTAGCTCCTGTCCCCTCCTCCTAGACTACTTTGATCGACATCACTAATTTCTGGCATCTTGGGCCTTATAATATCTACTTTTGATGCTGTATATAGAGTTTCCCTTCACCACTTTCACATTAGAATCATTCCGCTTTTCAGCCACTCGAAAGCTAAAGAAATAATTCGTAACATCCGTACGGCTCGTATGAATTTTCAGCTTTCACCTGTGTTCCCTTGACCCTGTTCGTAATAATACAAACAGTCTCTCCGTATCTGTCCTGTCAATTCCTCTTAAGATGTCGTGTCGTGAACAGGTCTTTACAAGTCCTCCTTTCCACCCAGTTCGTCAGGTTAAGTTACTTCAACTTCTCCTTGTAGTGCAATTCCTCGGTTCTGGGACTAGTCTGGTTGCAAACCTTGCTAACCCTCCGGGGTTAAAAATCCGAAGAAAATCTTATCTTATCTTATCTTTCCATGATGGAACTGTTGGGTACAATTATTTGGGCGGCAACCCACCCCGGTGGGTGATTGGTTAAAGAATGCATTAGACACCTGGCCTGTCCTGATTGAGTACTGGTGTTGGGATAATCTAGTTTCCAGAGGTTAACCTGTCTGACTAATGTATGAGAGTGGGCAAAGGGTGCATGGGACCTTGTAGACACCAGCGACATTGTTAGGTGGTGTGTTTTTAATCAATCTCTGTTTCACTGTCCCAGAGATTTTGAAAGTCAGATTTATATTGAGTTTCTTTAGTGCCTCACGCAGGCAGACCAAATGGTAATTGTATGGCAAGACTAATACATTTTTCCTGTCAGGCGTTTCCTTAGGTTCAGTCCTGTAGAAAGTCTTCCTAGCTGACAGTAGGACCTTCTCAACGAAATCCCTGGGATATCTCAGTTTTGTGGCTATGTCAAATATCTTGTTGATTTCATCGTCTAAATACTCAGGACTGCAGATACTCAAAGCTCTCAGGAACATTGTAAGGAAAACAATCCTTTTAACCCTAGATTCATGATTGGAATAATAATTAATGTATGATGACACATTGATCGTCTTCCTGTAGACTGTAAATCTGAAACTTCTGTCGATACGATGGATTAAAGCGTCTAGGAAGGGTAGAGTGTTATATATTTCATGCTCTACTGTGAACTTAATAGAAGGTACCAGACCATTAAGTCTAGGTAGGAACTCATCAATGTTGTGATCTCTAGGCCAGAGACAAAGCACAACATCTACGTATCTGAACCACCTAGCATTATTTGGGAGAATATAGGTTGCTGAGTAAGGGTCTGAGGGGATTTCCCTTAGCCATACCCTGCTTCTGAGCATTGTACTTGCCTTCAAACATAAACTTTCAATCCATGACACAAAGTTTAATCAGTTCAATAATTATATTAGTGGGGTAGGGCAAGGAGAAGTTTTCTAGTTCCTCTTCAAGGTACCTAAGCAAGTCAGGGACAGGGACTCTGGTAAACAGGGCAGTGACATCAAAACTCACCAGGGTAAAGTCGTGTGAAACATTTAATTTCTGAAGCCTCTCAGTAAGGTCAACATTATTTTTAATATGCGCCTCCGAGGTCCTATCAACCATGGGAGTTAAAAGTTTAACCAACCATTTAGATAAATTATATGCTGCTGAGCCTACTGAACTTATAATAGGACGCACTGGGTCCCTGGTTTATGAGTCTTGATCAACCCATAAAGACACGGTAGAGTTGAGGACCTCGCTGACAAGCGTTTAATAAGTTCATCATTTCCCTTCAATAACGTTTTAAGACGTTTATTGCACAGCTCCTGATGACGCACTGAGAAGTGTGAAAGTACTTGAGCTAAAGATTTCCACCCCCCGTGGCTTGTCTTGCTATATATATATATATATATATATATATATATATATATATATATATATATATATATATATATATGTATATATATATATATGCCATCTTTATATCAACAATGAATCTCTTAAATCTTTTGTACCATATTATGTAATAAAATATACCTATTGGTAAAAAAAAAAAAAAGATGGGGTGGTAGGGAAGTGGAATATTCAAATGGCTTCAGGAAGAAATCCAAATATTCTTCCTTGAAGCTTTTTATCCACTTCTCCGAGGCATTTATATATATATATATATATATATATATATATATATATATATATATATATATATATATATATATATATACCTTGTATAAATGACTATTATATTTATATTTAATTGTATTTAATTATATTTATATGTAAAACTGAAAATTTGAAATATAATTAAGAATTGAATATAAAACATGTATTGATAAAGAGCATGACGAAAGAGAGATTTTTTTTTCAATTCCTTAAAAATTATTAAGACTTTAGCAAAACCAGAATCGGTTTCTTAATCAGCATGTCTTAATTTTATCAAAGAAACTCCGAAGAATAATAAAGGAAAACTTGTTACACAGTGTTGCATATCACTGCCACAATTAGACTTGGCTCTCCAGCCATTAAAATGCATGCTGTATAGTCCTTGAAATTCCACGTGTCCACCTGGGGTCTACCTGGAGGTGGCTCCTGGGGGTCAACGTCCCCACGGCCCGGTCTTTGCACTTGGTGAGGTTGAACTCCAGGAGCCAGTTTCTGGACCAGGCCTACAGCCGTTCAAAATTCCGTTGTAGTCCTGCCTGGTCCTCATCCGATTGGAATCTTCTAGTTAACTTCACATCGTCTGCAAACAGGTACACTTCTGAATCTATTCCTTCCGTCATGTCATTCACATGTACCAGAAACAGCTCCAGTTCTAGGAGTGACTCCTGTGGAACCCTGCTCATTACAGGCCCCCATTCTGACACCTCGTCACATACCATGACTCGCCGATGCCTTCCCGTCAAGTATTCTCTGATCCATCGCAATGCCTTCCCTGTTACACCTGCCTGATCCTCCAGCTTTTATACTAATCTCTTGTGTGAAACTGTGTCAAAAGCTTTCTTACAATCCAAGAAAACGCAATCTACCCACCCCTTTCTCTCTTGTCTTACTGCTGTCACCTTGTCAAATAACTCCAGTAGGTTCGTGACACAGAATTTCCCATCCCTGAATCCGTGCTGGTTATCGTTGATAATCTATTTTCTTTATAGATGCTCCACCTCTCTTCTGATAATTTTCTCTATGACTTTGCATGCCAAATATATCAGTGACACTGGTTTGTAGTTTAATGATTTGTGTCTGTCTCTTTTTTTTTTAAAAATGGGGCTACATTTGTTATCTTCCATACCTCAGGTAGTCGCCCTGTTTCGATAGATGTGTTGAAGATTGTTGTTAATGGTACACAGAGCGCCTCTGCTTCCTCTCTCCCTCTCTCAGGACCCATGGAGAGATGTCCGGCCCCATCGCCTTTGAGGTATCTAGCTCGCTTAGCAGCTTCTTCACCTCTTCCTCGGTTGTATGTATTGTGTCCAGCATTTGATTGTGTACCCCACCACGCCGTCTTTCTGGAATCCTTTCTGTATCTTCTGTGAATAATTCTTTGAATCTCTTGTTGAGCTCCTCACATACTTCTCAGTCTTTTCTTGTGATCCCCCCTCCTTCCTTCCTCAGCCTGATTACCTGTTCCTTGACTGTTGTTTTCCTCCTGATGTGACTGTACAACAGCTTCGGGTCGGACTTTTCTTTCGCTGCTATGTCATTTTCGTAGGGCCTCCCTCCTTACCTGAGCATATTTATTTCAGGCTCTACGACTATTCACCTTATTCTCTTGGTTTCTTTGCCTCCTATACTTCTTCCATTCTCTAGCACACTTGGTGTTGGCCTCTCTACACCTTTGGGTGAACCAAAGGCTCGTTCTGGCCTTCTCATTATTTCTGTTGCCTCTGGGTACAAACCTCTGTTTCTTTGCATATTGTTGTCACATATTGCATCATCTCATTTACTGATCTCCCTGCCAGTTCTCTGTCCCACTGAACCTCGTGCAGTGTATGTGTGTGTGTGTGCTCCATTCATATAATTTCTTCATGAGGACATTCTCACAGGAGTGCCATCTCTGGCCACACCTCCCTGGTCCCACCGGCACTCTGCTCCAGGCTTCCTGCTGCTCCTTCATCGAGACTTCAATATTTTATTCATGCTGACCCATGGGCCCGGACACTAGTCTCCTCCGTGCCCACAACTTCTTGTCCCCACCCTAACACATACCCAAATGTGGTGCTCACCCTGAGTCCTCACTGCCAAAGAATTTAACTCCAATGTTTTGTAAATTTTCCCAAAGATTCTCTCCTGTCACAAATCTTCCCCAGTATCTTCGTGAAGTCAACTTTGTGAAGAAATATATTCATCATTATCATCTCTGATATACTTCTTCTCTAATGTGCTGTGGTTTAACAGTCGTCGCCATTGCCATTACTCTGCTCATGGAATGAATAATGAATGAGATGGTAGGTCGTTTACGAGATGTACAGCATGTACAATGTTACTTGCGGGTTAGGCCGCGATGCGCAGCGTGCTCAGGGTTGTCTTCGGGTTTGGCAGCAGTGTACAAGGTGACCTGCGGGTTTAGCAGCGATGGACAGTGGTCAAGGTTACGTAACTGCGAGTTTAATAGATAACCTCGAACCTTGTTCCCCCTGTAAATAACAAATGCCTTCCTCTAGAATTTTGCATCAGAGGTTACAAAAAGAAAAAAAAAGTCTCTCTCTCTTCTCTCTCTCTCTCTCTCTCTCTCTCTCTCTCTCTCTCTCTATCTCTATCTCTCTCTCTCTTCCACCCATGCGACTTCTTCTTGCACGTGACAGGCTCATTCCTCTCACTAGGCCTCTTCATCCAGCCTCCCTGTAAATCCCGCAAATTTTCCCACTGTTTTCAACTCTGATTATCACGGCCTATAAACACCTATAACACTAAAAACAGTAATGCCAAAACTCGTTTTTTAAGACCACTGTGCAAAAAAAATGTAGGTTCACATTTTTTTTGGTCAAAATTTCAGCTTTTTCAAACCACAACTCCAAAAACGTCTGTTTTCATTAACTTAACGCTAAAATAAAATAGTTTTTTAAATAACATTATGCCTACATGAGTCGCTATAAAACTGCATAGTTTCCAATAAGAAAACGCTAAAAAGACTACGTTATAATTTATCCCACGTATTTCACAAGCCCATTTTTGCATGCCCTCCAGAGCGGTGAACCTACAGTTAAGAGTAGAACAGTCGGGGCCCCACAGTTATGCCAATTGCTGGTTCATCAGCCAATCACGTTAAAGGCCACCAACTCTGTGAAGCGATGTTTTCAGCTGGTGGAGCAGGATACAACCATTACCTATGGTTGTAGACTGTTCTTACTCTTGCTCGTATATACCATCTTGTAAATATTCACTGTAAATAGGGTAAATACTTATACAGAGTTTTGGTGAAGGAATACACAAATTAAGAATTTGTCTATGTTGTTTTTTCTTTGTCCTTGCCCAGCCTAGTTGAGAGTTTGTTGACTTATTTACGAACAGGTGCTACAGGACCACCAGACATCACTTGTGTCATGGTAAAATTGTCGTGTAAATAAATAAGAACTCCTCTCAGCTCTGGAATGTCCTGCGAAAGCGTTGTATTTCTGAGAGCTTTCCAAATTACTCTATAAAAAAATAAAGTTGCCGGATAGAAGTCACAATTCCGTGTCAGTAACAACTTCCATCTAACCCCAAAATTAGAAGAGGAATCTTCAGACGGGGTTTCGGTGAGTTTCGGATTCGATAATGGTCTAGGACGGACCGAAATATCGTCTAAAGTTACAATATCCAAATTGTGGGTTGGTGGTGAAGAAGGTCATCCGTCATGAGCTTCCTGTGAAGCTTCGCCCGCTGGTCAAGATGCTGAATCACTGCCAGAATCATACCGTCTCCCCTATTAAACTGTCGCCATATTTTGGGGCAATGCGCTACCTTCCCCAGCTCTCCTTTAGCCAATTCCAGTACAAAGCCCCGCTGCTTAACTCTGATCCGCCTTCCGCCTTATCTCCACCATTATTCTTCCTACTCCTTTTTCTCCTCGACCTTCTCCCTCACCTCTTCCTCCTCCTCCTCCTCCTTCTCTAGTTTCTCCTTCGCCTCCTCTTCATCTTCTTGATAGCTGCTCCTCACTTCCAATTATATTTTTATCACTTTCCAATCTAGTCGCCACTTGCATGGTAATTCTCCCCTACAATATTACATGAGTGCCTCGCCCCACCCCTACATCTCTGCTGCCAGCCACTCTACTTGTTATTCTCCAGCCTCATACCAATACAAGGTTTTAACTACTAACATGCTAAACTCCTTGCCTTCCCCTCTCCTCCTCTTCCTCCTCTTCCTCCTTGTGCTCATAGTCCCCCTCCTTCTCATTTTCTTCTCATCTCATCGCATCATCTCCTCATCTTCTCTTCCTCCACCTCACCTTCTCCTCCTAGACTTCTCCTCCTCTTCACGTCCTCTCTTTTGATCTTTGTTTTCCCACCTCCTCATGCCCCTCTCTCTTTCCCTCCACCTCCTCCCTCACCATTATTCGTCCCTCCAACACCTTTATCGCTACCTCCTCCTCCACTTCTTCCTTCTCACACTCCTTTTTCTTATTCTTCTTCTCCCCTTCCTCTTCTTCCTTCTCCTCCTTTTCATCTTCCTCTCCTTACTCTTTCTTGGCATCATTATTATTTCTTCAAGTAGTCTGATCACTCTGAGCTGCGTTCCTACACAGCTTTACATATGCATTCAATAGTTACAATCATACACATCTATCTGCTCAACCGTTAGTAACTACTTTCAAGATTTACACAGGATTTTTTTTGAGACAGAGACACAGGAGATTAGTTGATCTGTATATTTCGACCCCCTTTTGGGATCCTCTTCAGCAGATATGTGTTTACAGATATGTGTTCACATATTTGTAGTTACCGGAATAGAACTATGTTTATGGTTTACTCTTTTCATTATCTGTAGCAGAAAAGTTATGCTAGTGGTGTCCCGTCTTCAGTATCTTTAGTTAAAGAAAACTGTTTCCACTAATTCCTAGATGAATTAGACACATGTGCAACACTTGGATATCTTTATTATCTTCAATAAAGATAGCCAGATGTTGTACATGTGTCTAATTCATCAACTTGTCGGTTCTCTGAATTATTTATCTACACTAATTCCTCGTCCAGATCCTTCCACGTCTCAAGAAATCACAAAACAAAACCGTATTTCCAGACGTCCATGTGGTTCATTTGTGTTTTTTTGCTTCCATCTATGTTCCTTTATCCACGATCTCCTTATGTCGGCCTTTTTCTTCTTTGGCGAGTCTTTTAAGTATTTTAAACGTCGTGATCGAGTTTGCTCTGGTTCTCCGGTCGTCTAGCATTGGATGATAATCTCTTTAGTCATATAGCGAGTCTCTGTGGATTCTCTAATTTCTGGACATATTTTCCTAAGTGTTCTATGCTGATGCTAATAGATTTTTATTTCTTTACTAATGCTTTACAGTCCATTTTGAAGTATCTATGTTGCATTTCTCTAAAAATTCAGCTGAACATACTTTGTTAGATCTGACGTAAAACCTATAAAAGACTGGATTTTTTTTAAGTCCATCAAAGGCACATACGCTGTCATGTTTTTTTCAACTGATGTAAACCTTCGGTAATATCTTTTAGAATTAAGGTCCTACAACCATTTTTTTTTCTATCCGGGGTTTGTAACCTCTGTCGCCCGGTTTGCATTCGGCATCCGGCCATCTTTCTCACTGTCGAGTTTCAAAACCTTTACACATATTTGGGTGGGAAGATCAACAGGCAGTCTTTCTAAGTCTTGATATTCTTGTTCGTCTTGTCCTTTATTTATTCTGCTCATTAGCTTCACAGGTACGTCACTGGAACATCATCAGCAAACAGGGATGCGTAAGACTATCTCATCAAGTATGTCATTTACATATATCTCGAAGAGTACCGGTCCCTGGACGCATGCCTTGTCACGCTCGCTCACTCCGATGCCTCTTCGCAGACACGTCACTCCGTTTCCTTCTACTTAGATATTCGTCAGTCCAGCGAAGTGCCTTTACCGTCATTCCTGGCGTCTCTTTCACTCTGTGTAGTCTATTGTGGGGTACAGTGTCAAGTACCTTCTTACAGTCCAGGAATATGCAATACACCAAACCCTCTTTTTTTTCTGCATAAGTTTTGTTTCGATGTTGTAGAACTCGTGTGTATGTGTGTGTGTGTGTACTCACCTATTTGTGGTTGCAGGGGTCGTGTGTGTGTGTATACACTCTCTTAAATGTACTCACCTAAATGTGGTTGTGGTTGTATGGGTCGAGTCTCAGCTCCTAGTCCCACCTCTTTTCTTCTTCACTGGCTGCTGCTGAGTTCATTCTCAACTAGATTCAAGGCTCTCGTACCTCCTCTTTAAACTATTTATAGATCCTGCCTCTACATCGCCACTGTCCAGATCACTCCACTTCCTAACTACTCTAAGGCTGAAGAAATACTTCCTAACATCCCTGTGACTCATTTGTATCTTCAACTTCAAGCTATGCCTTCGTTTACCTGTTTCCCGTCTCTCGAAGACTCTGTTTCTGTCCATTCTATCAGTTCCTCTCAGTATGTTGTACGTCGTTATCACATCCCTCCTAAGTCTAGTATCCTCGAATTGTCATCAAGTTTGACTACCTCAACCTCTCATAGCTC
This sequence comes from Cherax destructor, assembly GCA_009830355.1. Taxonomy (NCBI): domain Eukaryota; kingdom Metazoa; phylum Arthropoda; class Malacostraca; order Decapoda; family Parastacidae; genus Cherax; species Cherax destructor. The sequence goes on along the minus strand of WNWK01000170.1, from coordinate 608,094 downwards.
ATTTCCCTTAGCTTCAGTGTGAGGGGTGTGAGTGTGCACGCGCGTGTGTACTCACCTATTTGTGGTTGCAGGGGTCGATTCATAGCTCCTGGACCCGCCTCTTCGCTGATCGATTTAGGTCCACTCTCTCTCCCTGCTCCAAGAGTTTTATCGCACAACTTCTTAAAGCTGTGTATGGATCCTGCCTCCACTACGTCACTCTCCAGATTCTTCCACTTCCCGACAAATCTGTGACTGAAGAAATGCTTCCCAACATCCAAGTGACTCGTCTGAATTTTGAGCTTCCTGTTGCGACCCCTTGTACTCACCTAGTTGTACTCATCTAGTTGTGGTTGCAGGGGTCGATTCACAGCTCCTGGCCCCGCCTCATCACTGGCCGCTACTGGGTCACTCTCCCTGCGCCATGAGCTTTATCATACCTCTGCTTAAAGCTATGTATGGAGCCTGCCTCCACTACATAGCTTCCTAAACTATTCCACTTCCCTGTGTGTGTGTGTGTGTGTGTGTATGAACTCACCTATTTGTACTCACCTATTTGTGATTGCAGGGGTCGATTTACAGCTCCTTGCCCCGCCTCTTCACTGATAGCTACTGGGTCCTCTCTCTCCCTGCTCCATGAGCTTAATCATACCTCGTCTTAAAGCTATGTATGGTTCCTGCCTCCACTACGTCACTTGTCAGACTATTCCACTCCCTGACAACTCTATGGCTGAAAAAATACTTCCTTACATCTCTTTGACTCATCTAAGTCCTCAATTTCCAATTGTGACTCCTTGTTTCTGTCCCAACTCTGGAACATCCTGTCTCTGTCCACCCTGTCAATTCCTCACAGTATTTTGTATGTCGTTATCATGTCTCCCCTAATCCTTCTGTCCTCCAGTGTCGTCAGGCCGATTTCCTTTATCCTTTCTTCGTAAGGCATTTCCCTTAGCTCTGGAACTAGTCTTGTTGCAAACCTTTGCACTTTCTCTAATTTCTTGACATGCTTTTCCAGGTGTGGGTTTCAAACTGGTGCTGCATACTCCAGTAAGGGCCTGACGTACACGGTGTACAGTCTTGAACGATTCCTTACTGAGGTATCGGAACGCTATTCTCAGGTTTGACAGGCGCCCATATGCTGCAGCAGTTATCTGGTTGATGTGCGCCTCAGGAGATGTGCTGATGTGAGGTTTCCAGTCTTTGGCCGCCTAGCCTGTACTCTGTCTGCGGTCTTCTTTGCCCTTCCTCGATCTGCATGACTTTGCATTTGGCAGGGTTAAATTTAAGGAGCCATTTGCTGGACCAGGCTTGCAACCTGTCCAGGTCTCTTCGTAGTCCTGCCTGATCCTCATCCGATTTAATTCTCCTCATTAACTTCACATCATCTGCAAACAGGGACACTTCTGAGTCTATCCCTTCCATCATGTCATCCACATATACCAAAAACTGCCAACTCTGACACCTCGTCGTCACGTACCATGACTCGTTGCCTCCCTGTCAGGTACTCCCTGAGCCATTGCAGTGACCTTCCTGTTATGCATGCCTGGTCCTCCAGCTATTGTACTAATCTCCTATGAGGGACTGTGTCGAAAGCCTTCTTGCAGTCCAAGAAAATGCATTCAACCCACCCCTCTCTCTCGTGTCTTACTTCCGTTACCTAGTCGTAAAACTCTAGTAGATTTGTGACGCTGGATTTTCCTTCCCTGAATCCGTGCTGGTTGTCGTTTATAAGCTTGTTCTGTTCTAGGTGCTCCACCACTCTCCTTCTGATAATCTTCTCCATGACTTTGCATACTATACACGTCAGTGACACTGGTCTGTAGTTTAGTGCCTAGTGTCTGTCTCCTTTCTTGAAATTATTTCTGTTGCTCTTGGGAACAAACCTTTCCTCTGTCTCCTTGCATTTTGTTGTCACGTAGTCCCTCATATCGTTTACAGATTTTCCTACCAATTCTCTTTCCCACTGAACCTCTTTCAGAAAGTTCCTTATGCCTGTGTAGTCCCCCCTTTTGAAGTTTGTCTTTTCCCATCCTACTACTGTTATCCTCTCCACTTGTAACTCTACTATGTATTCAAAGCTCAGAACCACATGCTCACTAGCTCCAAGGGACCTTTCATATGTGATGCTATCGATGTCCGAGCTACTTAAAGTGAATACAAGGTCCAGTCTTGCTGGTTCATCCTCCCCTCCCTCTCTCTGGTAGTGATCTTAACATGTTGATGCATGAGGTTTTCCAGTGCTACATCCATCAACTTGGCTCTCCATGTTTCAGTGCCCCCATGTGGCTCCAGGTTTTCCTAATCAATCTCCTTGTGATTGAAATCATCCATAACTAGTAGCTTTGTTCTACCCATGTGGGCTCTTCTGGCCACCTCAGCTAGTGTGTCCATCATTGCTTTGTTGCTCTCTTCATATTCTTCTCTGGGCCTCCTGCAATTCTGTGGTGGGTTGTACATCACTGCAATGACTACCTTTTGCCCCCCAGACTGAATTGTCCCTACTATGTAGTCCCCTTCGCCCATTTCATCTATTCTATCCATTTCCTCAAATCCCTATCGGTTTTTGATGAGCAGTGCAACAGAGTGCATCTGTTATCCCTGTGAGCTTCGTTTCTGTGATTTCTGTAATGTCTGGGGACGTCTCCTTGATTCTTTCGTGCCACTCCTCACATTTATTCGTTATTCCATCCGCATTCATATACCAAACCTTCAACTTCTTTTCTAAAACTGTGGTCTGGGGAGAACGTTGGGGTTGAGGGAGCGGGTTACCTGGCGGGGAATTATGGATGATAGCTGTGGGGTTGGAGTTTGTAATGAGGGGGTGGGAGCAGTGGGTACGGTGTGTGGGTTTTGGGTTAGATTGTTTGGTTGTATTGGGGTTGTCGTGGTTGAGGCCCTTATTTGTGTGTGTGTGTGTGTGTGTGTGGGTGTGGGTGTTTATGTGTACTCATTTACTCAACTACTTTTGGTTGCAGGGGACGAGTCACAGCTCTTGCCCCCCTCCCCATTTCGTTAGTCGCTACTAGGCCCGCTCTCTCCCTGCTTCCTGTGTGTGTGTATATATATACGAAGAACAGCAGGCTCAAGCAGTCACACAACTAAAAAGACACAGTGACGGGTTGTATTGGAGGACCGAGAGAGCATACAGTACACTGCGGAAATAAATTACACAAAAGAAACACAGAAGATGCATTATTCCAGTTGGCGTTCTCGCATTTATTAAATTTCTAAACTGTAAGATAATATAAGATTTGTTGGAATTTTTAACCCGGGGAGGGTTAGCCACCCAGGATAATCCAAGAAACTCAGTGCTTCATCGAAGACTGTCTGTCTTATTTCCACTGGGGTCCTTTAATCTTGTCCCCCAAGATGCGACCCACGCCAGTCGACTGACACCCAGGTACCTACTTACTGCTAGGTGAATAGAGACAACGGGTGTAAAAGAAACATGCCCAACGTTTCTACTTGTGACGGGAAAGTGAACCACTGACACTGTGTCAGGCGAGTGCGTTGCCAACCGACCCACGGGACACATGTAACTTTGCTACTAGTTCACTGCCTCGCATCTCCATATAATTAAATCGCAGGTATTCATGGATCTCTAACATTAATTCCCATTTTTTAACGGCACTATGCCACTTGTTATTACTGTATCACTAGGTAGCAGTTCCCCACAACTCTGTATCACTATGTAGCAGTTCCCCACAACTCCGTATCACTATGTAGCAGTTCCCCACAACTCCGTATCACTATGTAGCAGTTCGTCACAGCTCTGTATCACTAAGTATCAGTCCCCCACAACACTCTATCACTAGTCCCAACTGAGTCCTTCCACTGCTGCTTCTAGGAAGGGGATAACTGCCGCTAACTGCTAACTACCCGCTTTGTTTGGTCACTGACATCCTTTGCCTGCCTTATTCTTGTCCCTTATAAGTTAGAAATCTTCGCTCTAGTTCGGCGATTGGCTAATTACGGCGCTCTTAAAACAGCCAATGACCGGGAAGATTTTCCCAGCCAGCCGGAACATTAGATTGACAAAATTCTCAGTGAATAACACATTGAACTGACAAAGTTTCCCGTAATTAATATATCCTGCATAGTTCCTTTGTAAAAGGAATAGGGGAACAAGAGTACAAGAATTATAGAGGAATAAGCTTGTTAAGTATACCAGGTAAAGTGTATGGTAGAATTAATAATGAAAGAGTTAAGAGTCAAACAGAAGGTAGAATTGCAGAGTAAAAAGGGGGATTTAGGAAAGGTAAGGGATGTGTAGATCAAGTGTTTACAATAAAGAGTACAAGTGAACAGTACTTAGATAAAAGTAAAGAATTTGTTATTGCATTTAAGGAATTAGAAAACATATATGCTAGAGTAAACTGATCAATATGGCAAACGTTCAAATGTATGGAATAAGTACGTACTGAGTTACTAAAAGCAGTCAAGAGTTTTAATGTAGATAGTGAAGGTCAGGTTAGGGGTATGTAGGAGAGAGGAGGATTATTTTCCAGTAAAAGGAGGTCTAAGTCAGGGATATAGGATGTCACCATGTTAACGTATTTATTGATTTAATTTTTTTAGATGTCAATTTCAGGGTATTAGGTAGAAGTGGGGGATTAAAAGATAACGAATTAGATACAAAGTGGGACTTGTCATAGTTGCTCTTTCCTGATAAATCGGTTCTTTTGGGAGATTCTAGAAGGTTGCAATGGTTTGTTGTGGAATTTGGGAGCTATGTGAATGAAGGAAATTAAAATTAGACCTAGGAAAGAGTATGGTGATGAGAGCAACATAAGAATCTAAGCAGTGAAAGATTGGATATATTTGAGGGAGGGAGTATGGAGGAAATAAATGTGTTCAGATATTTGAGAGCATTATTATTATTATTATTATTATTATTATTATTATCAAGGGGGAGCGCTAAACCCGTAGGATTATGCAGCGCCTGTGGGGGGGGATGTGGAAGATATTCAGGCTTAATTCAGGGAACTAGAGCACATATCCAATTCCCTAGATCAAGAGCCCCTCACCAGCGTCAAGGAACCTCCCTTGAGGGGTTATATTTGAGAGCAGACTAATTGGTCCATGAAAGACCAGGTAAACCATAAAGAGAAGAGAGGGAAAAATGTAGGTGGTCCATTGAGGCATCTGATGTAAAAAAGAACTTTATCCATGGAGGCAAAGAGGGAAAGGTACCGGAGTATAGTGGTACCAACACTGTTATATGGACATGAAACATGGGCTTTAAATGTTGCAGAAGAGAATAAACGTACTTCAGGGAAAATTCAAGATTCTCCCCGGAGCTGTTTGAATATTTTCTTCTCCTACCACCCCTATATTTTATGTGAACTTTATTTATAAACAAAATACATTAACAAAGACACAATGGGAAGGAGAACAACATAAAAGACATATCAGAGCCTACATCTCAATACTTCGTTCAGCTCCCGAGTGGTGGCCGTGTGCCCAGAATGCTGCAGGCATTTACCCTCTGGATCGCAACACTGAGTCTCCGAAAGAGGAAGCTGGCTGTTCTGGGGTCCTTGGTTTCCGTGATGAGTTTTTCACCTAAGCCTTTCAGGAATTTTAGAGCACACTTGCCCCATGCTTCAAGGGTCTCCGACACTACTAGGACGAAGTTATAGCAAGGTGGCAGCCCTCTGTATTTGTTGGTCTCTCTAAAAGTGACGGCACCACCTCTTCTGCTTCAGAATGTGGCAAGTAGTTGTCAGTGAACGTAGAGGCACAAGTGTAGCCCCATGCAATCTGCTTACCATTCTTCCAGGGTAACATAGTGACTCCACCTGGACGCATTTGACTTCCGTCAGACCTCAATACTTGAGGTTCGCATTCAGCTGGACAACGGGCTGTGGCGAAACTTCTCTTGATGATGTTGACCTCCTCATGTTTAGCATACTTCCCTTCTGATGTATGATTGACGAGACCATGAAGTCAGCTGACGTCCTGTCACAAATGCACCTTATATATATATATATATATATATATATATATATATATATATATATATATATATATATATATATATATATATACAATGTGTGTGCGCGCGCGCGCGCGTTATATTATCTGGCAAATTTGTTCCACTCATCTGTAACTCTACGGCCAAAAACAGTGCATGTCTATATCCTTTCTAAAGTAAAATTTAATCAAATTCACCAATACTGCTTTTTCAAAAAGAGAGGAGAGCGTTCTCAAACATACAAAATAGCATTCTAAAACATACATTGCAGAGTTCTGAAAAATTCAAGGGAAGAGACAGCTCCCAAACCTCCAGTACAGTGTTCTCAAACCTCCAGTAAAGTGTTCTCAAACCTCCAGTATAGCGTTCTCAAAACTCCAGTAAGGAGTTCTCAAACCTCCAGTACAGTGTTCTCCAACATCCAGTACAGTGTTCTCAAACGTCCAGTACAGTGTTCTCAAACGTCCAATACAGTGTTCTCAGACCTCCAGTACGGAGTTCTCATACCTCCAGTACAGCGTTCTCAAACATGGAGTGGAGGTTTCTCAAAAAATGCTGTGAATTCAGAATTCCAAAGGATTCTGATTTTTCAGTTCAAAAGAAACAAAAAAAAAATCTGCTAACAAGGAAACTCGGTCGTCTGCCATTTTTTTCTTACAAGTAAAGTTGTGATTCTCAAGGAACCAGTGTATTATTGCTTGTTTACTTGTTATGTACCGTCCATATTATTATTATTATTATTATTATTATTATTGTTGTTGTTGTTGTTGTTGTTTTTGTTGTTGTTGTTGTTGTTATTTTTGTTATCATTATTTTTATCTTTATTATTATTAAATTATTTTGTTATTATTATTATTATTATAAATTTTATTATTATTATTATTATTATTATTATTATTATTATAAATTTCATTATTATTATATATATATTCTCACTATAATCGTCATTATCAACACAGCTTCACTATCATAATCATCTTTATTAACACATCTTCACTATTTATCAATATATTCCATCATTTTTGTTCTCACTACCATCAAAATTATCACCACATCCTTCTCACCAATGTCATCATTATTACACCCTGACTAATGTTCGTCATCACATCCTGTCATCATTATCATTATCGCTATCGTCAGTGATACTCTTCCTGTCCTTGATGTCTTATCCTGCAAGTCTGGCAATGAAAGCCGTTCCAAATTCTGTACGAAACTGACCAACCACCATGATCTCCTCCGTTATAACTCACATGTCAACACAAAAACTGAACGCAGTAATATATTTTTCCTTCGCTCTGTGACAAAATTTACACAGGCGAGACATTCAGAGAACTAAACAAACGTACATCACCATACGTCCCACAACCACTTGACAAAGTGGAATAGCACACTCTTCTGTTACCAAAGGAAATGACGTCTTTACAAGACGCCTTAACTCTCCATTCATCAGTATCTCAAACAGTTTTAGCCAGAACAACAAATCCTACAACTGAAAAATTATTTGGACTCTTGGGAGTCGATGTGAACCCTCACCCCACCGCTACTCAGTGTTTATCTGTAAACTTTCCAGGTTCATCTGTTTGTGTCTTTATAAAGCCCACTGTGGGGGGGGCGAAATGTCGCGAATAAAGTATTCAACGTGACTTCACTTTCGTTTCTTTATCATCCTCGTCATCCTCATCGACGTATTCACAAATATAATCAAAATATATTCACAAAATATAATTCTCAGTAGTTAACACTATTCACACACAATCAGTCAGCAGAATTATAAAAGTCAGATTTTGCCATAAGCCAACTGAAGCGCTGACATATATAATCCCACAGTGAAAATTAAACTTACTATTTGTAAGCCACTGTTATTCCTGCCGTCAAACAATTAATATATCACGCATGTATTACGCATAATGCTCGTATTTCTCACATATTAAGCACCTATTACGTATAATAGACGTGTAATGAGCATATTATGCATTACACATTATATTAGGTAAATGGACACAGATGCAACTAGTGTGACATTTTATTGTAGCAACGTTTAGCTCTCCAGGAGCTTTGTTAAGCCTTATTGGCTTGACATTAAACAACCTGACACCAATGCAGGATATATATATATATATATATATATATATATATATATATATATATATATATATATATATATATATAGGATGGGGTCCACCTCTGGTGTCAATTGTGGGACCCATTGCCTCGGAGAAGTGGATAAAAAGACTTCAAGGAAGAATATTTAGATTTCTTTCTGAAGCTATTTGAATATTCCACTTCCCCTACCACCCCATCCTTTTTTTACAAACTTTATTTCAAGACAAAATACAATGGGGAGTAAAACAACATAGATAACAACTCAGAGCTACATCAATCAATGAATTGCCGAGACTCGATATAGAGATGTCATTCAACCATGGGAGCATTACAATATATACATTATTGTAACCACGAACGAGTGGTACTGATCAATAACAACACTGCACTAGCCAGGGGTCGAACCCATGCTACTTTGGCCCGCCTCATGGTGAGCGAACTAAAAAAATATATTTCATTGTGTTTGTTTATTATTAATTTATTGTAAACTTATCTAAAATATATGTAGTTGGATTAGGCTAAATTAAATTACGCTTGTTATAATAAGGTTAGGTAAGTTTTCTAAGGTTCTTTTGGTACAAAATTATTAATTTCTACATTAATGTAAATGAAAAAAAATATATCTTTAAACGTATAAGAGAGCATTTAGAAAGGACTTAATTTTAAATGACTTTTTGCTAATTGACCAGTTTTACCTTTTCGGCACGACATATATATAGTGAAGAGGAACAGTTCCTATACGGGGACTACCTCATGCCTCCAGGTAGATGTGGTGTTGGTGAATTGAACAAGCTGCCATAATACTACAAGTTTGACAGTCCATGCAGCAGACACCGCGCCAACTACTTCCTCCTGACTAACGCATCCCGCAGACACGCTCGACAGCTGTAACAATTCACTTCAATCAATTAGCATTTATAAAGCCATCAAGAAGCAGCGCCAGCCCCCATGGGCTATAAAATGATACTGCGTATTGATGGCGCTGCCGGCTGGTTCCCCCATGATACTGATCTTCGCATATCATTGCTCCTTCCCATTAAGCATTCCTTGGACGAATTGTCCCCCAGGCGGATGGCCAGGATGATGGAGTTTGGAGAGCCAGTTGTAGGCATGCACAGCCATGGTTAGAATGTACGCACTGCCTCCGTGTCCGCCTGCGTACGACGCTGCCTGCATGGCAAGAGACTGACGCAATTTGTCTAGCATACAATATTGGAGTTAATCAACACGCACTCTGGTATTTACGACAGGCGGGCATGTGATGAGGAAGCCCTAATGATGATGAAAGGAAGCTTGATGACTGTGATACATAATTTGATGAGGGTGTAATTAAATTGCTTAATTACGAACGCGCTCGCCAGGCCGCGGCACTTGCTTGCAAAGTGCATGCACGTATACGCCCTTATGCGTCGGATGCTCGCGCACCAACATACATCATTACAGGCACAATTTCTCACGAGTCCTGACAGAAAAAAATGAATTCTTATCACAGATATTCTAACACCGGTCCATTTTCCACTTTCCTTTGTAATTAACTTGATTAAGTGTGTTAAATAGTCTTTGTAAATAATGGTTGATCTCTCTCTCTCTCTCTCTCTCTCTCTCTCTCTCTCTCTCACAGACACACACACACACGCACACGTGTATGTAATATATATATATATATATATATATAATTAGCAAGAACTCATTTAAAATTAAGTCCTTTCTAAAATTTTCTCTAATGCGTTTAAAGATATATTTCTTTCATTTATGTTAACGTAAAAATTAATAATTTTGTACCAAAAGAATCTTAGAAAACTTACCTAACCTTAACATAACAAGCGCAATTTAATTTAGCCTAATCCAGCTAAATATATTTTAGATAAGTTTACAATAATTTACTAATAAACAAACACAATTAAATATTTTTTTTTCGTTAGGTTCAGAATGATTTTTACAAAATTATTGTATACACAAATTTTCGCTTGCCTTATTCGGCAAGAAGAGCGTTGCTATTTAAGCCAAAATCGAAAGTTTTATAAAGAACAAAAAGACACAATACTATGACTGGAACAATACACAAATAACCTTCACATAGGAGAGAGAAGCTGACCACGACGTTTCGGTCCGACTTAAGAGAGTATGCACACCAAGGGGTCCATATATCTGTGTACATTCATTGATAGGAGTATATCTGCGAATATACATTGAGAGGAGTGTCTCCCAGTGTCCACACGCTTTGATGTGTGTATCTCGTAGTGTCTACACACTGACAGGTGTGTATCTCGTTGTGTCTACACACTGACAGTTGTGTATCTCGTAGTGTCTACACACTGACAGGTGTGTATCTCGTAGTGTCTACACACTGACAGGTGTGTATCTCGTAGTGTCTACACACTGACAGGTGTGTATCTCGTAGTGTCTACACACTGACAGGTGTGTATGTCGTAGTGTCTACACACTGACAGGTGTGTATCTCGTAGTGTCTATACAATGAAAGACACACACAGTGTGTAGAATCTTAGTCTCCACACACTGTGAGGTGTGTCCCGCCTTGTATATAGGCTGAAAATTTACTATATTTCCTGTTTCAGGGAGTTAATTAAGTATTCAGAATATTAGAGTACATGTGAGGAGGGCTGAGGAGGGGTTGTTGAGGTGGTTCGGACATGTAGAGAGAATGGAACGAAACAGAATGACTTCGAGAGTGTATAAATCTGTAGTGGAGGGAAGGTGGGGTAGGGGTCGGCCTAGGAAAGGTTGGAGGGAGGGGGTAAAAGAGGTTTTGTGTGCGAGGGGCTTGGATTTCCAGCAAGCATGCGTGTGCGTATTTGATAGGAGTGAATGGAGACGAATGGTTTTTAATACTTGACGTGCTGTTGGAGTGTGAGCAAAGTAACATTTATGAAAGGATTCAGGGAAACCGGCAGGCCGGACTTGAGTCCTGGAGATGGGAAGTAAAGTGTCTGCACTCTGAAGGAGGGGTGTTAATGTTGCAGTTTTATAACTGTAGTGTAAAGTACCCCTCTGGCAAGACAGTGATGGAGTGAATGATTATGAAAGCTTTTCTTTTTCGGGCCACCCTACCTTGGTGGGAATCGGCCGATGTGTTAATAAAAAAAAAATGTGAGGTGCGACGATAATGACCCACATGTCATAGACAGACCTTAAAACCTAACCAGCTAACTAAATATTCGTAGGAGGTTCCGTTGCCAGTCGGTGGGAAGTCCATACATGCAATCAATTCCGGTCACATGCGGTAAAGTCGCAAAGATATCATCTCCGACGTTCAGCCAATTATATAGCCTTTAAACTGTGTTAATGATTTTTTCTTTACGCTTTGTTAAGTCTTGGTTGAAATTTAATAAACAGAGGATGTTCATTGTCATTCAGGGTATGAATGTTTAAGTACGGTTACTGATCAATACAAATTGCCTGATCATTCTACGCTATGTTCTTAGCACACATGAACGTCTACAGAAATATTTTCAAAGCCGAAACATGCTATTGATGGATAAGAAAATTTGCTTGAAAAGTCACCGTATAAAAGGTGAATGTCAATTTATACAACGGTGTCTGTTTCGTTGACTAGAGGTAGTTGGACAACAATAGACAACAAGAGGCGGTGTTGTCACTTCTTTGCAAGCAACTGGCGCATCATTGTTGTGAAATGCAAGACTTAATAAATGCTCATTTTTTATCCCTCCTGTGGGAGCTCATGTTAACACACATAAACACTTCAAAAGCAATGTAAATAATTCTTAGCCTTTCTACATGGTAACAGAATACTGTAAATACTGTTGTTACCAGTACGCAGAGAATATCTATACCTGGAATACATGTGATAGGATGCTACCAGTATACATGAAGTATATGTGATTGTGACATACATGTGACTGTTTCATTATCGTTTCAGTCAACATTGTGATGGCTTTCTATATGATGAAAAAATAACTAAATTAATCTGAATAAATTTCACTCATCGTTCGAGTTCAACAAACCCAATCTTGTATTTGGAAGATTATAATACATAGGTACGAGACGGAAGAGTCAGGTGAGGTGGTGTGTTGCAGTAACAGCAGAGAGATGCAATTAGATAGTTGGCCACGACAATGTGTTTTGCTTAACAATTGCATCTGACACACTCTTAAGTGACTAGTTTGGCTTCTATCCACTTTATCGAGTTTTTATGCATATTACAATGAGAAAGAGGAACTTATGTGTTCTGAAAGCATATATATAGTTGAGTTTGTTTATGCTTAATGACAGGTTTATGTTTTACTACACATATTTTATCAGAAGTCGTAGGACTGATGAAGTCACTGTGTGGCGAAACGTTTCCTCAATAAAGATACCCAAGTGTTGCATATGTGTCTAATTTATCAACTTGTTGGTTCTCTGAACCATTCATCTACACCTCATCAGAAGGTCGTCGCTGTTACGACAGGTCCAGCGACGACAGGTCCAGCACAAACCCAACCCATCTCACCACATTGTACTACTGCTACTATCACCACCACCACTACTACTACTACTACTACTACCATCTCTCTCTCGCAGCTTACAACCTGACTACTCGTTATCCCTGTATTAGGACTGAAGAAACCACTCGTGGAGAAACATTTCCTCTAATAAATGTCTTGAACTGTACATTAGTGTTTTTTTCCACATATATGATATTCCAGTAGGCCTACTGCAGTGCTTCTCTGCTGCTATACAGTCTTATATTCAGCTTCATGTTTAGTTTAATTGACTTGCGTCTCTACATGTACACCAACATTCCTGATTTTTAACAAAATTTCTCTTTCATACAGTAAGTGTAGTGCAGATTGAGATGAAATGATACAAATAATATAGTTTGGTTTGTATTTTTCCAGGTGTAAAAGGCGCTTGCTGCCAGCTAAGGCACACTCCCGCAAGGTGAGTACTTCAGCACGGAAGACTGACACAAAAATTGAAATCTTCATTGACACATTTTCTATGGGCGTATGACCACCTTCTTGTGTGAAACTATTCCTCTGGAAATTTTGGAACTCGATTCCTTTATAAAATATCACCGGCTGAAATTAAGATATTTGCCGTCTGTTACAGCCATGTGCAGTAAGGGACCGCGATGGAGGCTACAGAGGTGTAGGGCAACATGTTCTACGTGAAATGCGTTCGAGTATGGAAAAATAAACACAAATGCAGTATAATGCGAACCTTCATTGACTACGTTTCGCCCACACAGTGGGCTTTATCAAGTTAAAAACAGATTTACCTGGGTAAAGATTGCATGAGTATATATAAAGTGGAGAGTCAGGTGGAGAATGATGGGTAGGTTGTATTTGAGACAAACCTGCACGGGCCCGTCCGTCACGACAAGTAACATTGTTGCAACAGAGGATCTTGATCAGCTAGGTGGAATTTCTTCTGGTGGGTTAATATGTGTAATCTGTTTGGACATTTGATCAATCATCCGATGCATAGTTATCTGGGGTGCAAAACCAGCCATCACATTATTCAATTCTTATTATGTTAATGGAGTGGAGCGTCACTTTATGACAAACGTCAGGAAAAAAAAATCCCTTTCCTCCTTGCCACCAAAAATAAAATACCCATCGCCATCGACAGACTTGTCATATCGCAGAATGATGCAGGAAGATCACCCATTCTGTGATATACCTGCCGGAGGTGTTGAGAGTTATTCTCTCGCAGCTCTAAGAGTGAGGTTAGGCTTCTCTTTGTGACCCTCTCTTCTACCAGGTATAAAATACCTACAGTTGTGAAGCAACACTGCGCATGTGTCTTATTTGACAGGAAACAATACAGCCAGCAGCCACTACAGCTTGGCTGATCAGGCACTTTCAAAGATTTCCAGTGAAAACCTCTTTATCATTGTTTTGGCAATATTTCTTATTTATGTTAGTAGAAGATTGAAAAGTCTTGGACGGCAGTGTTCCCTAATGGTACTCATGGTATCACTGTTGCTTTAAATTAGGTTTGCTCTAACTCTCATCTCTAAATATTTTATCATGTAATCCTCTCTACCCCGTTTTCTGATCTCTCCTTCGGTCTTGTTTTTCATATAATGTTAATAAACCTTCAGTAATTCGATCCTAAGTTGCCAGTCGCTGAATTATTCCACATAATCAAGAATTATTTAAGATACTCCATTGAAACGTTATGTACTAATAACGAAGGTTTCATTTTTCTTAATATTCTGTTCTGCCAATCTTTGTTTGTCAGTGTTAATAATTTCGTAATGTCATTTGGTGATTCTGAGTGCATTTCATGCTAATGAATACATTTGTTGTGTCGTACGCGCATTTTATGTTGCGTGAGCGCATTTGATTAATAAGCGCATTCGATCTTACGTGAGCATTTCGTGTTCCATCTGGCAGTTGGTCTCGTCTGAGCCTGAGACTGACGTGTGTGTGTGTGATTGATAGTACAATTCGAGGCAAGTGTATCCAATAAGCCCCTTCCAGTAACAGCCCCATTGATTCATTTTACCGCCCGGGTGACCAAACCACCCAACCTTAGGAATGGTATGTCATAATGCATTATATGTATATATATATATATATATAAAGATTCTTAAATACTACTTCAAATATGAGCGCACACACACACACAAAGTTTCGTATGAATTAGAATGAAGAATTAAAAAAATTGTGGGTCCTTTGAGGAACGTGTCATGGATGAGGTCAGAAACAGCTAAAGCAACTCCATACTAATGAGATGTTATTTAATTACATGCTAAGCTACCTTACCCAGGTCGGTACACAGCCTAAACAAGGGCAATTAATTATTGTGAAACTAGAATACACAATACAGAATAAAATTCGGCGGAATCTGTGTACTGAACTATTGAAATAACGTGTAGCACTAACTTAGAGATCACACGAAGATAAGAATCAAGAAGCATTGCTATAGGCATCCTGGTCCATGCTCTTCTTATTCTTCTCCTTCAGGATACGTCGTGCAGTTAGCTTAGAGGTTTCTACTTATGCCACTCGCATCTTCCCATAACCAATGTATTCGTTTCAGTGATGTCACTTGGCAGCTTCTTGCTCCCGTCCACAGCTCTTTTGACAAGAATGTTTATGGCTGGCCACTCGCTATATGGCCTCTCTCTAAATGTTCACTCTCTATACGTCATGGAAATAAATGGTATAAAATACCGACGCAATGGAAAAATAAACACATAAGCAGTATAATGTGATCCTTTATTGACAACGTTTCGCCCACGCAGTGGGCTTTATCGAGTCACAGACAGATCTGTCTGTGACTCGATAAAGCCCACTGCGTGGGCGAAACGTTGTCAATAAAGGATCACATTATACTGCTTATGTGTTTATTTTTCTCTATACGTCAACTCTAAATGTTCACTGTCTTGACGTTCACTCTATATACGTCCACTCTGTAAATGCTCATTCTTAACTTTCGCTCTCTATACATCTACTCTCTAAATGTTCACAATCTCAACGTTCACTCCATAAACGTTCACTTTAATCGTCCACTCTCGTCTACTCTCTAAAACCCAGGGTTGTCCAACCAGGTGCATGCACTCCAAGAGTGGATGTGAATGGCAGCTCAGCATGGAGTGCATGAACGGTCCCTAGGGCACAACCAATTTTTTATAAATTCTACTCAAAAATTTGATGTCGATAAATTACGGAACATATTATTGAACGAGAACAATAAATAATCTGCCCAGCTCATGTTCACACCACGTAAACTTCTGGTCGCTCGGATTCAAACTGCTCGTGAGTAAAATGCAGAACCACAAGTCTCACTGACCTGATTATTTTTTATCTGCTAAGACTAAGTAATTCACATTTGCTAAATTTAGCCAATTAGAGAATTTATTTTTGTTGTGCACTTTTGAATATATACATTTTTTTTTCTTATTACTGGATTGCTTTGATTCTATAAATCTATAGAAAAACGTGAAATCAAAATATTTTGGTTATTAGATCAATCTTTTTTGGCTATCAAAAATTTTATGAGATGGGGGTATGTGGGTTGGGATTAATTTGATTTGGGTGTACACTGGTTAATACAACTTAGACAACCTGATATAACTCAGTATAGTACTGATCCAATAGGTCTTTTTGTATTACCTTTTCTATCAGGACAAGAATTTAAGCTATTTTCAAAGCAAAAAAAAAAATATATTACCATACCATCTCTATAGTCAAGGCATGAAATAATTAGCACACAACGACTATACTCAAGGCATGAAACATTTCACATACCATTTAAATAGTCAAGGCATGAAATAACTTAGCAAATAACGTCTATGCTCATGGCATGAAACGATTAGCACACTACGTCTATGGTCATGGCATGAAACGATTAGCACACAACGTCTATGCTCAAGGAGAGAAACGATTCTCAAACCATTTCAATAGTCAAGGCATGAAACAATTAGTACACGTATATCCTCAAGGCATAAAACAACCATTTCTATTGAAATTGTAGTCAAATTGTTTCATGGCTTGAACATGGTGTTTATTATACTCAGACACTGACGTATTCAGCTGGCGCGGCGGACTCACTCTTGGTAAACAATGTAATTCCTGGCAACAGTGTTTTCGCTCTAAATTCGCAGACTTACTTAATGTACCCTCTTTAAATTCACGTATAAGCTTTATCCCTTATTGTTTTAATTATTGTTATACAGTTTTCCTTTTAATTCGTGGATATTTTAGATTAAATTTATATTCTTTAAATTTAGGGATTGTCTCACTCGTCTTTAAATTCAGGGATATACTCACCTTTATTTCAATTCAGGGATTCACTCCTTAAATTTAGGGATATACACACTCCTTAAATTCAGGGATATACTCACTCCTTAACTTCAGGGATTCACTCACTCCATAAATTCAGGGATTCAATCACTCTTCAAATTCAGGGACATACACATCTTTCTTGAAATTCAGGGATACACTTTCAAATTCATGGATACACTCTCTCCTTAAATTCTGTGATGCACTCACTCATCTATAAATTCAGGAATATATTCAGGGTTATCACCACTCTTTAAATTCAGAGACATGCTCAATCTATTTTAAATTCAGGGATATTTTAATATACATTTTTAAATTCAGGGATATATTGATGTCTCTTTAAATTCAAAGATATTTAAATACATCTTTAAATTCGGGAATATTTTAAATACATCTATAATTCATGGATATTTTAATACATCTTTAAATTCAGGGATATGCTCACTCTAGCGTCTTTAAATTTTCTTATATGCTCATTCTCTCTTCTTAAAATTGAGTTATATGCTCTATCTCTCTTCTTTAAATTAAGTTCTATGCTCCATCTCTCTTCTTTAAATTCAAATATTTACTGAATCTCTCTTCTTTAAATTCGCCGATACATTCGTTTTCTCTTCCTTGCAAATTATCGGACATATTTAGTGTGCCTCGTTTTATGTATGGAATTGAGTGGAATCTCTGCGCGCTTGTGAGGGATAACGCTCAGTCTCACGTGTGTACCAGATGTGTGCAGTCTTACCTGTGCAAAGTGATGTATTGGTATACTGTATTGTATTTCTTGAAACGTTGCTGGTAGAAGGTCAGTCCTTCGTCTGGTCTCTGATTAGTCAGGCTGTTGGTGATGGCGTACAAAGGTACCAAAATATTTCGAGTAATATCTATTGTGACAGCGTTTAGGCCACAAGATGAAAAAAGGCACAGGTGAGTGACGACCTCAGGTGAGTGACGACCACAGGTGAGTGACGACGACAGGTGAGTGACGACCACATGTGAGTGACGACCACAGGTGAGTGGCGATGACAGGTGAGTGACGACCACAGGTGAGTGCCGACCACAGGTGAGTGGCGACCACAGGTGAGTGGCGATGACAGGTGAGTGACGACCACAGGTGAGTGACGATGACAGGTGAGTGACGACCACAGGTGAGTGACGACCACAGGTGAGTGCCGACCACAGGTAAGTACCCAACACAGGTAAGTGCCAACACAGGTAAGTGCCAACACAGGTAAGTGCCCAACACAGGTCAGATTAAAGGCGTACACATAGGGGTATCAAAAATAACAAAAAGGCACAATACTCTGACTGGAATAATACATAAATACCTCGCACATAGGATAAAGAAACTAATGATGACGTTTCGGTCCCACTTAGACCGTTAACTATACTATTACAGTTACAAATAAGTAGCGGTAAGTAAGACACATGTTCAACAGCAAGGTATCTTTATTCCGAAACGTTTCGCCTACCCATTAGGCTTCTTCAGTCGAATACAGAAGAGTGAGCAGAAGCAGTATAAAGATGTAAAGACGATGTCATCAGTCCATCACCCTTGAAGACGTAGTGTTGAGGGGGTCAGTCCCTCAGCCTGGAAAATGTCTTGCTCCATAGTCTGGAACAATGTGAAGTTGAAGCAACAGTATGGAGTCTTACATACTGTCAACTCGTGCCACAACTCGTACAGTCATCGGGAAAGGAAATATAAGAACATAAGAATGTAAGAACACTACGGTAGGCCTACTGGCCCATACAAGATACGTCCTTCTCAAAGCCAACCATTCCCATCCACCTCTGATGACTGGCCATGTTAGGATATTGATGGCACAAAGAAATTGTAAATCTGTTACAACCAGGAATGCCATTTTGATACAAGAAATGACAATACCTGAGCAGCTTCTGGGAAAAGCGAAGTCTCCGATTCACTGGGAGACTCCACAATGGTCACAGCAGCGTCAAGAATCACATATAAATCTCCACAAAACATAGAACATAAGCGACTACTAACCTTTGTAGCACAGTAGATTACTACTTTAGTTCATAACACAATCACTCGCTATGTTCACCCAAGTTACCAGCTAAACTTGGCCTGAAAGAGAATCAGGGTAACATGTTTGTGTGTGTACTCACCTAGTTGTGGTTGCAGGGGTCGACTCATAGCTCTTGGCCCCGCCTTCATAGCTCCTGCCCCCGTGTGTGTGTGTGTGTGTGTGTGTGGAGATATGTTCATAAAAAAATAATTTCTCCTGTGTATGGGATAGGCCATAGTGAAAGATGGTTATTCCCAAGAATAGTGACTCCAGTTCTGCTGGAACGAAACCTTAGAAGCTGCCGTAGCTGCTGAATCTTAGCGGGACACCAGATATTCTCAGTCTCGTTGAAGTCTCCCACTTCAGGCTGACAGGTTTCAACACTATATGAAGTGTACTCCGTGTGATGGGTTATAACAGGGAAACATAACTAGATTTTGTTTCCCCTCTGTAACTTATATAGAATAAGGCAGCAGCACAATGCCGATGTATCCAGGTTTGTAAAATTTAAAAATTACACATGAGAGACAAAGTCTCCCAATCTGACAGCAGTAAGAGAGCCTTAGTGCCAGATGGGTC
The DNA here is from genome assembly GCA_009830355.1 of Cherax destructor. Taxonomy (NCBI): domain Eukaryota; kingdom Metazoa; phylum Arthropoda; class Malacostraca; order Decapoda; family Parastacidae; genus Cherax; species Cherax destructor. The sequence goes on along the minus strand of WNWK01000170.1, from coordinate 588,676 downwards.
AGCATGTATGTCTCACTCTTAGTGCCAGATGGGTGAGCATGTATGTCTCTTAGTAGACGCAAGGTCGGTAAGCAAACTACCCCTAGCTCCTTAGAGGGAATTACGAAGTGATCTTGGGGCTGAGGGAGAGATCCTGATCCAAGGAATTGGCGCTACCCTCTCTCCATCCTTGGATCCATCCTCATTGCCTCCCATATATAAATAATACTGGTAATAACAATAATAATAATAATTATAATTATAATATACAATAACAAAAACAATAACAACAACAACAACAACAACAACAATAATAATAATAATAATAATAATAATAATAATAATATACAATAACAGAAACAATAATAATAATAATAACTAGATAATTGTTGTACAGAAGACGCAGCAAACTTGGTGTGTGTTCTCAGAGGTGAGATTGATGTAGCTGGTGACCGAGGCAGCAGCAGCAGCAGTCAGGGTCTGGAAGCTGTGCCATCTTCCAGGGATGAATCTCCTCTCATTATCCTCACCAGACGTAGATAAACATTCCTTTTATACAGAGAACTGGACACACGACCTCCTGTCCCTCGTCCCGTCCATCCTACCCTCCCACTATCCTCCTTCCCTCACTACCCCTCACATACTATCCTTCTACCTTCCTTATCCTCCCATTATCCTTCTACCTTCAATGTCCTCCCACTATCCTTCTACTTTCCTTATTTTCCCACTATCCTTCTACTTTCTCTTTCCTCCCACTATCCTTCTACCTTCCTTATCCTCTCACTTTCCTTTTTTCCTCCTTACCCTTTCACTCTTCTTCTCTTCTCCATTACTTCTCACCATTCTTCTTCCCTCTCTCTCCCTGTCATTCTCAATCGCCTTCATTTCACGCGTTTCCCTATTCCCTTTCTTACCTGAGTTCGTTCATACCTTGCTGCCTTTTCCTCGCCACCATGCTGCCTGTTCCTCGCCACCATGCTGCCTGTTCCTTGCCACCATGCTGCCTGTTCCTTGCCACCATGCTGCCTGTTCCTTATTACCTGTTCCTTATTACCTGTTCCTTACTGCCTGTTCCTTGCTACCTGCTTCTTGCTGCCTGTTTCTTGCTGCCTGTTCCTTGCTGCCTGTTCCTTGCTGCCTGTTCCTTGTTGCCTGTTCTTTGCTGCATGTTCCTTGCTGCCTGTTCCTTGCTACCTGTTCCTTGCTGCCTGTTCCTTGTTGCCGGTTCCTTGCTGCATGTTTTTTGCCGCAGGTTCCTTGCTGGCTGTTTTTTGCTACCTGTTCCTTGTTGTCTGTTCCTTGCTGCCTGTTCCTTGCTACCTGTTCTTTGCTACCTGTTCCTTGCTACCTGTTAATTGCTGCCTATTCCTTGCTGCCTGTTCCTTATTACCTGTTCCTTACTGCCTGTTCCTTGTTACGTGTTCCTTGCTGCCTTTCTTTTGCTGCTTGTTCCTTGCTACCTGTTCCTTGCTGCCTGTTCCTTGCTACTTGTTCCTTGCTGCCTGTTCTTTTCTGCCTGTTTCTTGTTACTTGTTCCTTGCTACTTCTTCTTGCCGCCTGTTCCTTGCTACCTGTTCCTTTCTGCCTGTTTTCTGTTGCTTGCTCCTTGCTGCCAGCTCCTGACCACCTTCCTGTCTGTTCCTGGTCACCTTACTGCCTGTTCCTGGTCACCTTGCTGCTTGTTCCTTGCCTTCTTGCTGCCTGTTCCTGGTCACCTTACTGCCTGTTCCTGGTCACCATACTGCCTGTTCCTGGTCACCTTGCTGCCTGTTCCTTGCCACATTGCTGCCTGCTCCTCGCCACCTTGATGATGCTCCTGCTTGGCATGTCCACCAGTACTTGCTTAATTCTCTTAGAGATCTCGTGAATACCTGGCGGCAGATGCCTCGTTAGACGTAACAAGGCAGACGAGGCCAGCATCGCAAGTGAACCCATCACTGCTTGTAACCCACAGCTTGTACCTTAAACCACAGGGCGTACCCTAAACCACAGAGTGTACTCTATACCACAGGGAATACCCTAAATCATAGGGTATACCCTAAACCATAGGGTGTACCCTAAACCACAGGGTGTACCTTAAACCACAGGGTGTACCTTAAACCACAGGGTGTACCACTGTCCACAAAGTGCACCTTTCCTTACTGTTACAGTTTGTGTAATGTATCAAAATATGGGGGTTCAATCCCCCGGTACGGCAGGAAACATTAGGGCGTGTTTTCTTAAGACACCTGTTGTCTATGTTCACCCATCAGTAAAATGGGTACCTGGGTGTTAGTCGACTGGTGTGGGTCGCATCCTGGGATAAAATTGACCTAATTTGCCCGAAATGCTCTGCATAACAAGGGGCTTTCTATATAGTAGTATGTCATTGATGTCAACTAGGCCTGTATACCTTGTACATGTACTTGTATACCTGAAGTATACAAGTATATAGAGGGTTTCGGGGGTCAACGCCCCCGCGGCCCGGTCTGAGACCAGGCCTCGTGGTGGATCAGGGTGTGATCAACCAGGCTGTTACTGCTGGCCGCACGCAAACTGATGTACGAATCACAGCCCGGCTGGTCAGGTACTGACTTTAGGTGCCTGTCCAGTGCCTTCTTGAAGACAGCCAGGGACTTCAACCGTTCCCAGTAATTTAGATGCTTTATCGTACTTATGTGTGTCGTGAAAGTTCTTTGTACAGTTTCCAGATCAGCAATTTCGCCTGTCTTGAAGGGGGCAGTTAGTGTACAGTAGTATTCGAGCCTAGAGAAAACAAGCGATTTGAAGAGAATCATCATAGGCTTGACGTCCCTAGTTTTGAAGGTTCTCGTTATCCATCCTATCATTTTTCTAGCAAATGCTGTAGATACATTGTTGTGGGCTTTAAAGGTGAGATCCTCTGACATTATCACTCCCAGGTCCTTCACATTACTTTTTCGCTCTATTGTATGGTTAGAATTTGTTGTATAACCTGATTCAGTTTTAATTTTCTCAAGTTTTTCATATCTGAGTAGTTGAAATTTCTCTTCATTGAACTTTATATTGTTTTGAGTTTTCTCATTTGAAGATTTGGTTGATGTCCACTTGGAGTCATGCGGTGTCTTAGATGGAGGACACTGTCATGGCAATTCGGGTGTCATCCACAAAAAAGACAGATATGAGGATGAGGAATAGGATCTGAGCGAGTACTGTGCCTTGTGGAACTTAACTTTTCACCGTAGCTGCCTCAGACTTTACTCTGTTTACAATTACTCTTTGTGCTCTATTTGTTATAGATCCATCTACCAACTTTTCCTGTTATTCCTTTATCACGCATTTTGTGTGCTATTATGCCGTAGTCACACTTGTCGAAGGTTTTCACAAAGTCTGTGTATACTACATCTGCATTTTGTTTATCCTCTATAGCATCCAGGACCTTGTCATAGTGGTCCAATAGCTGGAACAGGCAGGAGCAACCTGCTCTAAACCTGTGTTGCCCTGGGTTGTGTAATTGATGGGTATCTAGGTGGTTGGCGATCTTGCTTCTTAGAACCCTCTCAAAGATTTTTATGATATGGGATGTTAGTGATATCGGTATGTAGTTCTTTGCAATACTTTACTGCCACCTTTGTAGAGTGGGGCTATGTCTGTTGTTTTTAATGAGTATGGGATGACCCCTGTTTCCTCTCCACAGAGTGGTGAAGGCACGTGACAGGGGCTTCTTGCAGTTCTTGATGAACACGGAGTTCCATGAGTCTGGGCCTGGGACAGAGTGCATTGGCATGTCATTTCAGAGATTTTTGAGATGACCAAATTTTGGGTCTCGGTCATAAAGAATTCATTTGGATTGTCGACTCATAGTCTGGGTAACGGCTCGCTGAACACCGAGTCGTACTGGGACTTTAGTATCTCACTCATTTCTTTGCTGTCATCTGTGTAGGTCCCATCTCGCCTAACCAGGGGCCCAATACTGGATGTTGTTTTACCCTTAGATTTGGCATAAGAGAAGAAGTATTTTTTTTTTTAATTTCCTTTATGGGTTTTAGTTCTTCTTGAGATTCTTGTCTCCTGTAAGATTCCTTAAGCTTAAGTTCGATATTTGCTATTTCTCTGACCAGTGTCTCCCTTCGTATTTCAGATATATTGGCCCCTCTCAGCAGCTCTGTGATTCTTCGCCTTCATTTGTATAGGGAGCATCTCTCTCTTTCTAGTTTACATCTTCTCTTTCTTTTTCTTAATGGAATGTGCCTTGAGTTAATTTTTTCTAGGCAAAGGTTCAAATCAGTGTTGTTTAGGATATTTTCCGAGCTTGTTTCATTTAGACATGGTTGACTTGTTCCCATTGTATGTTTTTGTTATTGAAGTTGAATTCTGTGAAGACACCCTCATGACTAATCGCATTTTGCTGGTCTGTAACCCTGTACATACATGTCTGTACCTCTATTATGTTGTAATCTGAGTGTATTATCTTTGATATGGTTATATTACGTATCAGATCATCGTTGTTAGTGAAGATGAGGTCCAGCGTATTTTCTAGTCTTGTGGGCTCTAATATTTGCTGGTTTAAAGTGAATTTGGTGCAGAAATTTAATAGCTCACGTGTGTGTGAATTTTCATTTGAGCTGCCTCCTGGAGTGATTTCTGCTACTCTCCTCAATTTTAGGTGTCTCAAGTTGAAATCTTCCAGTAGCAAGATGTTTGGGGCAGGAGTTGGGAGATTTTCCAGACAGTAGTCAATTTTCAAAAGTTGTTCATGGAATTGTTGGGAAGTTGCATCTGGAGGCTTGTATACAACCACAATGACAAGATTTTGGTTTTCAGTCTTTACTGCCAAAACTTCAACTACATCATTTGAGGTGTTTAGTAGTTCTGAGCAAATGAGCGACTCTGACGTACAGGCCAACCCCCCCTTGTTGCCTGTTTAGTCTGTCGCATCTTAATAGGATATAACTTGGGATCCATATTTTGTTGTCAAAATTTAGAAGGGTTTGATTTGCTGGCTTTAATATCTGTTGTTCTGGAGTAGAGGCTAATGACTGTGCCTCTGCTCCAGAAGAGTTTTTTTCCTTTCTGGCAATGAAAAAATTCCTTCTCTGGAGAGGTTATTATTATTATTATTATTATTATTATTATTATTATTATTTATTTTCGCATTTTGGTCGAAACTTCGCAATGGCGCTCTTTACAGGGCCACATGCATTCTTTCTTTTGTCCTCACTCGTTACTTGTCCAACACTTGTTACTTGCTAATTATTACTCATTCACTCGTTACTTGTTACCCATTCACTCGTTACTTGTTATTTGACACCTATTCACTCGCTACTTGCTAATTATCACCCATTTACTCGTTACTTGTTGCTTGGCACTCATTCACTCGTTACATGTTACTTGGCACCCATTCACTCGTTACTTGTTACTTGGCACCCATTCACTCGTTACTTGCCATACTCACTTTGTTATTACCTACCTATTACAAGGTAGTTCCTACGTTATCAATATGTAAATGAGTTCCAGATGTTCCTCCCTGCCTACAGAGATCCAAATGTATATTGCAAGGTGCGAAAGTTACCTTTCTAGCTATCGAATGCCGAAGTCACCTTCCTAACCACGGTCTTTCAAAGAGTCCATGAACATCCAAAGGTCTCTATGTCGTTACAGAGTTCCTAAGGCACCTAACTGATTACGAAGTTCCAATGGTATCTCCCTGATAACAGGACTCCAAATGTGTCTTTTTGACCCTAGGGTTCTGTATGGATCTTACTGACAACGGAGCCCAAAGGTGCCTCCTCGACCACGGGGCTCCAAAGGTGCCTCGGTGAACACAGGGGTTCGAAAATACTCTCCGATCATGCGATTCCGAATGCATCAAAAGTTCCTCCCAGATCATGGAGTTCCAAAGGTACCTCCAAGACTACGGGGTTCCAAAAATACTTTTCAGACCATAAGGTTCAAAGGCACCTCTTTGACCACAGAGCTCGAAATGGGTATCCAAAATCACAGGTTTCCAGTTGTGCCTTTTGGATCACTAGGACCGAAAGGTGCCACCATGACCACGGGGTTCCAAAGGTGCATATTTAGGCATGAAGTTTCAAAGGTTACTCCCAGTCCAAAGGTGAAAAGGTATTTTCTGACCACGATGTTCCACAGGTACCTTCATGACCATGGGGTTCCAAATGTGGCTCCATGATCACGAAGCTCCAAAGGTGCCTTCTTGACCATGAGGTTTTAAATGTGCCTAAATGAACAAAATTTTCAAAGGTGCCTAAATAAACAAAATTTTCAAAGGTGTCTTCATGACCAGGGAGGTCCAAATGGGCCTACATGACCACTGGTGTATTGAGATGCCTCCCTGGTGACAGGGTTCTAAATGTATTTCCTAGACCACAGGGTTCCAAAGGTGATTCCCAGAGAACGTGATTCCAAATGTGCTTGACAACGGGAATCCAAATAAGCCTTGTTGACCACAAGGTTCGAAACAGGCTTCTCTTACCACGGAGTTCCAAAGATGCCTCTGTCACCAGTGAGCTTCCCACAAGGGCTTAGCGCTTCCCATCAAGAGTGTAAAGTTTGTCCAGCAAGGTCAGGTCAAGTTGACAGACACTTGATTATTTTGACGGCAGTGTGACACACCACAACGCAGAATTGAGAGGTAAAATGCAATCAAGCTCCCTAACTAATAGAGAATGTATTTCTATACACATACACACACACACACACACACACACATACACAGCGAAGAGGCGGGGCTAGGAGCTGTGGTTCGACCCCTACAACCACAAGTAGTGAGCACAAATAGAACACATACACACACAAGCTGGGATTCAACCTCTGCAACCAATTATAGGTGAGTACACACACACACACACACACACACACATAGTTGCAAAACTCTCTGTCTCTGTCTCTGTCTCTCTCTCTCTCTCTCTCTCTCTCTCTCTCTCTCTCCTCTCTCTCTCTCTCTCTCTCTCTCTCTCTCTCTCTCACGCGTCTTACTGCGACCCTCGGAGGCACAAGAATCCCGGCCTTACAAAAATTTAGATTAGGAAAAAATAAACATAAAGGGATTTTTGCTTTCTAGAACCTAACTAATCTAATTGTGTAAATGCCAGAGCACCTCGCAGCTTGTCCATGAAACAGTGGATAAGAAGGACGAAAAGAAAAGAGGTAGAGGAGTGGGAGAGGAATGATTGGGAGATCTATGTCTCCTGGGTTGGGAAGAAAGAAAGCTTTGATGGAGGGGAGGAAAGTTAAATCTCCATAAGAAGGAAGAGAATATTGGGGGTCGAAGACTTCAGGGGAAGGAAAAGAATACTGAAGGTTCTAAGATCTCAGGAGAAGGAAGTGAATATTGGGGGTCTAAGGCTTCAGGAGAAGGAAGTGAATTTTCGGTGTTAAAGACTCTGGGATGTGGGGGAAAAGAAGATTAGGGGGGGTCTGAGACTCCAGGGAGGTGTGTGTGTGAGACTCCACTGTGGGTTTGAGAGGACGGGAGTGGTGTAAGATTCCACGGTGGGGGGATATATATGAGGTTTGGGGAGTCTAAGACTCTAGAAAGAAATAAGCAAGAATTTATTTAAGCATAATTCCTGGTGGTATTCTAAGTCAATCCACTACAGTTCACATAACTAGAGCAAATATAAGTAGCTAATTGCCATCACAGTCAGTTCATCTTCAAAAAACTACAAACGCGGCTCACCATTACATTTTCATCATTTACCACAAAACAGCGGAGCAGGCGGCGGTGACGAGCCAAGACGCGAGAGCACTTAGGGGCGCAAATGTTAGGCTGGGGCGGTATTCAAGTGTGCTTGTTCACCAGTGTCGCCTCGCATTGTCTTCTCCCGGTATACAATATGATGACTTGGGGCAGGACAGTGCCAAAGAGCGGTTACCTCCTTGGCTGATGTTCCTGCGGGTGATGCCTTTCATCTTCGACCTTACTCTCAGGAAAATTTTGACTGAAGGAGCGACGTGTGTATGCCGAGCAAATCAGCTGTACAGCACTGTTGACACACGCCGGCGCTTGCTAATGAAAGAGTTAATCTTCAGAGGTTCTTCTTTGCTTAAACTTTTCGGTAGCCAAACACTCGCTTGCTTCCACTCATGTTACTTACTCGGCCGGGGCCAAATTATTAATGTTCCTTCATTCTCCCCGGGATATTCAAGGAGCCGAGGCTAGCAAACAAGCCTCGCGCACGAATATTTTCTTAGTTGCGTCTTATTTGCTGCAAGTTTTCCAGTCCAGAACTTCTCAGGTACATCCCTTGAGGGGTTGTGAGGAAGACGTAAGGGAGTAAGAGGGGATAAGGGGGTAGAGGTAGCAAGGGAAAGGGGGGAAGGGGCGTTGCAGACGATGATTAGGTTTAGTTAAGCTTTGTGCAGGTCTCTGGCTGCAGGGAGACACCCTAATTACCTCTCCTGAAGCAGGAAAAAGCTTATACTAGATGTTCTTTACCGCCCGGATGATCAAGAGTCACCAAGGAGAGGTTAGGCGGCTCCGGGAACCACCCAATGTCTAGGAGTTCATAGCCCAACGCTGTCTCCAGAGAATCTTGGCCCCACACTGCCTCCAGAGAATCTTGGCCCCCACACTGCCTCCAGAGAATCTTGGCCCCACACTGCCTCCAGAGAATCTTGGCCCCACACTGCCTCCAGAGAATTTTGGCCCCCCACACTGCCTCCAGAGAATATTGGCCCCACACTGCCTCCAGAGAATCTTGGCCCCCACACTGCCTCCAGAGAATCTTGGCCCCCACACTGCCTCCAGAGAATCTTGGCCCCACGCTGCCTCCAGAGAATCTTGGCCCCCACACTGCCTCCAGAGAATCTTGGCCACCACACTGCCTCCAGAGAATCTTGGCCCCACACTGTCTCCAGAGAATCTTGGCCCCACACTGCCTCCAGAGAATCTTGTCCTCACTCTGCCTCCAGAGAATCTTGGCCCCCATACTACCTCCAGAGAATCTTGGCCCCCACTGCCTTTTGAGAATCTTGGCCCTACACTGTCTCCAGTGAATCTTGGCCCCACACTGCCTCCAGAGAATCTTGGCCCTACACTGCCTCCAGAGAATATTGGCGTCCACATTGCCTCCAGAGAATCTTGGCTTCACACTGCCTCCAGAGAATCTTGGCCCCACACTGCCTCCAGAGAATCTTGGCTCCCACACTGCCTCCAGAGAATCTTGGCCCCACACTGCCTCCAGAGAATCTTGGCCCCCACACTGCTTCCAGAGAATCTTGGCCCACACACTGCCTCCAGAGAATCTTGACCCCCACTGCCTCCAGAGAATCTTGGCCCCCACACTGCCTCCAGAGAATCTTGGCCCCCACTGCCTTCTGAGAATCTTGGCCCCACACTGTCTCCAGTGAATCCTGGCCCCCACACTGCCTCCAGAGAATCTTGGCCCTACACTGCCTCCAGAGAATCTTTTCGTTCACATTGCCTCCTGAGAATCTTGGCACCCCACACTGCTTCCAGAGAATCTTGGCCCTCACACTGCCTCCAGATAATCTTGGCCACCCACACTGCCTCCAGAGAATCTTGGCCACCCACACTGCCTCCAGAGAAACTTGGCCCCCCACACTGCCTCCAGAGAATCTTGGCCCACACACTGCCTCCAGAGAATCTTGGCCCCACACTGCCTCCAGAGAATCTTGGCCCACACACTGCCTCCAGAGAATCTTGCCCCCCTACATTGCCTCCAGAGAATCTTGGCCCCCACACTGCCTCCAGAGAATCTTGGCCCCCCACACTGCCTCCAGAGAATCTTGGCCCCACACAGCACGCCAAGGCTCGTAAAACCACACAGGTCTTTTGGAAGTATTTACGATTTTATTCTTCTCAACCTAAATCTTGTGTAAATCGTTTGAGAACAGAGTTGTTCATAAACAACGGAAAGTTTTTAATGTAGTCACTGTATGAAAGCATTGTATAAGTTAGATTCATACTAACCACAGTTCCCAGACTTTATGGCTGACTATATAATATATACATTATGAGGCGAGGTGTTTTATTTATTTATTTATTTTTTTGCTCTTCGTCACGGTATTGAAGAGAAGACAGATACTGAGGAAGCTCTTATTACGGCAACGTTTCGGTCTGTGTAGAGCGAAATGTCACAATAAGAGCCTTTTCTGCACCTTGTTTTCCAATATGTGTGTGTACTCACCTATATGTGGTTGCAGGGGTCGAATCATAGCTCCTGGGCCAGCTTGTTTGCTAGTCGCTACTATTTCTACTCTCTACTCCAAGAGCCTTTTCGCACCTCTTCTTGAAGCTATGTATGGATCTTGCCTCACTACCTCACTCTCCAGATTGTTCCACTTCCTGACAATTCTAAGGCTGAAGAAATACTAACATCCCTATGACTCATCTGAGTTTTCAACTTCCAGTTGTATCCCCTTGCTCCTGTGTCCCATCTCTGAAACATTATGGCACTGTCCACCTTCTCAAGTCCTCTCAGTATTTTATATGTCGTTATTATGTCTCTCCTATCCTTCCTGTTTCCCAGTGTCGTCAGGCTGAAATCCCTTAACCTTTCCTAACAGGGCATACGTCTTAGCTCCGGGACTAGTCTTGTTGCAAACTTTTGCACTTTCTCTAATATGTTTGTGTGTAGTAGTTAGCAGTAGTAGTACTGTAGTTATTAGTTGTTAAAGGCACTTGAGTGTGTGTGTGTGTGTGTGTGTGTGTGTGTGGGGTTGTCCCTTGTATTATCGCAGCTATTATGTGAAGGCAGAACATACTGTCAAATAGTTCATGTTATATTCAACACAAGTTCTGGGTATATTTAACCCAAGTTTATATGGCTTAATAAATTATCATATCAGTTCTAAATATGGGAGGTAAGACATGATGAAAATTTTCTGAGTAAATATAGCTGACTGCCAGTGAGTGTGTGTGTGTGTATGTGTGTGTGTGTGTGTGTGTGTGTGTGTGTGTGTGTGTGTGTGTACGAGTTTTCCGTAATACACTGCTGAGAAGATTGTGTGCTAAACGATGACCTAAACCAGCATATCGAGAGAATTAGTTTAATGGCAATTCAAGTATGCTCTGGACACACCGTTACGAAGGAGGTAAAAGTGCAGATTGGAAAGAGAGAGGCGTCCTCAATAGGAGAAGACAACGAATAACAGAGCTCCTCAAAAGCAGGAGACTCTTTGACGAGAGAAAACCGACAGTGACTGGAGAATTAGGAAACAATGAGTTCAAACTGAATACACCATACAGAGTCCAGGAGAGATAGATGGAGTTAAGAGATATGAGTGAAATTGAGAGAAGTCCAAAATATTTCCTCGTATAATCATATAATCAAAATCCAGGTTAAAAACATTTAACATTGGGTCTTTAATAAAAGGAAATGGTGTAAACACTGACGACAACGAAGAAATGAATGATATACGTAAATCAGCTAAAGACTGACGACCCAAATAAGTTCTTCTTGAATAAGGCACAAAATGTTGCAGACATCTAGCTAATCCTTGATATAACTTTAACCTTTCTTGACTTCGAAGAAACTATTGATTGCATGCCCATGCACTCCACCCCAGGCCCAGATTCGTGGAACATGATCTTTATCAAAAATAGCAAGAAACCCTTATCACATTTCTTAAATATTCTGTGGAGAAGAAGTCTAGACACGAGTCATCCCACAGTCATTAAAACATCAATGGTATTGTCCCACTTCACAAAGGTGGCAGTAAAGCAATTGTAATATATCCCACATTATCAAGATTTTTGAAAGGTTTTCAAGAAGCAAGATTACCAATCACATGGAATCGTAGCATTTGCATAACCCAGGTCAACATGGGCTCAGAACGGATCGATCCTACCTTTTACAAATGCTGAACTACTATGGCATGGTCTTAGATGCACTTGAAGACAAAAAAAAAAAATATATATATATATATAGTAAACACTGACTTTGAAAAAAAACTTTAACAAGTGCGACCATGGAATAATTGCACATAAAATGCGTGTAAAAGGAATTACTGGGAATGTGGACAGATGGCTATTTAACTTCCTAGCAAATAACACCCAAAGAGTAATAGTAAAAAGTGAAATCATGGGCTGCAGCAGTGAAAAGTTCAGTCCCCCAAGGCACGGTATTCGCCCCATTTCTCTTTCTCATTCTCATCTCTGACCTAGACACGGACATAAATCATTGCACTGTATCATCCCTCGCTGATTTAAACCAAGTCTTCCATGTGCTTCTAACAACAATATAACGTTGAATCAGAACACATTTCAGTTACTACGTCAGGGAAGAATAAAGGAAATAAAAGCGAGATTGTAATACAACACAAACTCAAACCCCTCAATAAAACATAAGTTGAATGTGAGAGACCTGAGAGTGATAATTTCAGATCACGCGTTCTAGGTGCACAACATTATTATTATAGCAACTGCAAGAAAAATGATAGATTGGATAAATAGAACCTTCAGAGCAAAAATGATGCCAAGTCAGTGATGATACTCACTAGCTCATCTGGAAGATGTGGAGAACCTTCACAGTTCGTATAAACTCAAGCACCTAAATTACTGGGAGAGCTTGAAGTCCCTAGAACTGTGCTTCTTTTATCATAGGCGAGAAAGATGCATCATAATCTGCGCCAGGAAGATACTGGAGGAATTAGTTTGAAACCTGCACACCGAAATTTCTACATATGAACACAAGAAGCTTGGCAGACGGTTCAAGATACATTCAGTGAAACGAAGGTGAGCGATGAGTACACTGAGAGATAGGTCAATAAGTGTTAAAGGACAACGACTCTTCAACACCCTTTATTCATAAGTGGGATCACCAACAAAACCCACGGCTGTCTTCAAGTGGGAACTCGACAGATTCCTCAAAGCAGTTCCTGATCAGCTGGGCTGTGGTGCAGACGTTGGACTGGGTGCGGCGGGTACTAACAGCCTGATTGATCAAGCCAGCATATTCTCCTTGTTTCGATAGATGTGTTGAAGATTGTTGTTAGTGGACCACACAGTGTCTCTGCTCCCTCTCTCAGGACCCACAGAGAGATATTGTCTGATCCCATGGTTTTTTGAAGTATTTAGCTGACTTAGCAGCCTCTTCACCTCCTCCTCAGCTGAGTGTAATGTGTCCAGCACTTGTTGGTGTATCCTTCCATCTTGGTTTGCTGGAGTCCTTTCTCTCTCCACTGAAAATACTTCATTAAATCTCGTGTAGAGCTCTTCACATACTTCTTAGTCATTTCTTGTGAGCTCCACATCTTCCTTCCTTCCTTAGCCTGATTACCTGATCCTTGACTGTTGTTTCCCTCTGATGTGGCTGTACAACAGTTTTGGGTCAGATTTGGCTTTCGATGCTATGTCATTCTCGTATTGCCACTGGGCCTTCTTATCCATGTATGTTCGTTTCGGGCTCTTCGGGTAATCTCCTTATTTTTGGGGGGTTCTTTGTCTTCTATACTTTTTCCATTCTCTAGAACACTTAGTTTTTGCCTCTCTGCAACTTTGGGTGAACCAAAGGCTCGTTCTGGTCTTCCCATTGTTTCTGTTGCCCTTGGGTATGAATCTCTCCTCAGCCTTCTTGCATTTTGTGGTCATGTATTCCATCATTTCGTTTACCGTTTTTCCCATCAGTTCTCTTTCCCACAGTACCTCATGTAGGAAATTCCTCGAGCCTGTAGTAATTTTGCTTCTCCCGTCCTACTCGTGCTGCTTCACTCTCCACTTTTAACTCTACAATGTATTCGAAGCTCAGGCTCACTTCATCACTAGCTCCAAGGAGTCTTTCAAATGTGATGTCCTCAGTATCTGAACTACTCAAGGTGAATATGAAGTTCAACCTTGCTGGTTCATTCTCTCCGCTCTCTCTCTGGTAGTGTCCCTAATATGTTGATGCATGAGGTTTTCCAGTACCACCTCCATCATCTTAGCTCTCCACAATTCTGTTTCCCCATGTGGCTCCAGGTTTTTTCAGTCAATCTCCTTGTGATTGAAATCACCCATATCTAGTAACTTTGCCCTATCAGTATGGCCCTTCTGGCTACCTCAGCTCTTGTGTCCACCATTGCTCTGTTGCACTCATCATACTCTTATCTTCGGCTCTGTTATGCTGTGGCAGATTGTACATCACTGCAATCACCACCTTGGGACCCCCAGTCTGAAATATTCCTACTATGTAGTCACTTGCTTTCATTCTGTCCATTTCTTCCATTTCAAATCTCCACTGTTTTTTGAGGAGTAGACAACTCTTCCTCCTCCCCCTCTGTTCGTCTATCTTTCTTCAGGATCTGATATCCGGATGGAAAGATCGCATCTGTTATAATCCCAATGAACTTTGTATCTGTGAGCACTATGATGTCAGGGGATGCCTCCTTGATTCTTTTGTGCCACTCCTCAGCAGTTTGTTGAACAGGTGGTAGGTAGACTGGAATGGTGAAGTTCATGATGCCTGGAATGATCTCCATGCTCCAGCATGGTCAGGAAATTTGAAGCTGGGCAGATTGTTTAGTCTACACCATCTGCGTTGGTGTAGATGAATGGTTCAGAGAACCGACGAGTTGGTAAATTAGACACATATGCAACACTTGGGTATCTTTATTGAGGAAACGTTTCCTCAATAAAGATACCCAAGTGTTGCATATGTGTCTAATTTGCCAACTCGTCGGTTCTCTGAACCATTCATCTACATCCTGTCTGACACAGCAACATCTTGGTATCTTAATACAGAGATTTCTTCGCTTGCATAACCCTTGGGCACGACCTACTTCCACATTGGTCAAATGTGACACCTTCTACGACTGCTGCACCTCTCCTGCCTACAGTATATAAGCTACCTCTTCGCACATATGCTGTATTCTGTTCAAGATTGATGGACTGACAACATCGACTCAAGGTTGAGGGACTAACCACCTCAAACTCCTCCTGTTCTTCATGATTCTCCTTTGTATGGACTGATGAAGCCACTGTGTTTCGGAACATTTCCTCAATAAAGATACCCAAGTGTTGCATATGTATCTAATTTACCATCTGCGTTGGTGTACCATACCTTCAACTTCTTTTCCAATGCTGTGTTCAGGGGGTTTGTGGGGGCTGGGGATGTGGGACACCAGGCAGGATACTATGTTAGGCTAGTTGGAAGGTGGAGTTTGTGACTGGGGGCGGGGGAGAGCTGTGGGGGCAGAGTGTGGGTTGTTTTTGGTTAGTTTGTTTGGTTGTGGTGAGATTGTCAGAACTGATGGTGTTCTGTAGGTGGTTCTGAGGGAGGTTGTGATTGCTGATTCTCCTGAGTCTAGGTTTCCCTGCCCATCTCTGTCCTTGACTCTCTTTCCTGCTCCTTATGTCTTTGTATCCTCTCTTTCAGTTTCTGTCATTCTTCTCGTGTCCTGTCATGGTCGAGGTACACACTCTGGTAATTTGATGAGCCCCTTAGTCGTGGTTTCTGCTGCAGGATACTGTATTGCACCGTTTCTGATCTGAAAGTTCATTTGACTGGACGATTTTTTCCCCTTGAGTATCCCCCTATTCTCTGAAAATTTGTTTGCTGGATCATGTCTTCCTCTCCTGTATCTTTCATGATACTTTCAACCTCTTTTTCCTCCCCCTGTCGTCTTTCTTCATATGTCGTGCCTTCTGAAGTATATGAACAAAGATTGATCTCTCCCTTTCATCCACCCATTGCATTTTCCTTATTAACTCATGATCCGATTTAAGCATCTCCATTGCTGCTTTTCTAAACATTTCCTAGATCTCTCGATGGTCTGATAGTGCTTCTGCAATGGACCTGTCTCCTTCCCTTCCTTCAGTCCCCCTCTGTCCTCTATCCCTGTAATCAGTGGCATGCCACTGTCACTCCTCGACTTTGTGTGTGTGTTCTCACTTAATTGTGGTTGCATGGGTCAAGTCACAGCTACTGGCCCCTACTCTTCACTGGTCACCAATTGGTCCACTCTCTGCTGCATGAGTTTTATCCTACCTCTTCTTAAAGCTAAGTATGGTACCTGCCTCCACCACCTCACTTTCAAGACTATTCCACTTCCTGACAACTCTTTGATTGAAGAAATACTTCCTAAAATCCCTGTGGCTCATCTGAGTCTTCAACTTCCAATTGTGACCCCTTGTTGCTGTATCCCATCTCTCGAACATCCTGTCTCTGTCCACCCTGTCTATTCCTCTCAGTATTTTAAATGTCGTTATCATATTCCCCTTGTCACTCCTGTCCTCCAGTGTCGTCAGGTTGAGTTACCTTAACCTCTCCTCGTAGGACATGCCCCCTAGCTCTGGGACTAGTCTCGTTGCAAACCTTTGCACTTTCTCTAGTTTCCTTACCTTCTAAGCCAGGTGTGGGTTAAAAATTGAAGCTGTATACTTCACTATGGGCCTAACATACATGGAGTACAGGGTCCGGAATGATCCTGTGTATGTGTGTGTGTGTGTGTATGTGTGTGTACTCACCTAGTTGTGGTTGCAGGGGTCGAGTCATAGCTACTGGCCCCGCCTCTTCGCTGGCCGCTACAAGGTCATTCTTCCTGCTCCATGAGTTTTATCATACCTCTTCTTAAAGCTATGTATGGATCCTTCCTCCACTACATCCCTTCCCGGTTTATCCCACTTCCCGACAACTCTGTGACTGAAGAAATACTTCCTAACATCCCTGTGATTCATCTGAGTCTTCAACTTCCAACTGTGACCCCTTGTTGCTGTGTCCACCTTGTCGATTTCTCTCAGTATTTTGTATGTTGTTATCATATCCCCCCTATTTCTCCTGTCCTCCAGTGTCGTCAGGCCGATTTATCTTAATCTCTCTTCGTAGGACATGCCCCTTAGCTCCGGGACCAATCTACTTTCAAACCTTTGCACTTTCTCTAGTTTCCTTACGTGCTTGGCTAGGTGTGGGTTCCAAAATGGTGCTGCATATTCCAATATGGGCCTAACGTAAACAGTGTACAGGGTCCTGAACGATTCCTTATTAAGATGTCGGAATGCTGTTCGTAGGTTTGCTAGGCACCCGTATGCTGCACCAGTTATTTGGTTGATGTGAGCCTCATGAGATGTGCTCGGTGTTATACTCACCCCAAGATCCTTTTCCTTGAGTGAGGTTTGTAGTCTCTGGCCCCCTAGGCTGTACTCTGCCTGTGGTCTTCTTTGTACTTCCCCAATCTTCATGACTTTGCACTTGGAGGGGTTGAACTCCAGGAGCCAGTTGCTGGACCAGGCCTGCAGCCGGTCCAGATCCCTTTGTAGTTCTGCCTGGTCCCCGTCCGACTGAATTCTTCTCATCAACTTTACATCATCTGCAAACAGGGACACTTCGGAGTCTAGTCCTTCCGTCATGTCGTTCACAAATACCAGAAACAGCACCAGTCCTAGGACTGACCCCTGTGGAACCCCACTCGTCACAGGCGCCCACTCTGACGTCTCGCCACGTACCATGACTCGCTGTTGTCTTCCTGACAGGTATTCCCTGATCCATTGCAGTGCCTTCCCTGTTATTCCTGCCTGGTCCTCCAGCTTTTTCACTAGTCTCTTGTGTGGAACTGTGTCAAACGCCTTCTTACAGTCCAAGAAAATGCAATCTACCCACCCCTCTCTCTCCTGTCTTACTCCAGTAGATTTATGACACAGGATTTCCCGTCCTTGAAACCATGCTGGCTGTCGTTGATAAGCTCATTCCTTTCTAGGTGCTCCACCACTCTTCTCCTGATGATCTTCTCCATGACTTTGCATACTATACATGTCAGTGACAATGGTCTGTAGTTGAGTGCTTCGTGTCTGTCTCCTTTTTTAAAAATTGGGACTACATTTGTGTGTACTCACCTAATTGTGGTTGCAGGGGTCGAGACTCAGTTTCTGGCCCCGCCTCTGCGCTGTCCGCTACTGGGTCTCTGCTCTCCCTGCTCCATGAGCTTTATCATACCTTGTCTTAAAACTATGTATGGTTCCCGCCTCCACTATATCGTTCGCTAGACTATTCCACTTCCTAGCTACTCTATGGCTGAAGAATTGCTTCCTGTGAAGATATGTGTGTGTGTTGCGTGTTCGTGTGTGTGTGTGTGCATGTGTTTGTGTGCGTGTGTGTTAAGGTGTGTGTGTGTGTGTGTGGATGTGTGTGGATGTGTGTGGATGTGTGTGTGTGTGTGTGTGTGTGTTTGTGTGAAGGTGCGTGTGTGTGAAAGTGTGTGAGTGTGTGTGAAGGTATTTGTGTGTGTGAAGGTATTTGTGTGTGAAGGTGTTTGTGTGTGTGTGTGTGTGAAGGTGTTTGTGTGTGTGTGTGTTTGTGTGTGTACTTACCCACTTGTGCTCATCTAATTGTGGTTGCAGGGGTCGAGTCATAGCTCCTGGTCCCGCCTCTTCACTGGTCGCCACTAGGTTCACTCTTTCCCTGCTCCATGAGCTTTATCGTACATCTTCTTAAAGTTATGTATGGTACCTGCCTCCGCTACCTCTTTTTCGAGACTATTCCACTTCCTGACAACTCTGTGACTGAAGAAATACTTCCTAACATCCCTGTGGCTCATCTGAGTCTTCAACTTCCAACTGTGACCCCTTGTTTCTGTGTCCCCTCTCTGGAACATTTTGTCTCTGTCCACCTTATCTATTCCTCGCAGTATTTTATATGTCGTTATCATGTCTCCCCTAACCCTCCTGTCCTCTAGTGTCGTCAGGCCGATTTCATTTGCACTTTCTCTAGTTTCTTGACGTGCTTGACCAGGTGTGGGTTCCAAACTGGTGCTGCATACTCCAGTATGGGCCTGACGTATATGGTGTACAGAGTCTTGAATGATTCCTTAGTGAGGTATTGGAACGCTATTCTTAGGTTTGCCAGCCGCCCGTATGCTGCAGCAGTTATCTGATTGATGTGTGCATGTGTGTGTGTGTGTGTGTGTGCATGTGTGTGTGTGTGTGTGTGTGTGTGTGTGTGTGTGTGTGTGTGTGTGTGTGTGTGTGTGTGTGTGCAATATTCTGTTTGACAATTGGTGTCTACTTACGAGACAAAAACAATACTCTTACAATTGCTTTATTTTCTTTATTTTCCTTTTCCTATGTTCGTTTCCTCTTCCCGTGTTGAACTCCTTTTTCTTATTTCGTTTCCTCTTCCCGTGTTGAACTCCTTTTTCTTATTTCGTTTCCTTTTCCTTTGTTGTTTTCTTTTCCTGTGTTCGTTTCCTTTTCCTGCGTTCGTTTCCTTTTCCCGTGTTCATTGCCTTTTCTTGTGTTCATTTTCTTTTCCTGTGTTCGTTTCCCTTCACGATCGTAAACGTATTCACAGAATTTTTTTTTTTAACCTCTCTGGGTGGTTAAGAATCCTCGGAGTTAGGGATCCTCGTGGTAAGAGATCCTTGGGAGTTAGGGCTTCTCAGGGTTATGGATCCTATGAGCTAGGGATCCTCGAGACGCGAGGATCCTCTTTGTGTGCAGGAAACATGTTTTCGAGCGCCGATCTCTCTCTCTCTCTCTCTCTCTCTCTCTCTCTCTCTCTCTCTCTTTCCTCTTCTCGGCCGTGTCAATTATGCGTTTTTATCTCCTTGGATGGTAGGAAAATAGCCCTTGCGTCTGCCTTCTTGCCGGGTAATAAACGTTTCTTCAAAAAATAGAAAATTGGTTTTAAGCTGAGTTTCTCTGCTTACCTTCCCCGTCCTTCCTCCGGATTTCTTTTCTTCTATTTTCGCATGGGCGTTTTTCCTATGTTTAGGGGGAAAAATGCAATTTTAATGTGAGCGTCGTTGTGTGACGGTACGTCACGCGTTGCAGAGCCAGCTTTGACTGTGATAAAGCTTTCCCTCTGTTTTGAGCTTTATTACTATTTCTTCGTGACTTGATAAAGCTCTGTATAGAGACTTGATAAAGCTCTGCATAGAGACTTGATAAAGCTCTCCACAGAGACTTGATAAAGCTCTGCATAGAGACTTGATAAAGTTCTGCGTACAGACTTGATAAAGCTCTGCACAGAGACTTGATAAAGCTCTGCATAGAGACTTGATAAAGCTCTGCATAGAGACTTGATAAAGCTCAGCATAGAGACTTGACAAAGCTCTGCATAGAGACTTGATAAAGCTCAGCATAGAGACTTGACAAAGCTCTGCATAGAGACTTGATAAAGCTCAGCATAGAGACTTGACAAAGCTCTGCATAGAGACTTGATAAAGCTCAGCATAGAGACTTGACAAAGCTCTGCATTAGCTAGTTCTACGACAAGTGTCTTTAGTGTCATCGGCAGCGCACAATTTGTATCCAACTTTTCTCTACGTTAAAAGAAATGTTCCTTTTATGTGAACGTTTCTCTGATTAGAAAAAAATGCTTCTAGAGTATAAGTTGTTTTCAGTCCGACTTTCTCTCCCTTTAACCTTCTCATTTGTAAACTTTTCCCCTCGAGGATGGTAACCTTATTTTTAATGTTGTATATTTTGTTTACCTGGTTTCTCCCTTGTTCGCGCATCTTCTGTATTCTTATCAAGATTGATGGACTGATTACATCGACTCCAGGCTGAGGGACTGATAACCTCAAACTCCTTCTGATCTTCGTCATTCTTCTGTGAAACATTTATCCACATCTCTCCCTCATGGACTCACCGATTCCCAAAGTTCTGTCGGTGGGGTCCTCCCTTAACGTTCAGTATCTAGCCGTGTTATCACCTTGTACGGGCGAGAAAAATAACTTTCTTGACATAATGTCAGAAATAAAGACATTCAGGTAGAACGATATGCTCTTAAATATTAAGAGACATACAACAAAAATTATTGTAACTCATTCATGTACAACGTGAAAATCCCTTCACATATCCCCCTGGAGGTACGTGTACCTGTCTGTGAATCCCTGAGCTTGGTGATTAAGAAAGAATGTCTGGATATCAACAAGCAACATTTCCATCTGACCTTCGATCTCAGTTGTTGGAGGTAAGCTGCATGATTCTGCAGTGAAAAAAAAAATCATTGATTGATAATGCATACGCAATGGCATGATAGGTTGATGACTATTAAGCAAGCAGAGAACAATGATGAGTGTGTGGTTGGTCACGAGCGTTTTATTTGTTTCTAAAATTGATAGTCGACGCTAAATTCATCTGCATTCCGCTACACACACCCCTTTCTCTCTGTCTGTCTGTCTTTCTCTCTCTCTCGCTCTCTATCCTGCTCCTCTTCCTTTTTATCTCTCATCTATTCACTGGACTCCCTCTCCCATCACTATCCCTGAAAAGAAGGATTATTCAAGCTCCGTTTCCGAGAAAGTAAAATCAGAGAATGCCACAATGAACAAATCTGTTCCCCAAAGCACAGTATTCGCCTCAATTCTCTTTCTCTCTCTCAGTCTCATATCCGACATAGACATAAATCATATCGCCATATCTTCCTTTGCAGACGTTACTTGTATTTGTATGAGAGTGACATCTATTGAGGATATATCAAATTACCAAGCTAATATGAACCGGATCTCTGCCGCAGAAAACAAATTGATGTTAAGTCAGGACATATTTCAATTATTTCGCTACGGAAAAATTGAGCGAATTTTTAATGGGAGGGTCTTCAAAACAGATACCAAACCAGTGAGGAACCCAAGTAACCAGTTTTCTCTATACTGGAATATTGCTCTACACTAGCAGTTCGTTTTAATGCAGGCAAAAATTGCAGACGTGGAGAATGTACATAGACCCTTCACTACCTGCATATACTATAAAGTCAAGCACCTAAATTACTGGGAACGCTTGAAGTGTATCTCTTTGGAATGTGGGTGAGACTGATGCAGCATAATTTAAATTGGGTGATTCTAGAGTAACTGGTCCCAAATCTGCACACCTAAATCGCTCCCCAAAAAATTAAGTTTAGCAGACGGTGCAAAATACTCTAAACGAAGATCAAGAATGCGTTGAGTACACTAAGAGAAAACTAAGTAAGTGTAAAGGGATAAAGACTATACGATGCTTCCTCTTCGCACATTAGGGAATTTACTGACAAATCCTTCTCTGTTTTCAAGAGCGAATCTGAAAGGCTTCTTAAGTCAGTTGCTGATCAGTCGGGATGTGGTGCTTACGTTGGACTGCGTGCGGCTGGCACCAACAGCCAGGAGGCTTGGTCAGAGAACGGGCCGCGGGGGCGGTGACTCCCGGAATTGTTTTCAAGAAACTCGCTGGTAACCCCACTCTATCCCCACATTTTTAATTCCATCCTTCTTCTTACTTGAACTGGTCACTCCCCTCCTTCCCCTCCTTTCCGTAAATCTTAACCCCTTAACCTCCTCTCTTATTTACGCATCAATTGTGCCTTTTCCTCAGCTAGTTCCCGATCTTTTATTATTACTTATTCACCCTTCCCTTTTATCTCATGTTTAGCTTGCACACCTTCCTTCATTAAAGCTTTAGCCCATCAAGCTTACTTATCCTAATTTTTTTCCCAGCTTCACACCATGTCCAGATCTATCCCCACCTTCCTTACACCATTTCCAAACACTCTCCACTTCCTTCACTCCATGTCCAAACCCTCACCATCTTTCCTCACACCTTGTCCAAATTCCTCTCCCTACACATGTCCTTACCGTTTCTCCTACACTATGTCCAGCCCCCTCTTCTCCTCCTGCACACTATGTCCAAACCCTCCACACCATGTCCTAACCCTCCACACCATGTCCTAACCCTCCACACCATGTCCTAACCCTCCACATCTTCACACAAACACACAGGTTCAAATCACCTCAGTACCCCCATCCTTCGAGGATTTTTTTTCCCTTTTTTTTTTTTATCCATTAACCATTCTCGTCTCTCTTCCCAAACATTTGCATTCTCGGAAAACACCGACAGGAAGAAGGGGGAGGGGCAGAGAGAGGGAGAAGGAGATGCAAGAAGGTGAGGGGGAGTTGCAAGGGGGGAAAGGGAGGTTGCAAGGGGGAAGGTGTTTTGCACTCATCAGTCTTGGCTTGATCTCCTGGTGGTTCACTCTTGCCCCTGAGGCTTCATTTTCAAGTTCATCCGCTCGAATTCGATGCTAATTGGAAACGAGGACATTCGTTCTATTTGCGGGTTTTTTTTTTTTATAGTTTTGGTGGCGGGGAAAAGTGGAAGAGGTGAGAGTGAAGGAGAGGGAGTGGGATAGGGTGTGGAGAGGTATGGGGGTATGAAAGTTGAGGAGAAGTAAGGGAGAGAGAGGCGAGGATGAGAGATGAAGAACAGCGATACAAAGATGGAAGTGAAAGAACTAGAGAGAGAGAGAGAAAGACAGACAGACGAACAGAGATAGACAGAGACGGGTGGTTGGACCGAGAGGGAGGGGGAGTAGGAAGGTAGGTAGGTCGTTGAGGTGAGGGTAAGAGAAGATAGATTTACGTTTTAATAGATTTGTGGCCAGAAAGTGTTACTGTGTATGAAAAATTACCTGGACATCTAATGGACGGATTGAGGGTTAACGTGGATGATAAAATAAACGTATGAAAATGTTGCATATAAAGAAGGAATAAAACTGGTCACGATTTCCAGACAGAACACACTTCTTGATTTAGCAAAATTGGATACATAGCCAGTGTGCTGCTACCCTATTCTAATTGGTAGTTACGCAGTAGGAGCAAAGCTAACCATGTTTCGCTCGTCATATTTCATCACGCAGGATGGTTCTCATACCTGGTGCTGAAATGTGTCAGCCTGAGCTAGGAGAGTTCCGTAAGGCAGTGAGGCAAACGTCAGGTATTCCAGTAAGGGTTCATCAGCTACGGGAACTTCAAAGGTTTCGCTCCAACATAGCTGGAATTTCTGTCACTTGCAATTGCAATCTCTCAGGATAGCTTTTCTATTGCCTTTTTTTTCCCCTCGTATGAGTTTATGGCAGAGTCGGTCATATTGTCAGGTGTCGTGGTCTTCCTCCACTAACATCCGCCTCATCAAATCGGCCTTAATTTTTTAACCCTAGGGAGATATCGCTAAGTGAAGAATTGTGGAATATTTGGCAAGTATAGGCGCTCTGCTTAGTTTCATATAGGCCATTCTTTAAATTAGTCTCCATGCAATAAATTTAGAAGGCCGCTTTTGAAAGGCTTTAAATCTTCATCGCTACACTGCTTTAGAAACTTATGTTGCATTTGCGCATATTCCTATCGTGTCCATTGAGGTAGAGGGGGCTGAGCTGATGAAATACTGGCATATTCTTCTAGGATCGCGCAGCAAAGGAAATTAGTTCCAGTGAGTTATATTTTAGTATACTCTTAGTAGTTGCACTCTTAATATACCCCAATTTTTGTACTAAAATTAAGATATATTTTTTTCAGCAAACCGGCCGTATCCCACCGAGGCAGGGTGACCTAAAAAGAAAAACGAAAGTTTCTCTTTTTAACTTTAGTAATATATACAGGAGAAGGGGTTACTAGCCTCTTGCTCCCGGCATTTTAGGCGCCTCTTACGACACGCATGGCTTACGGAGGAATAATTCTTTTCCACTTCCCCATGGAGATAAGAGGAAATAAACAAAAACAAGAACCATTAAGAAAATAGAAGAAAACCCAGGTGGGTGTGTATATATATGCTTGTACATGCATGTGTAGTGTGACCTAAGTGTGGTGTGACCTAAGTGTAGTGTGACCTAAGTGTAAGTAGAAGTAGCAAGACGTACCTGTTATCCCGTGTGTTTATGAGACAAAAAAAATTAAGATATATATGATTAAAAAAATATTAATTTTGCCACATTTGCCTTGTGGTGGTGAAGGCTCTTGCTCCTGGGTATTTGAGTCACCCTTTCCCTTTGATCAAACGGATTTATCTCCCAGGCGCTACACAACTCTTGCAGATTTAGCGCTTCTCAGTGATGGTGATTATATATACACTTTCTGCAAGGAATTCTTCACTGCTCAAATTAGTGTCAGTTCTCAGCTGCGAGAGTTCCCCCCCCTTCCCTTGTCCCTCTCCCACCCTCTCCCCTACCCCACCCCATTCTCCTCCCCTCCCCCTCCCTCTACCCCTGCCCTTCCCCTCTTAAAAGTGATGAGGCGAGTGTCGTGCCTCAAATGTTTACTTAGTCGATTATGATGTTTTTTTTTTTAGAGCCTGGGTTGTTCGAAATCCGAAAATCAACCTCTTTTTTTTCCTTGCATATTTCGCCAGTTACTATGGGTCTCAGGAGCTGGGCTTAGTCCTGATTACAAGTTTTCCTGGCAGTTTGGCAGACACACAGATGATCGAACCAAATGCCGTGTATGGGCCAACCCTATGGTCACTCTTGAACACTATAGAAATATACAGTAAAATAACTTATATGATATGTTAATGGAAATAAAATACCGGACATATTAAGAAAATTTCCGAAATTTGCTTGCAAAAAGTTTAGATATAAATCCAGATGTACTCCTGTAAACCCATTTGGGGACTCGTTCTTAGGGCTTTTGTGTAGCCATATACTTTTGCGCTGCCGTCAACGGGATGGATATGGAGTGCATGATAAAACTAGCCGCTTCGGCGGCAAAATGAAATCTGTGGGTCTGACTGGTGAATAGTAATGAAAAATACCGTAGACAGTATGCAGCGCAAGTGCATTTTCGCGACGTTTCGTTCAGGAATGTTAGTGTGACTTCTCTTCATGTGTTCATACTTCGTCTTTGCCAGAATCAAATAAATTTAGAAATCCTGCGGAGACACTTTGGCTAGTAGTTTTAGAGGGCCAGAGGAGATACTGGGAGATCCATCATTATACGTAGATATGGAAACAGCGTAACATCTGTAACTTTCATAAAGATTTCTTTACTCAGTGTAATGGATCGCTGAACATTGAGTCATATTGAATCCCCGGTATTTCTCTCATTTCCTTATACATCCATCACTGATGGTTCCATTTCCTCCCCTCAATCAAGGATCCACTTCTAAAGTTGGACATTGCTTTTGATTTTACGTGTAAATATTGCTGGATTTCAATTTCACTGATGGACTTTTTTTTTTTTTGTATCTCTGGGAACACTTACTTCGTATATATACACTATAAAAGGATTGAAGCAATTACTGGATGCACATAACCAGTCAATAATTGAGTACGCGTTAGAAATAAATCAAAGCAATTATTCGATACACAGTACAAGCCAATTATTTGATACACAGTACAAGCCAATTATTGGGTACAGATTGCCAAAATGAATTAGCGGGTATACATTAAAAAAAAGTAATAACAAGCCTATCAGCTACCTATTGGTTGAGGCCCCTCCCCCCCAGTGATAATTCTGAAAAAAAAATCACTCTACTACGACATTGGTGATCCACTCCGGCACTGCACTTACTCTCACAATCACATATTTACTCTTATACTTGAACTCTTACGGTCACACTTGCTCCCACAGAAACACACTCCCACAGCCACACACTCCCACAGCCACACACTTCCACAGCCACACACTCTCACAGACACACACTCCCACAGCCACACACTCCCACAGCCACACACTCCCACAGTAACACACTCCCACAGCCACACACTTTCGCAACCTCACACACACATTTGCCTTTTCCTGTGTCTGTGCCACTTCCTGCTCAATCGTTTTGTTAATAATGATGATAATGAACCTTAGGAGTTAGACTGTTAGCTCAGGGTTAACATTGTACCTGCTGGTGGGTTAACATTGCACATGCTGGTGGGTTAACATTGCACATGCTGGTGGGTTAACATTGCACATGCTGGTGGGTTAACATTGTACCTGCTGGTGGGTTAACATTGTACCTGCTGGTGGGTTAACATTGTACCTGCTGGTGGGTTAACATTGTACCTGCTGGTGGGTTAACATTGCATCTTGCAGTCAACGTTGCTTGATAATTTCACAGCTCTCTGGTAAATGTTGTTACTGGGTAATGAAGGAAGGAGAGAAATGATAGTCAGTGGCGGAGTCTGAATTTCTCTCGGAAATGACGCGATATTTTGTTTTTGTCGTCGTCTTTGTCTTCGTCTTCGACTTAATTTTAGCCATTGTCTTAATTTTCGTCTTATTTTTCGTCTTATTCTTTGTTGTTATCTTATTTAAAGTTTTATTCTACTCCATTGCCTTATTTTTAGTCTTATTATTCGCCATTGACTTAGTTTTTAGTCGTATTCTTCGCCATCGTCTTATATTTAGCTTTATTCTTCATTATTGACTTATTTTTATTCATATTCTTCTTTTCCATTGTCTTATTTTTTTGCCTTATTCTCCACCATTGTCTTATATTTAGCCTTATTTTTCGTTATTGGCTTATCTTTAGTCTTATTATTCGCCATTGACTTATTGTTATTCTTCTTCTTATTCATTCACTTATTTTTAGTCTTATTCTTCGCCATTATCTTATTTTTAGTCTTATTTTTTCGCCATTGACTTATTTTTAGTCTTACTCGTTATTAATTTATTTTTAGTCTTATTCTTCGCCACAGACTTATTTTAAGTTTTGTTGTCCCTATCGTCGTCACTATCGTCACAATCGTTCGTCTTTACTGGCTGCAACAACTTGCACCACAACTCCCAGCTGGTCATCCTTGCAGTAATTCTACTGCAGGTGGTTGAGCCAGCAGCGGCCTCTGTCGACTCAGTCAGTGTGGATGATTTCAATTCTTGACTCTGTTTGCTAAGGCTTGCAGCATTTCCTCTTGCTCGCTGCGGAACCAGCTTTTGCTGGGTAAGGGAACGTTTCGCTCTGTTGAGGTCTGGTACGTCGTAAAGCCTCCACACATAGAGCGAAACTCTTCTCCAGGCTGAGAGACTGTCCACATCAAGGTTGATAGACTGATTACATCATCTTTATTTCACTACTACATCTGCTGCCTCTGTATTTGACTGAAGAAGCCTACTGTGTGGGCGAAACGTTTCATCAGTAGAGATACCCAAGTGTTACACATGTGTCGCTAAGGTAAGATTTGAATTACTTTGGCTGGGGAACCCCTCGCATATGTATCCGCGGACGTTGCTACGTACCTATGTACGTTGCTGAGTATGAACCTATGTACTTAGCAGTGTATGTACCTGTGTGCGCTGAGGTGTATGTACTGTGCTTATGCATATTCCTGTGTATGGTAATTTTTAGGGTCCAGTTTATATGAGTATCTGTGTATGTTTATTCTGTATCAGAAACACGAAAGGAACCAGTGTAGAAGCCATCAAAAGGAAACTGGACAAGTATCTTCACCAGGTGCCAGATCAACCAGGCTGTGATGGATATGTGGGGCAGCGGGCCTCCAGCAGCAACAGCCTGG
This sequence comes from Cherax destructor, assembly GCA_009830355.1. Classification (NCBI taxonomy): domain Eukaryota; kingdom Metazoa; phylum Arthropoda; class Malacostraca; order Decapoda; family Parastacidae; genus Cherax; species Cherax destructor. The sequence goes on along the minus strand of WNWK01000170.1, from coordinate 560,597 downwards.
TTGACCAGGCAAGCACCAGACGAGCCTGGCCTATGGCCGGGATCCGAAAGTAGTTAAACTCTCGAAACTCTTCAAAGGTATATCAAAGGTGGATATGTATCTGTGTATGAGCCTGTTAGTCTTTCTGATCCTGTTGGCTCATTTATGTTTTATATGTTTGTTCTTCAAGATATTTTATTATTATTATTATTATTATTATTATTATTATTATTATTATTATTATTATTATTATTAAATTTGCGTTATTTTTTTATTTTTAAAATTTTCTTCATTTTTCATTCTCCTTTCCTCGCCGTTTTCATCGTCTTCCTCAATTTTCATTTCTTTCAAATGTCTGAAAAAACACAAATCGAGTTTTTACGGGTCTGTTCTGACGATGGGCTTGGCTGGAGCCTCAGCTCCAGCGCCCAGTCGTCTACCTCGCGACACATTCAGAAAGATCCATCTGCTCTTACTTATTAAACTTCTCTCTCTCAGTGGACAGACCTGTCCTTCTAGGATAATGACACAAAATCGAAATGATTGAAAATAAAAACTGTATCAAACGACGTTTTTTTTTTTTTTTTGCTTACGAGAATGTATTGTTCTTACGTTTTAGTGTCATAAAGCGTCTTCGTGTTTGCTAGGCCGCTGGTAAATAGATACAAGTCCCCCGATATGTTGTATGTAATCTTAATATTTGGTTAGTTTTAGCGAAGCTGAAGTGTGACCTTAGGGAAGTCTTCCATTAATCAGAACGTCTGAAAACCATAAGTGGTCTCAACGTGTCTTTACCCACGTTTTCTGAATCGTATTATAAACGCAAGTGTTTCATAGGACATTTTGCAGCCTCGTGTAAATGGTCCACGCAGTGGGTCATTTCCATAATTCCTTCAGCATTACGAGGAAATAATTAGCTTAGTCACAACGAAATAATCTTATTTCCACAAATTTATAGCAGGTCATCTAACTCTCATTGTGTGTAACATACAGGTGTGTGCATACACATGTCCACTAGGGAGACTCTGTTGTGTCGTAATTATATGTGTGTGTGTTGATTTGTTGATATGGAATTGTGTTTGAAGAATTCAGCGTTCATGTGGTGACCCAGTCTCTTATGTTACTTTGATGCGCATTATTGGGTTCGGGCTCCTTCGATTTTATCATACCTTCTCCTGAAGCTGTAAACTGAATAAGTGTCCCCCACTTCCTTATCCAAGTCATTCCACCTTTCAACCATTCTGACACTAAAGAAACACTTCCTAACATCACTCTAGCTCATCTGTGTCTTCAGCTTTCTATATATTCTTTTATCCTGATCCTTGTAATTTAGTCTGTTCCTGTCTACCTTATACACACACACACACACACATACACACAGAACCCATGCCTGATCAAGCATGTGAAAAAAAACGGGAAAAGGTTTGCAACTAGGCTAGTACCAAACCTGAGAGGAATGCATTCTGAGGAGTGGTTGAAAGAAATTAACCTAACGACCTTAGAGGAGAGAAGAACAAGGGGGAATATGATTACTACACACAAAATCTTAAGAGCAAATGATAAGGATCAAAGGGACAAATTGTTTGAATTAAGAGGATCAGGATCAAGGAGACACAAGTGGCAGTTAAAGATGCAGACAAATCATAGGGATGTTAGGAAGTATTTATGTAGCCTCGAGAGGTAGTTGAAAGTGGAATGAATTAGAAGAAACAATGGTGGAAGCAGACTCAATACGCAGCTTCAAGAGTAGATATGATAAGGACTAAGAGGCCAGAAGTCGGTGATGCCGAACAAGGTGGTCTAGAAGGAGGGACCAAGAGCTAGGTATTGACCCCTCCCCTGCAAACACAAACCGGTGAGTACACATATTTAGACCCGACCTCTTCCGGTAGGTCATTTTCGTATATGTATTAGGAAGAGCATCTGTTGAAGTACTGATGCTTGAGGAACCCCACTAGTTAGCCTCTCCCGTTCTTATATTTATTCCCTTTATGTTATTTTGTGTTTTGTGTTTCAAGTACTCTTTGATTCAATGCAGCTTTCCAACTTTTATTTCTGCCTATTCTTCTAGTTTCTTCTTGCCTCTCCTTGGTAATATAATATAGTGGCAGTATACAAATAAGAAACAATACAGACTATGGCATTTTATTGTGAAGATATCCTTGGTGGACCTCTGGTTCGCCCATAAAGTACCTTTGTGGGCAAAACGTCTTCACGATTAGATTCCATAACTCGGACTCTCATGTTTATTTGCCTGTTCTTCTAGTTACTGGACAAATTTTTGGTGGTGGTGTTGTATTCAATGATTTTTTCTTCAATCCAGAAAAATGCAGTCCACCCACCCATGTCTTTCTTGTTTTACCTCATGAGAAACAATTTTTCGTGGTGTTTTTTTACTGATAAATCTCTCCAGACGTACTAATTACCTGTCCCATGCTATCCCATACTAAGCGCTTGCTAATATGCGCCTCAGATGCCGACCTATAGTCTAGTACTTGAGGTCAGTTCTCTGGGAGCTGTTCTCTCTGGAATGGCCTGGTAACTATATATACAGGTGTTATGTGTGACCTGGTAAGTGTTCTTAGTAATCTAATGAACGTACGTTTCCGTACACTTGCCTTCCCGTGGAGGTGCGAGACTGGGGAGGGGTGGCGGGGAGGCTATGCAAGTCCTCCCTGTTAATTACTGTCAACTGGTCCGTGAAAATTACCGTGTAGCCATGAAATGACTTGTCCTGAGTGTGTGTTGGGGAGGAAGGGAGAGAGGTGAGGATTGTGAGAGGAGAGGGAATGGGAGGAGGGGAGAGAAAGAGAGAGAGAGAGAGAGAGAGAGAGGGGAGGAGGGGAGATGGGAGTGTTCAGGGCACTCTTACCTTAATTTCCGAGGCCGGCATAAACATGACGTGAATTACATTAGCGTCTCTTGCTGTACTATCCCTAATGAGCCTAATTGCAATTATTCGTTACATGAAAATATTTTTTTGGGTATGTGTGTATCAGTAATTTGTTAAAGTAGGTGGTAAAACGCACATTCGCGTGTGTACACACACACACACACAACAGAATGTACATGTAACACACAAGCAGTATGTACATGTAACACACAACAGTATGCACATGTAACACACAACAGTATGTACATGTAACACACAACAGTATGTACATGATGCACACAACAGTATGTACATGTAACACACAAAATTATGCACATGTAACACACAACAATATGTACATGTAACACACAACAGCATGTACATGAAACTCAACAGTATGTACATGTAACACACAACATTATGTACATGAAACACACAACAGTATGTACATGTAACACACAATAGTATGTACATGTAACACACAACAGTATGTACATGTAACACACAACAGTATGTACATGTAACACACAACAGTATGCACATGTAACACACAATAGTATGCACATGTAACACACAATAGTATGTACATGTAACACACAACAGTATGTACATGTAACACACAACAGTATGTACATGTAACACACAACAGTATGTACATGTAACACACAACAGTATGTACATGTAACACACAACAGTATGTACATGTAACAACAACATACAACAGTATGTACATGTAACACACAACAGTATGTACATGTAACACACAACAGTATGTACATGTAACACACAACAGTATGTACATGTAACACACAACAGTATGTACATGTAACACAGAACAGTATGTACATGTAACACACAACAGTATGTACATGAAACACACAACAGTATGTACATGTAACACACAACAGTATGTACATGTAACACACAACAGTATGTACATGTAACACACAACAGTATGTACATGTAACACACAACAGTATGTACATGTAACACACAAAGTATGTACATGTAACACACAACAGTATGTACATGTAACACACAACAGTATGTACATGTAACACACAACAGTATGTACATGAACACACAACAGTATGTACATGTAACACACAACAGTATGTACATGAACACACAACAGTATGTACATGTAACACACAACAGTATGTACATGTAACACACAACAGTATGTACATGAAACACACAACAGTATGTACATGTAACACACAACAGTATGTACATGTAACACACAACAGTATGTACATGTAACACACAACAGTATGTACATGTAACACACAACAGTATGTACATGTAACACACAACAGTATGTACATGAAACACACAACAGTATGTACATGTAACACACAACAGTATGTACATGTAACACACAACAGTATGTACATGAAACACACAACAGTATGTACATGTAACACACAACAGTATGTACATGAAACACACAACAGTATGTACATGTAACACACAACAGTATGTACATGTAACACACAACAGTATGTACATGAAACACACAACATTATGTACATGTAACACACAACAGTATGTACATGTAACACACAACAGTATGTACATGAAACACACAACAGTATGTACATGATACACACAACAGTATGTACATGATACACACAACAGCAGAAGAGGGAGAAAAGGAAGACAGATAATATATGAAAAAAACAGAGGGGTGTGGAGAAGAAGGAAGAGGGAGAGCAAGGAGGATGGAAGGGATCGAAGCAGAATAAAAAACTAAGGAAAACGGGAGAAACAAAGAGAAATGCTACTAAGAGGATTACGATTTTTTTTTTAAGCGAAGATGAAGAGAAAGACAACGATGACGACGGTAAGTAGGAAAAAGCGGAAGATAAGAAAGATATGATGTTTAAAGAGAATGGGTAGAAAGAGAGAGAGAGAGAGAGAGAGATACCTAAATGATACCCACAGGACGGTTCCGGGGGGTCAACGCCCCCGCGGCAGGGTCCCAGACCAGGCATGTTTTAGAATCAAGAACTGATCAACCAGGCTGTTACTCTTGGCCCCAAGGAGTCAAACGTACGAGCCACAGCCCAGCTGATCAGGCACTGATCTGAGGGACATGTCCCAGTTCCCTCTGAAGACGGAGGGAGGGCGCTGAAGAGTCGAGGACCTCTGACACTCATCCAGTTCTCTCTTTGTGCAGCCGTTGTGTTTCTGCCTTTTAGTGACGGTATTTTGCACCGTCTGTCAAGTCTCTTGTTGCCATAAGGAGTGATTTCAGTGTTCAGATCTAAGTTCAATCTCTCCGGAATTAAGGTAAGGCAAGGCGAGATAGAGAATGGAATAGGAACAGAAGGAACAAGGAGATAGAAAGTTACATGTAATGGGTATTGTTACGATCAGGGCCTCATTTATTAGCCTGTTTTGCCCCGTCGTAACAAGTTATTTAATTAAGCTTTGATTGTTTCATCGCTAGAGAAAATCATTATAGTATTAGGAGTATTAGGATAATTTTTAGGAGATTGACCCAAGCAAGTAAAATTTGAGAAATTTAATATAAAAGAATTCATATAATTATTCAGTAAATGGTATAAAGTTATCTCTATTGCAGTGTAATACATCATGATACACTTTATTCGAAAACAGTCGACCTATGACTTTACTTGTTTCTGTAAAATAATCATACTCAATGACATGAGTTTGAATACTGACCAAAGCTCGGCTAATACAAGCTATCACTGTAAGTCGTGGATGAATAGACAATTTTCAAACCATACTAGAGACTTAACAAACCCTCATAAAGGGGGAATATCTTCCCAAGACTACTCCAAAGAGCGTATGACTACTCTTGTGAAAGACAGAGAACCTACTCCTGGTCAGGAGTGGATGTGTGAACCTACTCCCTGTTGGGAGAGGGTGTGTGAACCTACTCCTGGTCTGGAGTGGATGTGTGAACCTACTCCCTGTTGGGAGAGGGTGTGTGAACCTACTCCTGGTCTGGAGTGGATGTGTGAACCTACTCCCTGTTGGGAGAGGGTGTGTGAACCTACTCCCTGTTGGGAGTGGATGTGTGAACCTACTCCCTGTTGGGAGAGGGTGTGTGAACCTACTCCCTGTTGGGAGTGGATGTGTGAACCTACTGACGATCGTCAATGGTTGATGAAACGACGTCATGTAGGTCACGTGACTGAGGGAGGGGAGACCGGCCACTACCTAAACAGGTACCCGGCAGTATGACTAGTGGTCTCACACTACATGAACACCACAGTAAAATGTAACATCCTACCTACAACATAGCTAAATCAAATAATAGTATAAAGTAAGACATTTTCGTTTTAGCTAATAACGGAAATATCTCCAATATACCATTATGATAAAAATACACACAATATAAAATGTTGGTCAAGGGTATACCCGTAACACCTCCCCCTCACGACCACAGGTCGCACCTAACAGAATATCAGAAGCCAAAAACCTCCTACATATAGTAAAATTACTGGAATATGAACACAATAATGATAGTTTTTAGAAACTCTTACTTGATGTCCAAATTTATCTCACATTACACAGGAGATACTCTCATTTAACATATAAACAAAGACAAAGATACTACTGCGTCAGCATTTTGATAACTATTTCTTCTCCGTACAAGGGCAGTGTAGTTAACAGTGCGGGGACTCCATACAACTCCAGGTTAATGTTGTGATGGAACAGGCATCGCCGATATAGCAGCCAGGCATAACTTGCTTTTGTACATGGAGAATAATAGAAGGCAGCCGTTAAGAGGTGATAATCCTATCCTAGCAGCTGGAGTGGCTTCAAGGTGTATATAACTGAAGAGTGGTCATGACACTCCACCTTAGCTCAACACTCCGCATCATCAGTCTAGCTAACACGTAACCTCATAACTGTTGAAATACAAAAAAACATTAAACATGAGAATACGTATATAGATAAATAAAGGGACTAATAAGAAGTTACTCTATGGAACTAACCATCAAGTACTTTGGTAACTTTACTTTTAAATTCTCAATTACAATCAAGGACGCAGTGTCAGCTTGTATGATTTAAGTTGAAGACATAGACAAAAAACATGGTTTGTGTGTGTAGGAAGGGGGGGGGGGGTCACTCGACCGCTCAGGTCGGATGGACATCAACTCGATTTCAACAAAGTAAAGTACAAACTTAAAGACCACACAAGAGCAGTCACCAACAGACAAGCTCTTGGACCTCGACCATGAGGAAACGTTTACTGACAGACCACACAACACTACGAGGGAGGTGCACTTGTAGCACCAGTACCTGTCCATATACCAAGTGGAAGAAAACTAACCAGAATCTCTGAGTGAAGACTGGACCTCCACCAGCTCTACGAGAAGGAGCGGGATTCCTTCTGCAACTATCATGAACAGGTCAAACAATTACCTGCAAGGCGAGACAACGAAGGAACCGACCAGCATATTTCCACTCAGCTCACTTTTATAGAAATCAAACGATTGTTAAGTACATTGCTGACATGCCTAGGATTTTAAACTGATAGAAGATAGAGGTATGGGTGTGTGTGGGAAACAGTCAGTTAGGAACACTAGGGCTGTAAACAGTAAGTGTATAAAAGAAATTCATCATAAAGTTACAAATAAATACAATGGATCAGGTCAGCAAGCAAAGGGAGACAGCAGAGGGAAACAAGAGACTAGCTCCCTTAAGGTTTACTATACTAATAGCAGGAGTGTAAGAAATAAGATAGATGAGTTAAGATTAATTGCAAGTGCAGGAAACATAGATATTATTGCTATAACAGAGACCTGGCTCAATCTGAAAGATAGAGAGTTGCCTTCTGAATGTCACATACAAGGCTATAAATTATTCCACACTGATAGGGTCAACAGGAAGGGTGGTGGAGTAGCGATGTATGTCAGAGACAATTTAAATTGTTGTGTTAGACAAGATATAAAATTAGAAGCATCGGCCACTGAATCTGTTTGGTTACAGCTTCTTGAGGGCCGTGTAAATATTATCTTGGGTGTGATTTACAGGCCCCCAAATCTTGATAGGGAGTGCAGTAAACTTCTATGGGATGAAATTCGTAAGGCATCTACATATGAAAATGTTGTGCTAATGGGAGATTTCAACTTTAGACAAATTGACTGGAGCAATTTGACAGGAAATTTAGAGTCAAGTGACTTTCTTGATACGATTCAGGATTGTTTTTTGAAACAGTTTGTGACAGAACCAACTAGAGGAAATAACCTGCTAGACTTGGTTCTTGCCAGCAGGGAATCGCTAATTAATAATCTTGAGGTTAATGATGAGCTTGGGGAAAGTGATCACAAATCACTCAGTTTTAATATATCATGGAATTACCCTAATAATTGCAATCAAGTCTCTGTCCCTGACTTCCGCCTGGCTGATTTTGTAGGACTGAAAAATTACCTGGGTAGGCTGAACTGGAAGGACCTGACAGTGGGTCAGGTAGGTGGTGATTGCCAATATGACGTTTTTCAGAGAATAGTTCTAGCTGCTCAGACAACTTATGTTCCTAATAGGAAATCAGATCAAACAAAAATGATCCTAAGTGGATGAACAATAGATTAAAACATCTCATTGGTCAAAAGAGAGGCATATATAGGCGAATCAAAAGAGGAGAGGGGCAATTAAGTAATCAATATGTTCAGTTAAAGAGAGAAATAAAAAAGGGAATAAGAAAAGCAAAAAGAGACTATGAGGTTAAAGTTGCAAGAGAATCGAAGACTAACCCAAAAGGATTTTTTCAGGTATACAGAAGTAAGATTAGGGACAAGATAGGCCCACTCAAAAGTTACTCAGGTCAGCTCACCGTCAGTGATAAGGAAATGTGTAGAATTTTTAACACTTACTTCCTCTCAGTTTTTACACAGGAAGATACTAGCGATATTCCAGAAATAATAAATTATGTAGAACAGGACGATAGTAAACTATACACGATTAGGGTCACAAGTGACATGGTCCTTAGACAAATAGATAAATTAAAACCTAACAAATCCCAGGCCCTGATGAACTGTATGCAAGGGTTCTAAAGGAATGTAAAGAGGAGCTTAGCAAACCTATGGCTAATCTTTTCAACATATCACTGCAAACTGGCATGGTGCCAGATAAGTGGAAAATTGCAAATGTAATACCTATTTTCAAAGCAGGAGACAGGTCCTTAGCTTCGAACTATAGACCAATAAGCCTAACCTCCATAGTGGGAAAATTTATGGAATCAATAATAGCCGAGGCAATTCGTAGCCATCTTGAAAAGCATAAATTAATCAATGAATCTCAGCACGGTTTTACAAAAGGGCGTTCCTGCCTTACAAATTTAATAACTTTTTCACTAAGGTATTTGAGGAGGTAGATCATGGTAATGAATATGATGTTGTGTATATGGACTTCAGTAAGGCTTTTGATAGAGTCCCACATCAGAGACTATTGAGGAAAATTAAGGCACACGGAATAGGAGGAGAAATTTTTCCTGGATAGAGGCATGGTTGACAAATAGGCAGCAGAGAGTTTGCATAAATGGGGAGAAATCAGAGTGGGGAAGTGTCACAAGCGGTGTTCCACAGGGGTCAGTATTGGGCCCCTTGTTGTTCACAATCTACATAAACGACATAGATGAGGGAATAAATAGCGACATAAGCAAGTTTGCCGATGACACCAAAATAGGCCGTCCAATTCATTCAAATGAGGACATTAGAGCACTCCAGGAAGATTTGAATAGACTGATGCATTGGTCGGAGAAGTGGCAGATGCAGTTTAATATAGATAAATGCAAAGTTCTAAATATTGGACAGGACAATAACCATGCCACATATAAACTAAATAATGTAGATCTTAATACTACTGATTGCGAAAAGGATTTAGGAGTTCTGGTTAGCAGTAATCTAAAACCAAGACAGCAGTGCATAAGTGTTCGCAATAAAGCGAACAGAATCCTTGGCTTCATATCAAGAAGCATAAATAATAGGCCTCATCTAGATTATGCTGCACAGTTTTGGTCACCGTATTACAGAATGGATATAAATGCTCTGGAAAACGTACAAAGGAGGATGACTAAGTTGATTCCATGTATCAGAAATCTTCCCTATGAGGATAGACTTAGGGCCCTGAATCTGCACTCTCTAGAAAGACGTAGAATTAGGGGGAATATGATTGAGGTGTATAAATGGAAAACAGGAATAAATAAAGGTGATGTAAATAGCGTGCTAAAAATATCTAGTATTGACAGGACTCGCAGCAATGGCTTTAAGTTGGATAAATTCAGATTCAGGAAGGATATAGGAAAGCATTGGTTTGGTAATAGAGTTGTCGATGAGTGGAACAAACTCCCGAGTACAGTTATAGAGGCTAAAACGTTGTGTAGTTTTAAAAATAGGCTAGATAAATATATGAGTGGGTGCGGGTGGGTGTGAGTTGGACCTGACTAGTTTGTGCTACTAGGTCAATTGCCGTGCTCCTTCCTTAAATGGATGTAACCTGACCTGGCTGGGTCGGGGCATTGGCTTAAGCCGGTGGGAGACTTGGACCTGCCTCGCTTGGGCCAGTAGGCCTGCTGCAGTGTTCCTTCTTTCTTATGTTCTTATGTTCTTACATCTCTAGTAGCCCCCTGCAGAGCTAGTGCAATTTTGAGCACCTGGAGGAATAAGTGAGTCCGGTAGCGGGAGCTCACAATACTGTTCAGAGACCGGAAAAGTAAAGAGGTTGTGACACCTCAGACATTACCTCTTGAAATTCTTTTCAATAATAATTTTCTAAATAGCAACCGTTTGCTAAACACTAAAAGTTGACACCAGCAGATACATGATGAACATATAACTAGATCAGTCAAAACACTTTACCAGTGAAGACTGAAGTCGGCGAGAGAGCTTGATACAGTAGATACACCATGAACATATAATTAACACATGTTCAATCAAAACGCTAGCTCGATGAAGTTTACTGAAGTCAGAGAAACAGTCAGGGTGATTTGAACAGTCGGCTAAGCATCAACTGCCGAAGCTTTTTATACAAACGGGCCACAAACTGTGGGCCAGACACTGTTGAACAGTGGCAACCAAGAACACGGCGCCAACACAGCGATGAACACAGACGAGGGTGATGAAATACTAACAGAAGATGAACCCAGGTGGGGCAGCGTTGCCTTTCACACATACGCACCTCACCTTCATATCCTCAATATTCTGAAACCTTTTACGCACATGCAGCATACAGCCATTTTCTGCTCAGAGACTCGCCAATATACCAATCTGGCGGAATTACCAGCAGACCTCTGCTCAGGGACTAGTTTGTCAGGCTAGTATGTCAGAAGTGCGCTGACTTATACTCATGACACTGCTCCACCAGTGTCATCCGCACCAGACTTACAAGGCAGAACCGTCAATCAAGTTCTGCTCCAATACTCACCAGTTTAATGGAAACATAAGCAGATGTCTGCTCAGGGACTAGTTTGTCAGACTAGTATGTCAGACGGATGCAGACTTCTGCTCAGGGACTAGCTTATTAAACAGGGGCTAGTGTGTCAAAAGTATACCAACTTTTGCTCAGGGACTAGCTTGTAATATAGAGGCTAGTGTGTCAGAAGTATATGCCGACTCCTGCTCAGGGACTAGTTTGTCAGGCTAGTATGTCAGGGGGCGAGGCAGGTTTCTGCTCAGGGACTAGTTTGTACTATAGAGGCTAGTGTGTCAGAAGTATACCAACTTCTGCTCAGGGACTAGTTTGTAGCATAGAGACTAGTATGTCAGGAAGCGAAGGCAGGTTCCTGCTCAGGGACTAGTTTGTACTATAGAGGCTAGTGTGTCAGAAGTACACCAACTTCTGCTCAGGGACTAGCTTGTAGCATAGAGACTAGTGTGTCAGGAAGCATGGAGAAAACACTAATGCTGGGAGTGAAACCTATACTCAGGCATCACGAATGACGACGTCTTGAAGTAAATACGAAGAGCATCTGGCTCTTCCTGAAGTGTCGGTCGCGTCTCTACGTTCATGTCCGTCTGCTGAACATGAATACCTCCAAAATGACTTCTTCCAGGCGACGAAGGAGTTCCAAGCGAGATACTCGGAAGAAATGGCGCGAAAACCGTAGTTTTTCAAAGCATGTCTTAAGGTTCAGACGAGCCGCTTCTCTAAGCGTCCTCATAACTGCGTCACAACACAAGTTGCTAAAGCCACGACTCTTAACAGACAGGAAGACAATCGCTGGCTCACACATGAGGAAAGCAATACGAGAAAACACATGTCGCTTGCCATAAGTTCCTCTGACAAGTCAGACTCAACCAGTGACTTTTCTGGCTTAAACATCCTGTCAAGAGCACTTGTTAATGTCTCTTTGACAGTAGTTAGACATTCTTTACTACTTCCTTAGGCGAATTCATTTGAAGAATTCTCGGCAGTATCACCCGTGACCGTAGCGTCACCCGTGACTATCATGTCACCCGTGACAGTAGTGTCACCCCGACTTCTCTAAGAATAGTCCTTACAGTTTTTTCCTCACCTCCACTGAACACTTGTTCCGGAGGACCAGAGGTGATAATCTCGCACCACACACTGTTTCCATAAAAGCTTGAATAAATATGAGTTTTTCTTCTCATATTAGCTTTTAATGTCTGCAAGACAGACAAAAAGAATAGTACTACAAAGATTTCTATATGCAGAAATCGCACAGAGGCACCAGCATTAACAGCTAGAACAGTAGCTGAACCAACAATGCCAACAGCAAGGCTGCAGAACAGATTAATGGAGTCCACATTAATCTGCAGTGAACATTAAGGAACTTGAGAGTAGGTTCTGTTCCAAAATGTCATCACTAAACTTTTATCCTTTCACTACACGATACCAACTAGAATTATATGCTTTGTCCCAGGACAGCAGTGACTCACAAAATGACTGAAAGGTTCTTGGCCTTAATACTAAGGGCGAAAACAACAGCACCAACCATGCTAACTCCCATCGTGTGGATGCTCAGGACCCTGGGTTACAGGTACAAAGAGGAATGTCTAACAACAGAGAGGGAGACAAATCAATCACCAGTGCTCCCACCGTATAGGAAGACACCTACCAAGAACTCGCCAAAGTCAATCCTTTCACTCTGCCCAATAATGGTGTCGCCAATACCAAAAGCAAAAGGGAAAGAGACAGTTACTTATACCCTGTGGTTGCTTATCTTCAGGGTGAGAGGTAAGCGAGAGCCAAATATCAGTAGCCATCATTGCTGGAAGACAAACAAGTTAGCAACTTCCCGTTCTAGATACTTCTCTGTACAGACTGTCAAATATAAAGTTGAGATTAAGCTTCCCTATCTGATGGTTTAGAACTTCTGCATGAAGGTGTACTTGAGCCTCAGATGAACCTGACATTATGAAAATAAGTTCATAACAAGAATGATAATATGGCCTAAGCGAATTTAGATCATATCTCCTTTCCCTTGGATCAAACATCCCGGACAGAGGCCCCCATTTGTTACGATCAGGGCCTCATTTATTAGCCTGTTTTGCCCCGTCGTAACAAGTTATTTAATTAAGCTTTGATTGTTTCATCGCTAGAGAAAATCATTATAGTATTAGGAGTATTAGGATAATTTTTAGGAGATTGACCCAAGCAAGTAAAATTTGAGAAATTTAATATAAAAGAATTCATATAATTATTCAGTAAATGGTATAAAGTTATCTCTATTGCAGTGTAATACATCATGATACACTTTATTCGAAAACAGTCGACCTATGACTTTACTTGTACATGTACTTGTAGTAAATAAAGATATTATATTATTATTATTATTATTATTATTATTATTATTATTATTATTATTATTATTATTATTATTATTATTATTATTATAGCAAAGATAAATAGGGATGTGACAGTCAGCTTGTGAACTTCGTTTCTCAAGAGAGGTTCCTTGATGCCGGTGAGGGGCTCTTGATCCAAGAAGATGGATTTGTTCCTCGCCCCCTCCTTGGATCGATCTTGATTGTCTCTTATCCCCAGGCACTGCAAGACCCGGAAGGACTTAGCGTTTCAAAATGATTATCATAATACTACTACTACTAATAATAATAATAATTGAAATAAATAATAATAATAATAATAAAAATAATAATAATAATTAATATTATTATTATTATTATTATTATTATTATTATTATTATTATTTCAATTCAGCCTCTCCCACTCTTCTCTCCCACACAAAAACTCCAGTCATCCAGCTAGGACTGAAGAATAAAAGTTACATACCGTGTCTGGAACAATAATGTGTCTGGAACAATACCGTAGCTGGAAAATACCGTGGCTGGAACAATACTCTGACTTGAGCAATACCGTGGCTGGAACAATACCGTGGCTGGAACAATGCTGTGGCTAAAGGAATACTCTGTCTAGAACAATATCGTTGCTGGAACAATACCGTCGCTGGAACAATAATCTGTCTTGAACAATACCGTGGCTGGAACAGTTACGTGGCTGGAACAGCACCGTGGCTGGACCAGTACCCTGGAGTATACCTGGGAAGGGTTTCGGGGGTCAACGCCCCCGCGGCCCGGTCTGAGACAAGGCCTCGTGGTGGATCAGGGTCATGTCAACTAGGCTGTTACTGCTGGCCGCGCGCAAACTGACATACGAACCACAGCCCGGCTGGTCAGGTACTGACTTGAGGTGCCTGTCCAGTGCCTTCTTGAAGACAGCCAGGGGTCTATTGGTAATCCCCCTTATGAATGCTGGGAGGCAGTTGAACAGTCTTGGGCCACTGACACTTATTATGTTGTCTCTCAGTGTACTCGTGGCGCCCCTGCTTTTCATTGGGGGAATGTTGCATCTCCTGCCGAGTCTTTTGATTTCATATGGCGTGATTTTCGTGTGCAAGTTTGGTACTAATCCCTCTAGGATTTTCCAAGTGTATATTATCATGTATCTCTCTCGCCTGCGTTCCAGGGAATACAAATCAAGGGACTTCAACAGTTCCCAGTAATTTATGTGCCTTTTCGTTCGTTTGTGTGCCGTGAAAGTTCTTTGTAAACTCTCCAGGTCAGCAATTTCGCCAACCTTGAAGCGGGCAGTTAGTGTACAGCAGTATTCGAGCCTAGAGAGAACAAGTGATTTGAAGAGAATTATCATGGGCTTGGCGTCCCTGGTTTTGAAGGTTCTCATTATCCATCTTATTATTTTCCTAGCAGATGCGGTAGATCTTCTGTTGTGGTCTTTGAAGGCGAGATCCTCTGACATTATCACTCCCAGGTCCTTCACATTACTTTCTTGCTCTATTGTATGGTTAGAATTTGTTGTATACCCTGATACAGTTTTAATTTCCTCAAGATTTCCATATCTGAGTAGTTGAAATTTCTCTTCATTGAATTGACTTTAACGACAGCATGGTTGGAGCAATACCGTGACTGCAGCAAAACCGTGGCTTTAAGAAGAGCGTGACTGGACCAGTACCGTTCTGGACCATTGTTGAGATGAGTTGCCTCTCTAAGTATGGGATTACTTTCAGAGTCAGAATTTATTTATTTTAAACGAAAAGTAGGCGAAACGCTCCATTAAAAGTCTTTTTTGATACTATTGCTTTTATTTCGACTTGTAAGCTTTTGCAACACAGCCTCAAAAAAATGAGATTTTTTTTTTAACCGTGTCTTCGACTTTTTTTTTTCCTCTTAAATTCCTCTTGTCACTTATTTACGACATCATTGATCTCCCGATGCTCGGGAAGGGGGAGGAAGAGGAAGAAGAAGGGAGGGGGAAGAAGGGGAGAGGATGTGGGGAAGGGGATGGAGGGGTTGGATGTGTGGGAGAGGGAGAGGAGAGATGTAATGAGAAGAATATACTGGAAATGAGTGAGAGAGAGAGAGAATAGTAATGTAGGAGCAATAAAAAATTAACTCACAGAAGAACTTAAAAAGAAAAAGCTGATGCATTGTGTTGCAGAATAGAATAAATTGTGTTGCAGGATAGAATACATTGTACTGTAGAATAGAATAAATTATGTTGCAGAATAGAGTTCATTGTTTTACAGAATAGAATACATTGTGTTGTAGGATAGAATACATTATGTTACAGTGTACGTACCAGTTTGTTAGTTGTACTGAAGATCTCTTATAAAATTTTGGCCTCTTAAAATATCTAACACTTTTTCTAATATAACTGAATATAATTCTAAGTAGAATATCAATGGGAAAAAAAGAAAACCTCGAAATACTTCAAAAATAGCGTTTTTTATGGCTTTTAAACTTTCACGAGTTTAGTGAGCCCTTAAACAACATATTTTCATTCGGTTGTATTCCGGAGCCGGTACATTTTCAGTTACAGTGTTCAAGTTTTTATTTCCTCAACCTATTACATGGATTTAGTTTATAATTTTCAGTAGTAAGGGGAAGATTCATGCAACTATTATTGTGCTGTGGAGCTCCCATGATCAGTGTTTGTATAAGCCTCACCAGAATTTCATTTCGGTGCTTTAACTTTAGAAAGCAGCTTCTGCTAAGCTTCAAACTTTCGATATTAGTGCATTTCAAATGGGATTGTTATGTGTGTGTGTGTGTGTGTACGTGCAGGCACAATGGTATACATCCAAAATGCTTCGGGAAAAAATAGACATTCTGAGGATTGCAAATCGACTCGATTTATGAAGACAAAGGACTCAGGCCAGTCGGTATTTTCCTTAACTTGGGAACGTAGGAGGGTAATAAACTGTACAGTGGATAGGCTCTTGATTCAAACCCACTGTGCACAATTGTTTAAAAATACATACAATTTCCTATATTTCTCATAATTGCTCTTGTTTTAAAGTTTCTTTTTTTTGGACGGGGGAGGGGGTCAGGGGAGGGGGTCATTGGAGGGGGTCATTGGAGGGGGTCATTGGAGGGGGTCAGGGGAGGGGGTCAGGGGAGGGGGTTAGGGGAGGGGGTCAGGGGAGGGGGTCAGGGGAGGGGGTCAGGGGAGGGGGTCATGGGAGGGGGTCAGGGAGGGGGTCAGGGGAGGGGTCAGGCTTGTAATGAATGGGCCGCCAGTTGTGCAACTTACCCTGCTTTGGGCACTCTTTTGTTTTTCTTGGTAACTCTAATGAGAGAAAACGGATTATTCAGGTATTACGTCACCCTAATAACTGGATTGCATCATTTCATTGCCGGAAGTCATTCAGGGCATACGTGTGAAACTTTTTTTTTTTTTTTAGCGTTTGCTTTTGACATTGACTTTTTTCAGCCAAATTTAGACAAACATTCCCAGTAATTGTGTGAACAGTGCAAATAACTTTTGTTTTATTTGTGACTTGTCAGCAATGAACATAGCAAAAGTTTCCACCACGGGAAATGGAGGCCGTCATTGTTAGCAGATTACTGCCGGACAATAACAAGAAATGCTGAAGAAATGGGATACAAGAGATAAGCAAAGAAGCAGCTGGTTGAATCAGGTATGTTACTAATATACTCTGACACATCCATAAAATGTGTCAATAAATTAATTCCCTTGGAAATGTTAGCCAATCGATTGTTATTATGGTCATACTTAGTTTTCAGCACCAAAAACCTTTAAGTGAATGAAATACCGTTTCTTTCCCAAGTATAAAATTATTTAGAATTTGTAGGCCAGTGACGTCTTGACCATGACTCCTCTGAACACATTAAATCGTTAATGACTGATAAACATTATAAAGGAAAGATGTAAATCTCTAAGTATAGTCTGTGTAGGTGCAAATTTGTCAACATACTGTCAGTTCTTCAATATACGTGCAATTTACTTAGAGGTTTCTCCCTGATGATTGCAACCTAAAACAAAAACAAAAACTTTGGAATCCTTGGATTCGGTGCGATAGCTGGAAAATGCCTCTTCTATTCTAGTCAACTTCCAACTTTCAACTTATAGATAACTTACTTAGAGGAAAACATAATTTGTTAGAGGGGTTTTTAGTCTCTAATCATTTCTTTGCTAAAAACAATATGGAGAATCATATCCTTCTGGACTATTAAAAAATGGGGCTGACAAGCTGATAGCAAAAAATTAAAATGATATTAAGAAAGTTTGAATCCAACACCATGTAATTTTTACGTGATTTCCTTTAGCCGTTCAGAAAAATTGTTGATCTAAAACCTACGACACTTATTAAATATCAAGCTGAATTTAAAATATATTCCTACTCACCAATCCACACATCTGTTCATATGTGCACACATACATACGCAAAAGTGTACATAGGTACACCTGCATACATATGCGCATACACAAATGCGCACACTTTGTCATGTTACTAGTTTAGTTGCATTAGAATTTTGAGAGCACCTTGCACTATTCCTCTTGCAAGCAGTGAGGTGAATGGGCTGGGCTTGTGAGACACGGGGATGCTTGCCTCGGGTCGCCCATCAACCGAAATAGATCGACCGTAATTGTATATTTACATTTGAATGTTACGTAAATGAAATATATTTCGGCTCAAACGTTTTATCAGCATTAATACCCATTTTTTTTGTAATTTATATGAGTATGTCACAATGATTTTGTATTTTAGTTGCAATATAATTAAAATAAAAAAATGTTAATTGTCTCGAAATAATTTTTTGTAACCAGTGAAAATATTCATGTTGTCTCATTCCCTCCCAGTTTTCCTGCTTAGTATTTTTCCTTTCTGCCTCCCACCTTTCCTTCCTTCCACCCTCCCCACTTTTCCCTCTAGGGCACCCCCCTTTCTTTTCCAACCCCCCTTCACTTTTCTTTCTACCCTCCTAACTTTCACCCTCCCCACTTTTCTTCCACCTCCCCACTTTTCCTTCCACCCTCCCCACTTTTCCTTCCACCCTCCCCACTTTTCCTTCCACCCTCCCCACTTTTCCTTCCACCCTCCCCACTTTTCCTTCCACCCTCCCCACTTTTCCTTCTACCCTCCCACTTTTCCTTCTACCCTCCCCACTTTTCCTTCCACCTCCCACTTTTCTTTCCTCCCACTTTTCCTTCCACCCTCCACACTTTTCCTTCCACCCTCCCCACTTTTCCTTCCACCCCCCACTTTTCCTTCTACCCCCACTTTTCCTTCCACCCCCCACTTTTCCTTCCACCCTCCCACTTTTCCCTTTCCCACCCTCCACTTTTCCTTCTACCCCCCTTTTCCTTCTACCCCCACTTTTCCTTCCACCCTCCCACTTTTCCTTCCACCCCCCACTTTTCCTTCCACCTCCCTACTTTTCCTTCCACCCCCCACTTTTCCTTCCACCCCCCCACTTTTCCTTCACCCTCCCCACTTTTCCTTCTACCCCCCACTTTTCCTTCTACCCTCCCCACTTTTCCTTCAAACCTCCCCACTTATTTTCCCTGCCACTTCTCCCTTCTACTGGACTTACCTCCATAAATTTAGTAATTCACTGAAATAAACCGCTTTAGTTGCCCCAAGACCTCTCATCCTCTAGAGTATCTCGCATATGGGAGTGAATTTTCTCACTTTCTTGAGAGTGAAGGTTTAAAGCCAGAGAGAGAGAGAGAGAGAGAGAGAGAGAGGTGTATGTATTTGTGTGTGTATACAATTCAACAATTTAATATTGAAGAACAGTCAACATTTTGTAGTACTTCAATACTGCTATAAGTACATTTAAGAAACTGCAAATCTTTCTCGTCTACTAAAAGTTATATTTCTTCAAGCACAATATATATATAATGTCGTGCAGAATAGGTAAAACTTATCAATTAGCAAGAACTCATTTAAAATTAAGTTCTATCTGAAAATTTATCTTATACGTTTAAAGATATATTTTTTTTCATTTTTGTTAATGTAAAAATTAAGAATTTTGTACCAAAAGAATCTTAAAAAACTTACTTAACCTTATTATAACAAGCGCAATTTAATTTAGCCTAATCCAACTAAATATATTTTAGATAAGTTTACAATAATTTAATAATAAATAAACACAATGAAATATATTTTTTCCCGTTAGGTTTAAAATGATTTTTGCGAAATCATTGCATACACAAATTTTTGCTTGCTTTATTCGGCAAGAAGAGAGTTGCTATTTAAGCCAAAATAGCAAGTTTTACCTATTCGGCACGACATATATATATATATATATATATATATATATATATATATATATATATATATATATATATATATATATATATATATATATATATATTGGATAAATGGTAAGAAAAACTATATTTCCGTTGTTAATATTTGGTCATGCTTCCATGTGCTTTGATTACCATTTTAAGGCAGTTATGCATGAAAATCTGAAAGTTTTTAGTATCCAGTTTTCTTGAATTCTGATTATTTTTTATCTCCTGGCTCTGGTCGATCACCATGTCCAGCCCTTCTAGGGCAGGGTAGGTGCCAAGGCTGGAGCTTGCTACCATCTGCAGCTCGTAAGCCTGCCCTTCCCGTTAGGGAAGGTGGCAGACCAGAGAAGCCTAGCATCTATTTACTTCCATGCCTCGTGCTGGTGGGGAATGTGGCTAGGTCTGGGGCCAGTTGGTCCCGCCGATGAGGGGTATCCCCTCCCATGGGAGACATAGGTCTCTGACACTCCCACGCCAGGGAGCCGGAGCCGGGTCGCCATCTGGTAAAGACCCGAGCCGGGAGAATTCCCGGTGAATCAGCACCTCCTCCTCCTCCTGGCTCTAACGTGGCACTGGTGTGTTTGGGAACCAAGCTTTGCTTTCATTTTATTCTAATTACTTTCGATGGGATTCAAGCAAGGGTTGATCTCTGGCCACTGGATGGCACTGATGTTGACTAATGGTTTTTTTTTAATCCTGTCGATTACATGTGGGTCATAAAGGCTGCAGATAACCTTTTCACCACCAGACGAGGATACTTCAGTCCCTACTGTAGGGATTAAGGAAAACATTCGGCATATATACGCTCAGAGAAATACACTTCTCAGAGGATACATATCCCGAAAACCATTTCTTGACCTGTGGAGCTGGGCACTGTCTTTCATAAAGTTGTTGTAGATTCGCCGGTACTCTCCCGGCCCTGGTCTTTTCCAGATGATGACCCGGCCTTGGCTCCCTGTCGTGGGAGTGTCTGAGACCTATGTCTCCCATGGGAGGAGGTACAAGTACCCCCTCATCATCTGGGACTAATCGTCCCCAAGCCTAGCCACGTTTCCCGCCCTCACGGGGCTCGTAGGGAGAAGCTAGGCCTCTCTGGTCTGCCATCTTCCCCGCCCCAGTAAAGCATGTTGTGCTTCGATAATATTTAACATATTTTTAACATACATTACTTGCATATAGCTATGTCGCACTGTTGATTAATTGACATACTTATAAACTGTAGTGTAATAACAATGTGTCTATTTTACCGGGCCATTTATCTGATTAAAATTTAAATTGATTGTGCCTCGAGAGCTACACTTAATTGATAATATTTATAGATTAGTGAATTAATTAATAGTCAATGCAATTGGCTTATTTCATTTTAATGCCTATTTACGGATTTGTTTTTGTTTTTGAGGGGGGGGATGCTTGAAAAAAAAATAATTCATTGCTAAAATGATTTTTTATTGCTTGTGATTTGTATGAGACAGTGCTTTTAGTATATATATTTTTAGTGGATTGTATTGTTTGTGGCTTGTAAACAATCTTTTGAGAGATTTGCAATTTTTATAGAGGCTTGTGATTTGTAGAGAGATTTGTGATTTGTATAGAGGAATGTGATTTTCATTGTGGTTTGCGATATGTATGGAGGTTGTGATTTGTATAGATATTTGTGATTCGTATATGGGTATGTGATTTGTATTGAGGTTTGTGATTTGTATAGATGTATGTGATTTATATTGGGGATTGTGATTTGTTTAGTGGTTTGTGATATAGCTTGTGATTTGTATAGTTTGTGATTTTTATAGATGTTTGTGATACGTATAGAAGTTTGTGATTTGAATGGGAGTTTGTGATTTGTACAGAGATTTGTGATTCGTATAGAGGCTTTTGGTTTGTATAGAGGTTTGTAATTTGAACTGAGATTCGTGAATTGCATAGAAGTCCATGTTGACCTGACTAGATCACTTAGATTTTGTAAGTCTGTCGGCTGCACATCCATGCTGCAAATCTCCCGCTCCACCACATCCTAAAGGTTTACGTCAAATTCTGACACTACCATCTGCATGTCGCAGCAGAAATCGCGATTCGTCAGACCAGGCGACGTTTTTCCAATCTTCAACTGTCCGTTTACAGTGAGCCTGTGGTCACTGTAGCCTCTGTTTCCTGTTCTTAGCCAACAGGAGTAGAACCCTAAGTGGCTGTCTGCTGCTGTAACTCATCCACTTCAAGGCTCGACGAGTTGTGCGTTCTGTGACACTTTTCTGCATACTACTGTTGTACCACATGGTTATTTGAGTTTCTGTCGCCTTCCTGTCAGTTTGAACTAGTCGGGTCATTTTCCTCTAACTTCTCTCATTAGCAAGGCATTTTCACCAGCAGAACTGCCACTCACTGGATGTTGTGTGTTTTTCACACTCTTCTCTGTAAACTCTACAGACTGTTGTGCATGCAAATTCCAGAGATATTCAAACAACCTCGTCTGGCACCAACAATCATTCCACAAATTGTGTGTGTGGGGGGGGGGATGTATGGTGGGTACTTTTATGTTGAAGTATGAGTGCTTTTATTGAGTATAAGTGTTTTTATGTAAGTGATTGGTTTTATATACGAATGGTTAATGTATGTAAGCGCTTTCGAGTGTTAGTGAATGTTTTTTTGTGTGTGTGAGTAATTATATGTAGAAGTATTTATGTTATTATGAGTGAATCCTTTTTTGTGGTAGTAAGAAAGTTTTTAAGTATAAGTTTGTGCGAGTACTCTAACGTGAAAGTATGTCTAAGAGCTTTTATGTGCGAGTGATGTGTGAGTGCTTTTATACGTGAGTGCTTTTATGTGTGAGTGCTTTTATACGTGAGTGCTTATATGTGATATGTGTGAGCGTTTTTACATGCAAGTGCTCTTATATATGAGTACTTCTATGTTTAAGTGCTTTTATGTGTAAGTGTGTATGAATGCTTTCGTGAGTATGCGTGTGACTGATAAATTCTGGGAAAGACAACTGTGAACCGGAGAGGATCAGACAGCGAGCATGAGTGTGTTTCTGTGTCTAAGACATAAAAGTAGAATTACTCAGAGTGCAGTGAGAGGAGGAGTCGAGGAATAACAATATATATGCGCCGAGGAACGGAAGAGGTGGGTGGATGGGGAAGAGGAGGAGGAGGAGGTGCACCCGTCTGGACAATGGTCAACCTTCCTGCCCAGAGAAGGGTAAAACTTGCAATAATTTCCACCCCCTTTTCCCTTTCCCCCTTCCCTCCCCTCTTTTTAGACCAGCCTGACCATTAGGGATATTGAAGTGTATGCTTCTAATATTTTTTTTTTTCTGTCTTTTCTACGCGAGTCTCGCCGCCCGCAAGCGGAAGACAGGCGGGTAATAGCTCGTCAAAGGACGCGAGACAAGAGACAGCCCGGAGAAGAATGCATCGCTCGCCCGTCTCTCCTCTTTGATACCCTCGCCGGGCCAAAATTTTAGAGAGTTTTTCATTCCTTGGAAGTAGGTAATGCTCTTTGTGCTCGTTCGTTAGAGCCAGAGGAAGATGAGTCCTTGAGTAGCGAGCGGTGGCCACTTTCGATTTCGTCCGCGGAGGTTGAAGGAGATATTATGCTGCCGTGGGTATATTTTCATCTGTCTCTTCACCCTCCTTTCTCTCTTTCGAGGACTTTAAAGCACCGCAAGTATTAAGATGCTCCGACGTTTCTTCAGACTTGGCATTCCTTGATCTTTGCTAAAACTCCTTCTGTACTGTAACTCTTCTAGCCGACCCGAGTGACTCCATTCTTGGCAAGACATATGAAGGTAGGCACAGCCGATCTCTCTCTCTCTCTCTCTCTCTCTCTCTCTCTCTCTCTCTCTCTCTCTCTCTCTCTCTCTCTCTCTCTCTCTCTCTCTCTCTCTCTTTCCCCCTTTCTCTCTTTCTCTCTCTTTTATCTATCTATATTAAGACATATCTCAAACTCAGTACTCAGAATTTTCAAAGAAAAGTCGATCTGGCTGAGAAAGGTACTCACTCTATCAAGGGATGTCATCATCGCTGTTGACAAGTCACAGGTTCCCTGATGACTTCTCGTGACCCATGGGTCGATCAAGGCGAAGCCTTTCCTTGCGTGAATGAGAGGTCTGTTGTCACTAGTTAGGCCAGTATCTGCCTATTTCGCTGTATAAGTCGCTCCCGACCTCTTTTGCTCTCTGGCAAAGGACAAGAGAAGAAATGGTGAGCAACAGACGTTTAGTGTAAATGTTGATAACGGCAAAACTAAACCAAGAGGTCAGAAGAAGGTAGATAGTTTTGCCGGAGGACCAGGAAAGAAAATGACTGAGATTTCTATCATGACAGAAAAGAGCATTATTGATGTCGGCTGATCCAACACATCTTTTGTTTGTCAGAAAGAGAGAGAGGCCAGTTTCTCCAAAGTTTTGGAGAGGAGAAGAAAAAACAGTAGACTTCGTTAGCATCAATAGCAGGAGGTTTGGTACGAACTAGCATACTGCGAAGGGTGTTAGTTTGGCGAAAAGTAAGTTTGATGTTTAAGGAACGGAGAGAGTTGTAAAGATTAGAAAGACTGGAAATATAGGGAAGGCAAAAAACAGCAGATTTCGCTGGAGTAGAGAGTTTGGGAGAGAAGAAAGTCCATTTAGCACGTGAGAAGACAGAGTTTATGGCCCTCGCTTGACTCCAACTTCTGTCTCTTGTGCCACTTCCACTACTTCCCCTACCTACCTACCTATCTACTACTACTACTACTACTACTACTGATACTGCTACTACTACTGCTACGACTACTGCTACTACCACTACTACTACTACTCACTACTACTCCACTACCACATTACCCCTACCACTACTATTTCCACTTCCTTCTTCCTCCTCTTTTTGCCCCGTCACTCCCCTCCTCTCGTATATATATATACCGGCTCCCTTACCTTCGTGTGTTAGTGTGTGACTAGTTAATGGTCCGAATCGGACTGAAACGTCGTCATAAGTTTCTTTCTCTTATGTGTGAGTTATCTTGTGAAGACGGAAGTTCAGAGTCAGGAACCAGGTAATAAGACTCGTGGAAAAAAAGAGGAGAATAATCGACAAAGAATGAGACGAAGTATGACAAGAACTGAGCCAAAGGTAGGTAGGTCTTAACTTAGGACTCAGGAAAAGATGCCAAGAGTAAAGGAATGAAGGGGAAAGAAATATAGAGGAAACCAAAGCAATTGAATAAGAAGTCAAATAGATCCAAAAAAAATAAGATACAAGAAAAACATCAGAGAGGATATCATCTTGGGTGTCTCGACCCCCAAGAATTTATAAAAAGCAAAATATTTGAGCACCTGAAGTCGAATAGATGGAAAACAGATCATTTGATCTCGGTGCACAAAAGGGAAAACACAGAATTAGAGAAGAGTTTTACTGGATAGCATAGTGATTATGGGACCAGGGGAAAAAATATGAAAAAAAACCCAGAACACTTAGAAATGAGGATACATAAGAGACTATCAGTACTGATACAGAGATGGTAAATCCTGTCTTACGATCCTCCTAACGCAGGGGTCGGGGAACCGGGGTAAATTACCCCAAATGGGGTAAAAATGAAAATCTCGGGGGTAATGAAGGCTCAATAAACATATAAACAAAATTGTAGCTTATTTTTCGTTTCATTATTTTGTTAATTTTGTCTTTTACTTTAAAAGTTGCTGTGGTTTAATGCTTCTTTTGATTATAATAATAATAATTTAAAAGTTGCTTTATAGCGTATAATACATATATTTCAGCTTGTATTGTCCATACAAATGGATTCAATAAACTATTCTGAATTTGCATGCTCCTTGTGTTTTCCAGATTCTGTGGACTTTCAAGTCTAGGTTGTAATTTCGCTGTACAAAAATTTCTTTTGGGGTAATACCCAAAAAAATTTCGCCATAGTAACAGTAATAAAGCAGAAACAAATCCGTATTTCACCAGAGGCTGATATACAAACCGGTGAAGCTGGCTTTAGTAGTGGAGCAAGCGAATACATAAATGTCTTGAGAAAAGAAAGAGAGGGGAGAATGAGGTATCAGATTGGGTAAGAGTGACGAAATGAGTTCCCTAATGGTCATTACTTGGACCCTTACTGTTTTTGATGTACATACAGTAAATAACCTGTCGGGGGATACTTATGTATTATTGTTTACAAATGATTCCAAACTAATAAGGAAGATAACCAGAAAGGACAGGAAGAGAACCCAAGATTAATTAGACTGTAAAGTAACTACTTGAATTAAATCTTGTTAAGCGTCAAGCAGTTAAAATACGGAAGAGAGAGAGAGAAGACTGGACTCAGGAAATGGAAAACTGTAGACGAGGCACTGCAAATAACATACGAGAAAAATAGGGAGTAATTATCACAATATATCACCAGAAGAACACAGCGCAAGGCATACATAAAACTAGTTAACACAAAAACAGCTTTCCGTAACCAGACATAGAGCTGTCAGGGCATCATTTCTCTGCGTGCGTCAAGTCCACCTCGAGTATGCAGCGCCAGCATGGAATGCTTACCTGACCACGCATATAAAGAAACTAAAAAAATAGAAATGATCCAAAAGATCACACCGAGGTTAGTGTGGGAACTGCGAGGATACACATGGAGGTGAGACTTCGGGAACTCTATATAACAGATTAAGAAAGAAGAAAACCAGAGATTACTTGATCAATTCTATATTGTATTTATGCTCTTATTAGTGGATAGAGGGTAGGTAGGTGTATCAAGGTATATATGATCAGGGACAAGCTGCTTGAGAGAGAGAGAGAGAGAGAGAGAGAGAGAGAGAGAAAACAAGGCATCTAGATGAACTAATGGCCTTGGTAAGCTATAGTGACGTTAAAAAAAAAATTTGCTGTCTCGAGAGTGAGTAGTAATACTACACAAAGTTTCAAAACAAGTAGATATAATTAGAATGTGGGAAGAAGTATATATGAATCGACATATGTAAATACAAGCAAGTGATCATATTATTGACAGTAAACAATACTAAGAAGTTGATGAATAAGACACATGTGCTACATTTGGGTATCTTTATTTCCAGGTTTCTTCAGTCGAATAATGTCAGATATAATACTAGATGCAATAGTAGTAATATTTTTGAGGTTATCAATCCCTCAGGTTTAGGAGGAAATCAGTCCCTCAGCCTTAGTAGGTGGTCAGTCTCTTAAGCCTGAAGAAGCATGTTGTGGCCACACCTTGTATACTGCAGCAGAAGTGAGGTGTAGCAGTTGGAGGTGAGGTTGTAGGTGAGCGTGGCCCTTTAGTAGAAGCAGGTCATGCTAAATTTACAGATTATTAATAGAGGAGTTACAGATGACGTTCCCTGTGACAAAAGACATATATGCATTATGCAACACTTGGGCATCTTTAGTGTGTAAATGTCTCGCCACACAGTGGCTTCATCAGTCCATTACAAAGAAGAATGGTTGAAGGTCAGAAGGAGTTTGAGGTAATCAGTCCCTCAGCCTTGAGTCGGTGTAATCAGTTCATCAATCTTGGTATTATTTGCAAGATGTAATCAGTCTTGAAAAGAATACCAGGATTTATGGACTGATTACATCGACTCCAGGCTAAGGGACTGATTACTTCAAACTCTTTTTGACCTTCAACCATTCTCTTTTGCAGTTGACTGATGAAGCCACTGTGTGGCAAAACGTTTATACAATAAAGATACTAGAGTGTTACACATGTGTCTAATTTATTAACTCTAGTGTTGCTGTGTTGTGCAGGCGAAGCCTTACCGTAATACACCTAACCATATGTTACACACGTGTGTTGATCGTCAACAAGCAAGCGAGTGCACACACACACAAACACACACACACACACACACACACACACACACAGAAACAAGGGGTCACAATTGGAAGTTGAAGACTCCTATGAGTCAAAGGGATGTTAGGAAGTATTTCTTCAGTCATAGAGTTGTCAGGAAGTGGAATAGCCTAGAAAGCGACATAGTGGAGGCAGGAACCATACATAGTTTTAAAACGAGGTTTGATAAAGCTCATGGAGCAGGGAGAGAGAGGACCTAGTAGCAATCAGTGAAGAGGCGGGGCCAGGAGCTATGAATCGACCCCTGCAACCACAAATAGGTGAGTACACACACACACACACACCTTTCTTACTCTTCCACTCTCATTCTCTTGCAAGAAAATTTTCTGCTTTCTCTCTTGATGCTATTGTAATTTTTTTGTAGATTTTTACACACCTGCCTTGGGGAAATAATTTTTTTGTGTACACTTTTGCACAGCACTTGCCCTGGGGAAATAATTTCCGAAAGTGTTTCATATTCTTCAAAATACGCGACTTTGAGATATTTTTTTTTATTCCAGAAAATTAAGAAAAAATATATTAGAGGTGATTATTGGAAAATAATGGTTTCATTTACTATTTTTTTTATTTGGGGGGGGATTTGGGGGGAAGGAGGAAGAAATTAAGCGAATTTAATTTTCTCGGATATAATCAGATTGTACGTTAATTTAGCCAGACCGTCAGACCTCTCACTGTGCTTGTAAAAAAAAAAACGTACTGATATTAACGTTGTGGTTAAACGCCCATACACCGCACACTCAGACGTATCACAGCTGTTTTTTTTTCCTTTTTACCTCCCTGTTTATGTATCACCAGGAGAGTAGCTCGGTGCTGCTCAGGTGTATCTCACATAAGTGCACAATAAAAGTTAACGTAAAAAGTTTCCTTAGTAGGTCTTCCATGGTTTCAGTGGATTTCTTCCCTGCACTTGCCTCGTCAGGAGGCGGATATGGGGGACTCGTGTCCCCACGCCCGCCTTGACGGGAAGTGAGTGTGGGGGATTGAGGGAGAGATTCATAAATTGTCAGGGAGCATGTGTGGAGAATTCATGCTCCCCCACTCCTTATTCCCCTACATCTGCCTCACCACGAGGTGAGTGTGGGTCTCACTCCCCTACACCTGCCTCACCACGAGTTCCCCACACTGGCCTTATCAGGAGGCCAGTGTGGGGGACTCGTGCCCCCGCACTTGGCTCACCAGGTGATGTACGTATCTTAATATAATTGATTCCATTTGGACAAAGTTTTTTAATTAAAACTAATGCTTGTAATATAAAAGCTGAACGCCAAATAAAAATTCTGGTACACCGAATATGTTTTTGAAATCAATATAAAAGAGCTTTGATACAATATGCTGCTCAGTGTAGTGCAATTGAACAAAAAAAAAAAAAATCCCGAATGAGGCGCCGCCCCAAATCAGTATTTTGGAAATCCGTATAGGTTTTGAAGTCAGTTTAAAAAAAAATCTTTGAAATGACGTATCACTCAAAATTGTGTCCAAAAAACATCCCCCTCCCAAAGGACGCTGCCCCCTCATTTAAATTTTTTGAATGCTGTATAGGATAAAGATTTCGCCAGAGTACAAGGAAACTTATGAGAAAGTTTGAGTGCACTGGTTTTTCATAAAGTAAAAACACACATGCCCAAAAAATATTTAAAAAATATATACGTTAGATAAGTAAACTTTACATCACCTCACTTAATTCCCTCTTCTACAGATTTATACACTCTCGAAGTCATTATATTTTGTTCCATCCTCTCTACATGTCCAAACCACCTCAACAACCCTTCCTCAGCCCTCTGGATAATAGTTTTGGTAATCCCACACCTCCTAATTTCCGAACTACGAATTCTCTGCATTATATTCACACCACACATTGCCCTCAGACACGACATCTCCACTGCCTCCAGCCTTCTCCTTGTTGCAACATTCACCACACATGCTTCACACCCATATAAGAGCATTGGTATAACTATACTCTCATACATTCCCCTCTTTGCTTCCATTGACAAAGTTCTTTGTCTCCACAAACTCCTCAGTTCACCACTCACATTTTTTCCCTCATCAATTCTATGATTCACCTCAACTTTCATAGACCCATCTGTTGACACATCCACTCCTAAATATCTGAATACATTCACCTCCTCCATACTCTCTCCCTCCAATCTGATATCCAATCTTTCGTTACCTAATTTTTTTATCCTCATCACCTTACTCTTTCCTATATTCACTTTTAATTTTCTTCTTTTACATTCCCTACCAAACTCATCACCCAACCTCTGCAACTTCTCTTCAGATTCTCCCAAAAGCACAGTGTCATCAGCAAAGAGCAACTGTGACAACTCCCACTCTGTGTTAGATTCTTTATCTTTTAACCCCACACCTCTTGCCATCACCCGAATATTCACTTCTCTTACAACTCCATATATAAATATATTGAACAACCATGGTGACATCACATATCCTTGTCTAAGGCCTACTTTTACTGGGAAATAATCTCCCTCTCTCCTATATACTATAACCTGAGCCTCACTATCTTCATAAAAACTTTTCACCGCTTTCAATAACCTACCTCCAAAAGAAGACGTTTCGCTTTGTCCTGGACTGGCTGAAACGTCGTTTGAAGATATATCTCCTATGGGTTAGTTGGGAATTGGTCCAGCCTCGATACTCCGTTATCACCGTCAGAAAACGACGCCAGGAAATGCATAACACAATTAACGGTGTGAAACTACTACGAGTGGCACCTGTGGAATACACGACACTTAGAACTGAATACTTCTATTCACGACCACATTCACCCACAGAGTTGTGTCAAGTCAGTGACTGACTTGACACAACCGCTGTTAGGGCGACCATCGTCGTTAATAGAGGCACCCACTGCATGCAAGTGTCATTTGCTCCACTTGGCGGCACTTACAAACAATTGCAATTCAATTCGCACCCAGGATTACAGTGGCATACAAAGGATGAAACATTGGACAAGCATGATTCTGGCGTCAGGTGAACGCGACTCTGGCCTGGGACAAACAGGATTGGGGCGTCGGGAAAAACAGGATTAGGGAGTCGGACGAACAGGATTGGGGGTGTCTGATAAATGGGATTGCGACGGTGGACAAATGGGTTTCGGACAAACGGGTCTCTGGAAAACTTTCCGGTATTAAAATGACTCAAAAGAGAATATGAGGGAGGCAATTAAATGCTTATGCTGCGACTTCAAATTAAAAGTATTCGCGGCCATGATGAATTCTCTTTCTAAAAAAGAAAAAAAGATTGAAATACAGTTGCGAACTTGAGTTAATTATGATATAAATCTTTCTGCAGGTGACGCTTTAGTTCATAAAAGTTTGTATTTTCACGGAGAGAAAGAGAAATGGAAAGAGAGAGAGAGAGAGAGAGAAAGAGAGAGAGAGAGAGAGAGAGAGGATACATCTACAGTGTGCTGCTATCCTACAGTATTCTATATAGTGGATATACAATGAGAAAAAAGCTGACTGTTTCCTTGTCATTTTCCAAAAGGCATGATGGGTTGCATACATAGTGTTGAAATCTGTTAGTCTGAGCTGAGAGTCTTCATAATTGACTTGTGAATATCGTCCAGCATTCCAGTAAGTGTCCAGCAGCTACAGCGCTTTGTAAGGTTTTGTTCCAGCAGAGCTGGAGTTACTATTACTTGGGATTTACCAATCTCGGAATGGCCTATCCCATACACAAGACAAGTGAAATTTTTAAGAAATCATCTCCATCAATACAGGGTGAGGCAACACAAAGTATATTAAAACAGAAAAGAATAACGTAACTTCGGGCAGAGAGAAATTTTACATTACGTATTTAAGAATACTTAAATAGGGGATCATTTGTAGATTCATCTTTGCAATAGCCTCTAAACATATCAGTGATAAATTATGTGCCTAAAAATGCATAGTTGCATTAGTCTGGTGACATCCAGTGTAGGCTGACCCAAAATAAATTGGCGCTGTCTCTAGTCCATTTCTGCTTCAGGCGACAGTAAATGCCCAACTCAAACGTTCCAGAAGTCCATTCAGTGAATCTATGAGCAAACAGTTTTATGTTGACAATTTCCTAAGTGTGACGTCAACTGAAGAGGAAGTAACGAGGACACATTCGTAAGCCAATAAGGTAATACAAAGTGTAAATATGCCTCTGAGAGAATGGAATAGTAATTCATCCAAATTAAAGGACAAAATATATAAGTAATACCCTGGAGATGAAGTTACTAGATTTAGTAACATACTAGGTTTAACATGGGATACCAAAACAGTTTTATTACTGTTAAAACCTAACGATTATGGAATGCCTAATAAAGTGACAAATAGAACATTGCTTGCTGAGATTTCCAAATGCTTCGATCCACTAGGTTTGGTATCACGCCTTACAATAAGAGGAATTTTTTTAATACAAGAAGCAAAAAAGCTTGAAGGTTCTTGAGATGAAGCACTGGCTAAAGAATTTATTAAAAATTAAAAAAATATATTTCATTGTGTTTGTTTATTATTAAATTAATGTTATCGTATCTAAAATATACATATTTAGTTGGGTTAGGCTAAATTAAATTGCACTTGTTGTAATAAGGTTAGGTAGGTTTTCAGTTTCTCTTGGTACAAAATTATAAATTCTTACGTCGGGAAGGTTTTATTGTTGTTGTTGTTGTTGATTCGCCGGTACTCTCCCGTCCCGGGTCTTTTCCAGAAGGTGACCCGGCCTTGGCTCCCTGTCTTGGGAGTGTCTGAGACCTGTCTCCCATGGGAGGAGGTACAAGTACCTCATCATCGTTGGGACCAACTGTCCCCAGGCCTAGCCACATTCCCCGCCCTCACGGGGCTCGTAGGGAGAAGCTAGGCCTCTCTGGTCTGCCCTCTTACCCGCCCCAGGGGGGCTAATGGGAAGGGCAGTCTTGTGAGCTGCAGATGGTAGAAAGCTCCAGCTCTGGCACCTACCCTACCCTAGAAGGGCTGGGCATGGTGTCTCCCAGGGGTAGGTTTGAGCTGCGTTACTGAACATTAATTTATCACAAAATCCGACGAGTACTCAAATATTTGTAATTATACACATACATACATACAGACTCGTAATACACACAAAGTACTATGTACGCATTTGTAAGGAGCAATTGCTCAAGGTACCATCTGCACATATATTAGCCAAGAGTATGGGAGTAAATATTTTATATCTATCCAAAAAAATCATTTTTCTACATCTCTGCCAATGAGAAAATTATTTCTTTCAATCCGTAATGTTTTTGAATAGGCCAATTTTTAAGGGAGTTCGATATATATATATATATATATATATATATATATATATATATATATATATATATATATATATATATATATATATATATATATATCTATATCGTGTTTGTGAAAGACAGTACAATACTACATATAGAGAAGCATCCATTTTCGCCTTTTCTGCCGTTTCTTTACTTTTCTTTTCACATGGTATTGTATTTTAGGTATAGAATAAATTTACATAATTTTTAAGGGAGTTCGATATATATATATATATATATATATATATATATATATATATATATATATATATATATATATATATATATATATATATATATATATATATCGTGTTTGTGAAAGACAGTACAATACTACATATAGAGAAGCATCCATTTTCGCCTTTTCTGCCGTTTCTTTACTTTTCTTTTCACATGGTATTGTGTTTTTACGTATAGAATAAATTTACATAATGGTACAACCGGGAGACAATATAGTCACTGCAGTATTTTCACGGCTGCCGCTGCCGTGTAGAAAGTTTTCTCAACCTATGCTTTTAAATGTTTAATGATGAGCTTAAAATAAGCTGAGTAGATGAATACAAATATATATATATATATATATAAGATAATATATATATATATATATATATATATATATATATATATATATATATATATATATATATATATATATATATATATATATTATGTGTGTGTATATATATATATATATATATTGTATATATATATATATATATATATATATATATATATATATATATATATATTATGTCATGGAATAGGTAAAACTGTGGTCAATTAGCAAGAACTCGTTTAAAATTAAGTCTTTTCTAAAAAAAATTCTTATACGTTTAAAGATATATATATTTTTAATTTATGTTAATGTAAAAATTAATAATTTTGTACCAAAAGCACCTTAGAAAACTTTCCTAAACTTATTATAACAAGCTCAATTTAATTTAGCCTAATCCAACAATATATACTTTAGTTAGGTTTACAATAATTTAATAATAAACACAATGAAATACATTATTTTCGTTAGGTTCAGAATGATTTTTGCAAAATTATTGCATACACAAATTTTCGTTTGCCTTATTCGGCAAGAAGAGCGTTGCTATTTAAGCCAAAATCGTATGTTTTACCTATTCGGCACGACATATATTTCGTTTTTACATAGTGTAATATACTGGCACATTATTTTTAGATTTTGCCCTGACGGGCTAAAATGCTGCCAACCTTAGTTATAACATTTTAACACTCTTCATACACGTTTGTAACATTTATTCTGTATTCTTATTTACTTTATTCAAAGATACAAGCGCAGAAGAGGTTCTTCTCCTCTATCACTTAGTTTACATTGTCTTTCCTCTCCAGGAGTTGCTACACCAACCTGCCACATATACAGGCAAGCTAAGGGCAAACTTAGCCTTCTTTGCCTCATCTCTTCCATTTCTGCCTGCCTTATAATGGGCAAATATTTCATCTCATGCAAGTCTATTGTTATGCTGTAAATATTCGCTATTTTCTAGCAATTCCCAACCCCTCCTCCCTCACGGTACCCATTCCCTAGATTTATCGTTGTATTTCCCATGTACTCTTATTTGTTGCAAACGATTCTCCACATCTGTTGTCTGTTATGACTGTTGTCTTCCTTCCAGAGATGAAGAACAAGAGTGTGGAGAAAAACTGATTGATAAATTAAAAATAAAAAGTTGCTGGTGCATAAACAGAGCAGACAGAACCTGACTGCTTGACATGGATTCATCAGACTGTGGCACATTGTTTGATATGGGAGGGACTGCTAGACAGGAACACACAGTTTGACATGGTAAGAACTACTAGATAGGAACATTCAGTTTGACATGGGAGGATCTACTAGATAGGAACACTCTTCTTAACGTGGGAGGGATTACTAGACAGGAACATTCAGCTTAACATGGGAGGGACTACTAGACAGGAACACTCAGCTTAACGTGGGAGGGACTACTAGACAGGAACACTCAGCTTAACATGGGAAGGATTACTAGACCAGAAACACTCAGCTTAACATGGGAGGGACTACTAGACAGGAACACTCAGCTTAACATGGGAGGGACTACTAGAGAGGAACATTCAGCTTAACGTGGGAGGGATTACTAGATAGGAACAACACAGCTTAACATGGGAGGGGATCACTAGCAAGGAAGAGGTTGCTTGACCTCAGAGGGCAGTTGAGGGTAAACAAAGTTTAAAAAAAAAAAAAAATAGTTCTTACATCTTGAATGTTATTAGTCAGTGGAATGATCCAGGAAGTGACGTACTAGAAGATTCAAATTCTATAAATGAATAAAAAGTAAATCTGATTTACTTAGCAATTCCTCAGGTATTAAAGAATTGAGAGACTGGTCCACGAACTGGTGCTTAACCCTAGTAAACTCAGCTATTTGATTGCAGCTAAGTATATACACACACACAACATACAGATACATATTCAGGATACACTTACATATTCAACATACACTTACATTCAACACACACACACACACACACACACACACAGGAGCGCAAAGAATCGTGGCAACATCTAACATTAAAACTTTTCTGTGTCTCGAACACTCCAGCTAGCAGCTAGTGTTTGATGTGGGACCCAGCAAGATCCACCAGCTAAGAATCAAATTAGCTTGCCAGTGTACCGTGCTATGCCCAAGTGGCGGACGTAATTCCCAGTATTAGTGCACGTTTGGGGGTTGGACTTTAGTGAAAATGGTTTTGTAATTGTGTGTATGTACTCACCTATTTCGCCTATTTGTGGTGGCGGGAGTCGAGTCCCAGCTCCTGTCCCCGACTCTTCCCTGTCCACTGCTAGTTTCTCTCCAGGCCGCGGGAACTCTGTCATTGACCATTTTTAAAACTGTATGGATCCTGCCTATAACACTTCGCTGTCTAGGTCGTTCCGCTTTCTAACAACTCTGAGACTGAAGAAGTATTTCCTAACATCATTATGAATCACCTGTGTTTTTAACTTTTGACTGCGCCTGCGTGTGCCTGAGACCCGCCTCTAAGACAGATTCTGTCCACCCTATCAGTCCCCTCCATCCCTTCCCAAAGTATTTTCTGTCCTAATCATGTCATCCCTAGTCCCTCTGTCCTCTATTATCGTCAGGTTTTAGCTCAAGTCTCTTCATAGGTCGTAACCCTCAGCTCTGGGATTAGTCTCGTTGCAAGCTTTTGCACTTTCTCCAGCCTCTTGACATGCTCTATCACTTGCGGGCTCCATACAGGCGCTGCATATTCCAAGATGGATCTGATATATGCCATGTATTGGGCCGCAATGTCTCCATGTTGAGGTTCCTGAAAGTTAGCCAAATTTTGCCAGGCTTCCTTTGGCTGAAGCTGTTATTGGGTTGATATGCACCTCATCCGAAATGTTCTGGATGTTTGTGTGTGTGTGCGTGTGCTCGTGTGCGTGTGTGCGCGTGCGTGTGTGCGTGTGCGTTTGTGCGTGTGCGTTTGTGCGTTTGTGTGTGTGTGCTCGTGTGCGTGTGCGCGCGTGCGTGTGTGCGTTTGTGCGTGTGCGTTTGTGCGTTTGTGAGTGTGTGTGTGTGTGCTCGTGTGCGTGCGTGTGTGCGTGTGCGTTTGTGCGTGTGCGTTTGTGCGTTTGTGCGTGTGTGTGTGTGTGTGTGTGTGTGTGTTTGTGTTTGTGTGTGTGCGTGTGTACTGACCTAAATGTGGTTGCAGGGGTTGATTCACAGCTCCTGGCCCAGTATCTTCATTGGTCGCTGCTAGGTCCACTCTATTCCTGCTTGAAGAGCCTTGTCGTACCTTGTAGAGGTACGACAAGGCTCTACCGCCTCTACCACTTCACGCTCCAGATTGATCCACTTCCTGGCTACTCTAAGGCTGAAGAAATACTTCTTAACATCCAATGGCTCATCTGAGTTTTTAACTTTTCCAGTTGTGTCCTCTTGTTTCTATTTCCCATCTCTAAAACACTATGTTCCTGTCCACCTTGTCAGTTCCTCTCAGTATTTTGTACGTTATCATATATACTCCCTATCCCTCCTGTCCTCCAGTGTCGTCAGGTTGAGTTCCCTTAACCTCTCCTCGTATCTGTCATACATGTGTGTGTATGTGTGTTTAACTGGTGTGCACGTCTCTCTGCGTAGAGATGGGCACAAGTTCTATCCGATGTTCACGTTTCTATATGGCCTACAGTTGCGGAAAAAAGTTCCTATACTCTCTCTGCTGGGCACAAGTGACATCTGGCAACTCAAACGTAGTAAACAGAGGAGTAAAGGATATTTTCATGAATGAATTAACCCAACTTGAAACGGGAATGGTGATTGGTTGACAAAATTAATTATCGGTACTTTCTAATTTAATAATAATATTCCACTAATCAAGGTGTGCTGCTTTTATGCTATTTTTAACACAAATAATAGCATTCACCCGTTGTCACTTTATACTAAAACTAGCGAAGCGCACACACACACACACACACACACACACACACACACACACACACACACACACACACACACACACACACAGAGTAGTCAGGAAGTGGGATAGTCTAGAGAAAGATATAGTGGAGGCAGGAACCATACATAGTTTTAAGACGAGGTATGATAAAGCTCATGGAGTAGGGAGAGCAGAGACCCAGTAGCGGACAGCGAAGAGGCGGGGCCAGGAGCTGAGTATCGATCCCTGCAACCACAATTAGGTGAGTACACACACACACACACACACACACCTGCACTGGCCCTCTAGTAAGTGCCAGAAGGGTCATTGCTCAAATAGGCAGTTGGACAGTCCATATTTCAAGTAAAAACGCCGCGGAAAATAAATTAAATACTAACATACTATGCATATACTATTGGATGATATATATATAATATTCATTGACCATTGATTAGGGACTATTACTATTCGAATCAGAAATTTATATTTATTCCCCAACAAACACCGCAGTAAAGTGCAAAAACTGACAAGTGGTGAACCAACAATTGCAAAGAGGAACAACTGAGTGAGAGATGTTTCCTGCTTCACCCAGGCAACATCTCTCAGTAAAGTTGCTTTTAAATTAAACTCTCAGCGTATATATACACTGAGAGAAATGATTCTCACTTAATAGAATTATTAATTTTTTAGACTTTTATACGAATATTTTAGTCTTTTTTATAGTGTTGATAATTGCTTCGTTATTTTTAATATTCTCCTTACTTCTTCTTTCTTCTTTCTCTTCTTCTTCCTCCTTTTCTTTTTCTTTTCTTTTTCTTCTTCATTTTCGTCTTCGTCTTGATCGTCATGATTATCATTACACATTTACTTACTATGTAAACTCAATCTCTCGAAATATTTTTTTTTTGCATTAATTGTATTTTTTTTAATTATTATTACTAAGGTGGTATTCAATATTTGTAGCATCGCATATGGTGTTACAAGAATTACTGTTTATTTTAGTTAATACAA
The DNA here is from genome assembly GCA_009830355.1 of Cherax destructor. Classification (NCBI taxonomy): domain Eukaryota; kingdom Metazoa; phylum Arthropoda; class Malacostraca; order Decapoda; family Parastacidae; genus Cherax; species Cherax destructor. The sequence continues at coordinate 522,177 of WNWK01000170.1, read as the reverse complement.
TCACAGTCTCGTGGAGCTTATACCACTTCTCAAATGATTTATTTGTAAATAAATGCTCCTTCATCATTTTTTCCACCATCACCTTTGCAGATTTTGACCGCAGTCTAGGTATGATTTTCGTCTCTCTCATAATAAATACATACGATGGTTTGTCAGGCCGTTGTCCACATAGATGCCACCTAAACATTGAGATTAAACATAAATTAGTGTTGTACAATGTTCATGGTCTTAACATTCATATATCCCAGAACATCACAACATAATGTAATATCGGTAATATCGATAAATTAGACACATGTTCAACACTTGGGTATCTTTAATGAGGAAACGTTTCGCCACACAGTGGCTTCATCAGTCAATACAAAGCAGAAAGTAGTAAGGAGAGGAGGAGTTTCAGGTAATCAGTCCCTCAGCCTGGAATCGATGTGTCTAATTTATCAACTTGTCGGTTCTCTGAACCATTCATCTACATAACGTAGTATCGGGGACATCAACAAGAGACGTACCGACCAGGCTGCTGGAACCACCAACAAAATTATTTTTGTCAGGAGATCGAGTCTCCAGGGATAATAGTTTTTATTATGATGAATGAGACCCTTGTGCAACATTTGGGTATCTTTATTGTGGAGGAAACGTTTCGCCAGCAAGTGGCATAATCAGTCAAACAGAAGGCAGAAAAAGGTATGAGAGAGAGAGTGGGTTCGTGAAATGGAGTTCTTTCAACACGTCGGCCATTTCCCACCGAAGCAGGGTGGCCCAAAAGGAAAAACGAAAGTTTCTCCTTTTACATTTAGTAATAGATACAGGAGAAGGGGTTACTAGCTTCTTGCTCCCGGCATTTTAGTCGCCTCTTACGACACGCATGGCTTACGGAGGAAGAATTCTGTTCCACTTCCCCATGGAGATAAGAGGAAATAAGAACAAGAACTAGTAAGAAAATAGAAGAAAACCCAGAATAGTGTGTGTATATCTATGCTTGTACATGAATGTGTAGTGTGACCTAAGTGTAAGTAGAAGTAACAAGACGTACCTGAAATCTTGCATGAGACAGAACTCTTATGAGACAGAAAGACACCAGCAATCCTACCATCATGTAAAACAATTACAGGCTTTCGTTTTACACTCACTTGGCAGGACAGTAGTATCTCCCTGGGCGGTTGCTGTCTACCAACCTACTACCTAGTCTACCAACCTACTAACCTATATATATATATATATATATATATATATATATATATATATATATATATATATATATATATATATATATATATATATATATATATATGTGTGTGTAAAAATAGGGGAATAACAGAACAAATAAATCCTGACCATATTTATTATTTTCAGTGACGTGGAGAAAAAGATTAACACATGAACACTCCTCTATACACACACAGAAATTGACAAATACACTTATACAGCCTGAAGACTAAGAATAGGGTTTATTTAATATAGATTCATAGTGTAACTTAAACAGAGTTTAAAGTTTTCATTGACTAGCCTCTCCATGGTGAGTAAGTTGGATGGCAGCTTGGTCTCATCTAGCTGGCCTACGGTGGCGGTTGTCTTGGTGGGTGTAATTACTGGACGCAGTTTTCTGTGTCCCCTCCTGTAATTCTTCTCACCTGGACACACACTACCATAGACCAACTAGACAAGACCAAGTTTCCATCCGACAGTGTCACTGGGGATGGCAAAAACTGCTGACATCATTTAAGTGGGGGAGGTTAGACATCTGGGAGCGAACGGATGGGTTCCTGGATACGTGAACTTAGGGAAGGCAGTGTTGCAGGGTAGTGAGTAGTGGAAAACATCTGTGGGAAGATGGATGGATTCCTGGATACATGAACTTGGGAAAGGCTGGAGGCTGGAAGCCAGAAGTGAGGTCACTGAAAGATGCGAGGCTGACTTTAGGGAATTGAGGAATTGGAGACATCCGGGGGGCCTAAGGGTGGATTCCAGGACACATAAACCTGGGGACAGCGAGGAAACTGGTTGTTGAGGCAGACTTTGTGGAAGGGAGAATATCAGAGGGGGACACAGATAGACTCCTAGATACATGGATCTGGGGAGAGCATCAAAAACACAGTAAGTTGGTGGGTGGACCTAGATGAATCACTGGCCTCCACTAGGCAGGGTCTGATAACTCAGAAATAACTCTGAGGCTGACAGAGGTAGCAAACTTCCTATGTATTTATAATATTTTATCTACTGCAGTTTGTCTCGCCTCATTTCCACCTTTCACTTCACTTTGTCGGTGGAAGTGAGAAATAATAGATTTGTGTAGTATCATAATACTGCTTCTCTGTAGTCTTATATGAAAGTTTTAAGGAAAGATTTCGGTGAGGAAACAGACGCGTAGGAAGTGATGCAGAACTCAAACGTGTTAGCAGCGTTGGCTATTTAAGTTCCTTTTATGAGTTATGTCACCTTGCAGCCGTGATTTATGAGTTATGTCATGGTTGCAAGGTGACATAACTCAAAAATCAAATTTAAATAGGTGACACATTGTTTTGAGGAAGTTTGAATCTTTAAGACCCTTCTGATTTAAGGAAAGTGACCGTCAAGACACTTACAAATTAAGGGGAAATCCACTTGGCCAACTGTGGTAAAAGAGTCATATTCCACAAATATCTTGCTTGGTGGGAAAAAAAAACAATCCTCTACTGTCATTCACCTCTCTCGTCATTAATTGCCAGTATATCACCAGGCCTTAAATGACCTCATGACAGAGGACTTCAAATTCTGCACAAGAGTTTACTTGATTTTTTCCTAATTCTAACAAAAAGTGTTTGTTCAGGCGTAAACATAATTTTTTATTTGAATCGTGATAGGCCATAAACAATGGTTAATACATATTCCTTTTTACAAATAGTATAGACATATTAGCATTCATAGTATAATAGTTTCTATCTGAAATATTTTTACCAGTATACTCTGCAAACCTGCCCCATGTTGTAGAACCTTTAGAGTTGGACGCCATTGTAGGTTTAGCGCCTCTTTTTATTATTATTTTAACAGTATCCTACAGTGGTGCAACTCAGGAGCAGTGTAAACATAAGAGAACGCTTATAACAATCCACAGGAATCTCGATGATTTGAACTAAAGTCTGTGAGATGACAGTCCTAACTACTGGGGCAGCAACACTCCTGATAGTATTCTCTCCACCCCCGACACACACACTAGCATTAGAGAGTTGCAGAGACGGTGGCATGTCATTGTAAAAAACCCAGTTCAGATCTCCAAAAAGCCTGTAGTAGTAGTAATAGTGGTGGTGGTGGTAGTAGTAGTAGTAATAGTAGTAGTAGTAATAGTGGTAGTAGAAGTAGTAGTAATAGCAGCAGTAGTAGTAGTAATAGCAGCAGTAGTAGTAGTAATAGCAGCAGTAGTAGTAGTAATAGCAGCAGTAGTAGTAGTAATAGCAGCAGTAGTAGTAGCAGCATTAGAAGAGTAATAGTAGTAGGACTAGAAGTAGTAGTAGTAGTAGTAAGAATAGTAGTAAGCAGTAGTAGCTTTAGTAGTAAAAGTGGAATTAGTAATAGTAGTAGTAATATTAATAGTAGTAGTAATATTAATAATAGTATTAATAGTTAATAGTAATAGGAGAAGTAGTAGTAGTATTGGATGCAAATTTTGGTTATATGATGACAGGGTTCAATCCTATGAGAATTACTCGTGCTAATACTTTAGAGATGACTAATTTGCCTTTATTCTGTTTAATAATATTTGAAATGGCGATTAAGGATGATTCAAGACATTTTGTGCATATGATTTTTCACTTCACATTATTACCTATAAATATCCTCTGTGTTCCTGTATTGTTTATAATGGCTTCACTAAACTCGTGGGGAGCAAAACGTTGCTACAATGTTACATTAGATGTACATGTGTTCATTTACCTGACATATTGTCAGTAATTCTATTAACTTTATTACACAATTCCCTTGCATGAAGGAAAAAGAAAACCTTAATTGTCATTCACGTCTTTCATCCTTGAATTTCGGTATTTCATGTGAAAACAGAGGAATATTGGCCTTAAATGGCTACATAAAAAAAATATTTAGAAGTCTAGACAAGAATTCAGTTGATCTCAAACTTTAATTTTAAGAAAAAATCGATTTTTTTAGCACTTTACTGGTGGTGTTGTTGGGGAGTAAACATAAATTTCCAATTTGAATAGTAATAGGTTCTAATCAATGGTCAATGAATATTATATATACAGTAGTGTGCAAATTAACTGGGACGAGAGTAAATTTTGTGATTAACTCGTCATATATCTTAGTCTCCAGCTTAATGTAGTTTGGATTCTTTTCTTTTTGGAAGAGTTTACTACCAATTTCTGGCAACCATCCAGCTGTGTTGTCAACCTGCGACTCTTGTCAGTGCTACAACAGCTGTTGTTCTGTAAGGTTGTTCCTGCAATCGTGCTCCGTGAATGAGGATATTACATCTAGGAAGTGTGAAAGTATTGTAGCTCTTAGAAAACATGCTGATTTGAGTATCAGGTCTCTAAAAAATTGAGCCTAGCAAAGTCAACTGTTGGTCAGATTCTGAAGAGAGCTGACGACACTAGTAGATACTTGGTTTACACGTGTATACCTGACATACCCGTGTATACCTGACATTCACGTGTATACCTGGCATACACGTGTATACCTGGCTTACACGTATATTTCCCTTTCGTAAAATAGCCTTCATAAAACAGATTTAGTTAACCTCAATACATTTAAAATATTTGAACTTTTTGCCAATTTTTTTATATACTATTAAAAAAGCTGAAAAATTACCAAGATTAATAAATAAAAACTATGCAGTTTCAAGACTGCTGAGGAATAGCGAAATGAAAATTTTATAAAGGCCACCATAAGAGGAATCATCACTTTCATGATTCCTTTGGAACTCACTGGCAGCCAGATTTTGGTCATGAAAATGCATGAGCCCTTCCGGCAGAGTACCGTCAAATTTCGTCATGAACGCACGGAGGAAACGAACGATTTCTAATTGACTTATTAACCCCTCCCGCTTGATTTGACCCTCTGTACATTTGCATATCTCCGTCTGGCTTGCAGCAATGAATGAGTGGGGTCTCCGCCTGTCTGTTGAGCTGATTGTCTGTCTGTCTACTTGTCTGTTTGCACTTTGTGGGAGGTTTTTTTTTTTTAAGGATTTGCAAAGAAAAAATAAACCGTTCAATATTTATATAAAAATCTAAGTTCGATGTAAAAAATGTGGAGGTGAATGTGTCTCAACTCATGAACTTGTCTGCACTGCTGCTCGTTTATATTGCTACTCTTAAGTTCGTTTAAACATGTCGGCCATTTCTACGGATTAACCAAAATAGGTTGAGCCAAGGTAGGTTGACCTAATCTGAATTACAGTGAGCTTATTCCCTAGGTTTTTATTCGGTCTTCCCAGAAGAGCACAGACATCACAGTTCCAATTATCCATTGGCATCATTCCTACCCATCCCACTCTACAACACGATTTCTACTAAACGGCGTTTCGAAGTGCCCTCACCTGGAGGGTGTTTTGGGGGTTAACACGCCGCGGCCCGGTCCATGACCAGGGCTTTCATAGAAGTTACCTTACACTCCAAAAGTACATCAGATCACAAAGACCATTTGCCTCTACTCTGATCTATTATGTTCAAACAAACATCTAAGATGCTCATGTCTCTCAAAAGCTCTCTCACGTTTCCTTCTAACCTTCCTCAAATTTCTCCAACTTGTATTCACTCGTAGATTTATGCGCACTCTTAGTCTAAATTTCTCCACTCTTTCTACACGGCCAAACTATGTCAACAATATCTCTTTTCAGCTGATTCAATTATCGTACCTTCCCTACGAAAAAGAACAATACCGTGACTGGAAGAATAACCCTCACATAGGAGAAAGGAGCTTACAACGACGTTTCGGTCCGATTTGGACCATTTGTAAATGGTCCAAGTCGGACCATTTGTAAATGGGTTATTTGTTACCTTCCCTACAGCGACGCAGTTTTTTAATCTGATTATTTAATATGTAAAATGAGCAAAAAAAAAACAGCGTTTTCCCAAGTGGGCCACACGACGCCCTTGTGTCCAGGGTTTGAACAGAACTGAAACTGAGAACTCTGAATTGACCGTAGTGTGACCAGCTGCAGACTGCAGCCTCAGTGTCGACTCAGGTCAGCCACTGACTGGAGAAACGTTTCCTCAATAAAGATTCCTAAATATTGCACAGGTGTCTTATACTTCAACACACTCATACCTTCCTTTAATTTCATCAGCTTATGATAAAAGGAACTGGAGCCGACCCCTCCCCCTTCTCTTGGATCAACCCTGATTATCTTAAATTCCCCAAGCGCTGCATGACCCCTACGGGTTTAGCACTTCCGCTTAATCATAAAAACCACGTTCCTCTCAGTGTATGGAGAGGTTATAAAATAAGATTTAATCGAGTTCCTTTCTTATCTCCCGGTGATTAGCGGACGGAGTATCGAGCGGGCACCATTCCTAACACTGACCCACACGGGTTTATCACTCAACATGCACAGTATTCTTATCTCGCCTCAGACAGCAAAATTAATGAAAATAATAACACTAGTAGCAAAGAATCCTTTTAATGGAGCATTTCGCCCAAGACTACTTCATCAAATATGTGATTCACTTGATAAAGCCCAGACATGGGGCGAAACGTTGTACTAAAGTGTTTCTCTGATATCACTGTCGTTATTTCCACGTGTCGGCTTTTGCCATTGTCTACCAACATTGTGCCGTGCTAAGACTACTTTGCCTTTTTTTCGGCGTATGTCACACACCCATATAGGCTGCTCTCCCGACCATCGCGCCAGATGCTAAGGGTGTAACAAGCGGGGCCCCTCCCTCCCTTGTTATGCTATCACCTTGGTTCAACCCAGCCCTCCCTCCCTTGTTATACTAGCACTTTGGTTCAACCCAGCCCTCCCTCCCTTGTTATACTAGCACCTTGGTTCAACCCAGCCCTCCCTCCCTTGTTATGCTAGCACCTTGGTTCAACCCAGCCCTCCTCCCTTGTTATGCTAGCACCTTAGTTCAACCCAGCCCTCCCTCCCTTGTTATACTAGCACCTTGGTTCAACTCAGCCCTCCCTCCCTTGTTATACTAGCACCTTGGTTCAACCCAGCCCTCCCTCCCTTGTTATACTAGCACCTTGGTTCAACCCAGCCCTCCCTCCCTTGTTATACTAGCACCTTGGTTCAACCCAGCCCTCCCTCCCTTGTTATGCTAGCACCTTGGTTCAACCCAGCCCTCCCTCCCTTGTTATACTAGCACCTTGGTTCAACCCAGCCCTCCCTCCCTTGTTATGCTAGCACCTTGGTTCAACCCAGCCCTCCCTCCCTTGTTATACTAGCACCTTGGTTTAACCCAGCCCTCCCTCCCTTGTTATACTAGCACCTTGGTTCAACCCAGCCCTCCCTCCCTTGTTATGCTAGCACCTTGGTTCAACCCAGCCCTCCCTCAATTGTTATGCTAGCACCTTGGTTCAACCCAGCCCTCCTCCCTTGTTATACTAGCACCTTGGTTCAACCCAGCCCTCCCTCCCTTGTTATACTAGCACCTTGGTTCAACCCAGCCCTCCCTCCCTTGTTACACTAGCACCTTGGTTCAACCCAGCCCTCCCTCCCTTGTTATGCTAGCACCTTGGTTCAACCCAGCCCTCCCTCCCTTGTTATACTAGCACCTTGGTTCAACCCAGCCCTCCCTCCCTTGTTATACTAGCACCTTGGTTCAACCCAGCCCTCCCTCCCTTGTTATGCTAGCACCTTGGTTCAACCCAGCCCTCCTTCCCTTGTTATACTAGCACCTTGGTTCAACCCAGCCCTCCCTCCCTTGTTATACTAGCACCTTGGTTCAACCCAGCCCTCCCTTCCTTGTTATGCTAGCACCTTGGTTCAACCCAGCCCTCCCTCCCTTGTTATACTAGCACCTTGGTTCAACCCAGCCCTCCCTCCCTTGTTATACTAGCACCTTGGTTCAACCCAGCCCTCCCTTCCTTGTTATGCTAGCACCTTGGTTCAACCCAGCCCTCCCTCCCTTGTTATACTAGCACCTTGGTTCAACCCAGCCCTCCCTCCCTTGTTATACTAGCACCTTGGTTAAACCCAGCCCTCCCTCCCTTGTTATACTAGCACCTTGGTTCAACCCAGCCCTCCCTCCCTTGTTATGCTAGCACCTTGGTTCAACCCAGCCCTCCCTCCCTTGTTATACTAGCACCTTGGTTCAACCCAACCCTCCCTCCCTTGTTATACTAGCACCTTGGTTCAACCCAGCCCTCCCTCCCTTGTTATACTAGCACCTTGGTTTAACCCAGCCCTCCCTCCCTTGTTATACTAGCACCTTGGTTCAACCCAGCCCTCCCTCCCTCCCTTGTTATACTAGCACCTTGGTTCAACCCAGCCCTCACTTCCTTGTTATACTAGCACCTTGGTTCAACCCAGCCCTCCCTCCCTTGTTATACTAGCATCTTGGGTCAACCCAGCCCTCACTTCCTTGTTATGCTAGCACCTTGGGTCAACCCAGCCAGTCACAAGGAAGTCCACCAAGGTTGTGAAGAGATGTTGGTGACTCGAGGAGCAACTTTGGAAGACTGCCCTGAAGTCTGGTCGCCATCAGTTCTCACTGTGTCTCTTGCTTGAATACTTGCTTTGTACATATATATTGTACATATACTTGCTTTGTACATATATATTGTACATATACTTGCTTTGTACATATATATTGCACATATACTTGCATGCTGTTAGGTGAAGAAAATACAAATATTTACTCTGCTGACTTTTGCTCATTCCTCATTTCTACCTTGGTTATCATGCTACAACCAGGTGTGCAGGCCACAAGACTACACCTGTGTTAGTAATGTTCTTAATTAGGAATCCTCGAAGAGGTAGCCTAATTTTTTCTTCTTCCACTTTTCGTTTTTATTTTGTTCATAACTCGAGAAAAAATAGCCCAACCGGATTCAAAATTTCAGCGTTTATGAATGGTCACCTGGGACATATTCTTGGCACAATTGGCATGTGAAGGTGACCTATGACCAAAGTTATTGACCTCATACCTATCAACCTGGAGTGACCCGAATGACTCCCAAACTCTCAGTGGCGTAGCTTCAAACTTTAAAAAAAAAATGTTCCTTCTAATTTGGTGATAGCGGAGAGTGAAATTCAGACGTGGAAATGTAGATCTGACCATTTTGCATAAAATGGTGAGAGATTTTTTTTTATTCTCGTTAAATTACATTAAATAAATTTTGGCTTACCTCTTCTGAACTGCTTCAGTATTTAATAGCTGACGCATCATAATGACCAGGATAATGTCCATAAACTTTTGCTTGCGTACAGACAAATGTGTTAATGTAGCAGAATTTTGAAATAACTTGGAATCGTTGGAATCCATGACTCGCCTGATGGACTTCAAGTTTCTTGCTGTTATTGTTTAGCATAAGTCCCGATTTTTCAATTTTTACTGAAATAATTATATTTATATTTAATAACTAAAGAGTATACTTCTGATTAGCTTCAGAATATTGATGATAATGTGTTCTGTAAAAAAATAATAGACGATGCCCCATAAGTTTAGTCTGAGTAGGTGCAAATTTGAAATTTTGAAATTATTACAATTTGAATCGTTGGTTATCAGATCAGTTACTGGAGATTGCCTTTTCGGATCGGCTTCAAACTTTCACCGTTGGTGGGATTTATTAAAAGAAAGCTTGGCGTTCACTTTGAGCTCTGCAAACTTGCTTAACTAACTTCGCTATTTAATGTGAGTCTTTAAACCCAGAGCATGCCATCACAACACACACACACACACACACAGGCCTAGTGTCTAATCGACATGTGCCATGGACAAAATGGTAACTAACACACACAGGCCTGGACAAATGAAGCCAAACTACAAGAAAGGGGACTACGCGGGCATGAAGAACTTCCTGAACGGGGTTCAGTGGGATAGAGAATTGGCAGGGAAGTCAGTAAACGAGATGATGGAATATGTGACAACAATATGCAAGGAAGCTGAGGAGAGGTTTGTCCCCAAGGGTAACAGGAATAATGAAAAAGCCAGGATGATCCCGTGGTTCATCCAATGGTGCAGGGAGGCCAAAACCAGGTGTGCTAGGGAATGGAAGAAGTATAGAAGGCAAAGGACCCAGGAGAATAAGGAGAGCAGTCGTAGAGCCAGAAATGAATATGCACAGGTAAGAAGGGAGGCCCAACGACAATATGAAAATGACATATCAGCGAAAGCCAAATCCGACCCAAAGCTGTTGTACAGCCACATCAGGAGGAAAACAACAGTCAAGGACCAGGTGATTAGACTAAGGAAGGAAGCAGGAGAGATCACAAGAAACTACCGCGAAGTATGTGAGGAACTCAGCATAAGATTCAAAGAAGTGTTCAAAGAGGAGACAGAAGGGACTCCAGAAAGACGGAGAGGTGGGGTACACCACCAAGTGTTGGACACAATACATGCAACCGAGGAAGAAGTGAAGAGGCTACTGAGTGAGCTAGATACCTCAAAGGCGATGGGGCCGGATCACATCTCTCCATGGGTCCTGAGAGAGGGAGCAGAGGCACTATGTGTACCACTAACAACAATATTCAACACATCTATCGAAACAGGGAGATTACCTGAGGTATGAAAGACAGCAAATTTAGTCAAAATTTATAAAAAGGAGACAGACATGAAGCACTAAACTACAGACCAGTGTCACTGACATGTATAGTATGCAAAGTCATGGAGAAGATTATCAGGAGAAGAGTGCTGGAGCACCTAGAAAGGAATGAGCTTATCAACGACGGCCAACACGGTTTCAGGGACGGGAAATCCTGTCACAAACCTACTGGAGTTCTATGACAGGGTGACAGCAGTAAGACAAGAGAGAGAGGGGTGGGTAAATTGCATTTTCTTGGACTGTAAGAAGGTGTTTGACACAGTTCCACACAAGAGATTAGTGCAAAAGCTGGAGGACCAGCAAGGGATAACAGGGAAGGCACTCCAATGGATCAGGGAATACCTGTCAAGAAGACAGCAGCGAGTCATGGTACGTGGCGAGGTGTCAGAGTGGGCGCCTGTGACGAGTGGGGTTCCACAGGGGTCAGTCCTAGGACCGGTGCTGTTTCTGGTATTTGTGAACGTCATGACGGAAGGAATAAGACTTCGAAGTGTCCCTGTTTGCAGATGATGTGAAGTTGATGAGAAGAATTCAATCGGAGGAGGACCAGGCAGAACTACAAAGGGATCTGGACAGGCTGCAAGCCTGGTCCAGCAATTGGCTCCTGGAGTTCAACCCCACCAAGTGCAAAGTCATGAAGATTGGGGAAGGGCAAAGAAGACCGCAGACGGAGTACAGTCTAGGGGGCCAGAGACTACAAACGTCACTCAAGGAAAAAGATCTTGGGGTGAGTATAACACCAGGCACATCTCCTGAGGCGCACATCAACCAAATAACTGCTGCAGCATACGGGCGCCTAGCAAACCTAAGAACAGCATTCCGACATCTAAATATGAAATCGTTCAGGACCCTGTACACTGTGTACGTTAGGCCCATATTGGAGTATGCAGCACCAGTTTGGAACCCACACTTAGCCAAGCACGTAAAGAAGCTAGAGAAAGTGCAAAGGTTTGCAACAAGACTAGTCCCGTAGCTAAGGGGTATGTCCTACGAGGAGAGGTTAAGGGAAATCGACCTGACTACACTGGAGGACAGGAGAGATAGGAGGGACATGATAACGACATATAAAATACTGAGAGGAATTGACAAGGTTGACAGAGACAGAATGTTCCAGAGATGGGACACAGCAACAAGGGGACACAGTTGGAAGTTGAAGACTTAGATGAATCACAGGGATGTTAGGAAGTATTTCTTCAGTAACAGAGTGGTCAGGAAGTAGAATAGTTTGGGAAGCGATGTAGTGGAGGTAGGATCCATTCATAGCTTTAAGAAGAGGTATGATAAAGCTCATGGAGCAGGGAGAGTGACCCAGTAGCGGCCAGTGAAGAGGAGGGGCCAGGAGCTATGAATCGACCCCTGCAACCACAACTAGGTGAGTACACACACACGCAGTCGTAGATTTGGTCAACATTTTCTACATGAACCCGTCAATAATAAGTACACTGGACACTGTACACTTACCAGGATGAGACCTAGTTGATGCCTGTTTGTTACCAGGTTAAATAATCCGGAAAACTTGGTCATTGGATGAAGCTGGGGACTGACGCGAATGTAAATACAGACAAGTTGATGTGACACTTTCCCTCTTGCTCCCTATAACCAACACTGCCGTATCTCAGTTACATCCCACCCCGCCTTGTTCAACGTAATGGATTGCACTCTGTTTAATGGACAAGGTAAGGAATAAATGGATTTTATTCCTTACCTTGACATATGTGCAACAGTTAGGTATCTTTTTTCGCCTACACAGTAGGCGAGGGACTGACGACCTCAAAACTACGTCTTCAAGGGTGATGGACTGATTACATCGTCCTTCACTTCAGGTATGATAATACCAAAAGTCCTTCGGTGTTTTAGGCTCGTCGTATCATCAGGACAGATCTGAGTTGTTGAGACTATACATGAGGGTGATATACGCCCCCTCCCTCCCCTCAAGCCCTGGGGAAAGAAGGAAGAGTCGTGACCTCCCCCTTGTTCCCCTCTGTTGGAGATAATTTCTCCACAACTCTGTTTCACTGTGAGAATCATACTGCTTCACTATGAGAGTCTGTTTCACTGTGAGAGTCTCTGTTTCACTGTGAGAGTCACTGTTTCACTGTGAGAGTCTCTGTTTCACTGTGAGAGTCACTGTTTCACTGTGTGAGTCACTGTTTCACTGTGAGAGTCACTGTTTCACTGTGAGAGTCTCTGTTTCACTGTGAGAGTCACTGTTTCATTGTGAGAGTAACTGTTTCACTGTGAGAGTCACTGTTTCACTGTGAGAGTCTTTGTTTCACTGTGAGAGTCACTGTTTCACTGTGAGAGTCTCTGTTTCACTGTGAGAGTCACTGTTTCACTGTGAGAGTCACTGTTTCACTGTGAGAGTCTCTGTTTCACTGTGAGAGTCACTGTTTCACTGTGAGAGTCACTGTTTCACTGTGAGAGTCTCTGTTTCACTGTGAGAGTCACTGTTTCACTGTGAGTCACTGTTTCACTGTAAGAGTCTCTGTTTCACTGTGAGAGTCACTGTTTCACTGTGAGAGTCACTGTTTCACTGTGAGAGTCGCTGTTTCACTGTGAGAGTCTCTGTTTCACTGTGAGAGTCACTGTTTCACTGTGAGTCTCTGTTATACTGTGAGTCACACTGCCTCGCTGTCTGAGAGAGACACACTGCTTCACTGCCTGGAAGAGTCACACTGCTTCCCTGTGTGGGAGAGTCACACTGCTACCCTGTGTGGGAGAGTCACACTGCTTCACTGTCTGGGAGAGTCACACTGCTTCACTGTCTAGGAGAGTCACACTGTATCTCCTCTGTGTGCCTCTTCACATTACCATCTTAATTACCAAAGTAATTAGTAGTTTAACGATCCCTTACCTATTATGCAGGGAGTCCCATTTGAGTAATGCCTGGTATTGAACCTCATTAACTGGAATAATTTCAACTAAGCCAGGGGAAAGCAGTAACATTTGCTAACTTTCCCTCTCATATGCCTTTTTTTTACTTTCTATTTTCTGCACCACGATTCCAGTGGTTTTACATAAGAACATAAGAAAGGAGGAACACTGCAGCAGGCCTGTTGGCCCATACTAGGCAGGTCCTTCACATTTCATCCCACTAACAGAATATTTGTTCAACCTAATTTTCAATGCTACCCAAGAAATAAGCTTTGATAATTTTATTTACTCATGCGCGAGTCCCACTCAAATCCAACCCCTCTCACTCATGAATTTATCCAACCTAAATTTAAAACTACCCAAGGTCCTAGCTTCAATAACCCTACTAGGCAGACTGTTCCACTCATCAACCACCCTATTTCCAAACCAATACTTTCCCACATCGTTTCTAAATCTAAACTTATCCAACTTGAATCCATTATTGCGGGTTCTCTCTTGGAGAGATACCCTCAAGACCCTATTTATATCCCCTTTGTTAATACCCATTTTCCACTTGTATACCTCGATCATGTCTCCCCTCATTCTACGTCTTACAAGTGAATGTAATTTAAGGGTCTTCAATCTTTCATATGTGGTATTTTGCCAAGGAGAGGAGTTGGAAATGAATGGCTGTCCAGGGCAATTGGTGTCAATTGCTGGCTGGACAAATACTGTAAGGAAAATTCAGTAACATTCATTGACAACTGGGACCTCTTCTATGGCAGAAATGACATGTATGCCAGGGATGGGGTTCACTTATCCAGGTCTGGGGTGGGGGCACTGGCAACTGCAGTGGAGGGAGCTGTTAGGGCTTTAAACTAGAAATAGTTAGTGGTATGGGTTTTGGGGGGAAAACAGAGAAGTCCCAGTGTAGTAATATTATAAGTTGTAGGAGAACTAGTAATAGGCAGAATAAGGTGGATAGTGGAAAGCTGGTGACACTAGATGACAAGGACAGTAATAGGTATAGTGGAAAAACAGAGATGAGCAGGAAGGGTAAAGAGAAAGGAGGGTCTCTAAATATATATTACACCAATAGTCGTAGTGCTAGGAATAAGATGGACGAGTTGAGATTAGTTGCAAGTACGGGTAATATTGATGTTTTTGCAATAACTGAGACATGGTTTAATATGAAAAATCGGGACTTGACTGCCGAATGTCACATTCAGGGTTTTAAATTGTTCCAAGTAGACAGAAGTATCGGGAAAGGGGGTGGGGTGGCACTCTATGTCCGTGATCATTTAAATTGTTGCATAAAAACGGGTATAAAGTCTGAATTAACACATACAGAGTCTGTCTGGATAGAATTTTCAGAGGGTGTGAAAAATTGATTTTAGGCGTGATTTACCGTCCTCCAAACTTAGATAGGGAACAAGGGAGACTACTTTGGGAGGAAATTGTTAAGGCCACAAGACACGATAACGTAGTAATTCTAGGGGACTTTAACTTTAGTCAGATTGATTGGAATTTCATGACAGGGAATTTAGAATCTAACGACTTTTTAGAAGTAGTTCAGGATTGCTTTTTGAAGCAGTTTGTAACAGAACCTACAAGGGGAAATAACCTACTTGACTTGGTTCTGGCAAGCAAGGAAACCCTTGTTAATAATTTAGAAATTACAGAGGAACTCGGCTCAAGCGACCACAAGTCAATTACCTTTAGCATTGAATGGATGTATGATAGTAGGGATAATTCAGTAATGGTCCCAGATTTTCGCTTAGCAGATTATAATGGATTTAGAGAACACTTATCAACTGTGGACTGGGGTGAAGAAGAGTGGTATCAATATGACAGTTTTCTTAACACTATACAGGCTGCCCAAAGAACATTTATCCCATATAAAGAAATTAGATCAAGTAGAAATGACCCAAAATGGATGAATAATAGGCTCAAATATCTTTTAGGGCAGAAGAAAGGAATTTATAGGCGCATATTGTTTATTTAGACTTTAGTAAGGCTTTTGATAGAGTACCGCACCAGAGACTGTTAAAGAAAGTGGCAGCTCATGGCATTGGGGGAAAAGTGCTGTCATGGATCGAGTCATGGCTCACCAATAGGAAGCAGAGAGTGTGCATAAATGGGGTTAAATCCGAATGGGGACTTGTAACAAGTGGTGTTCCACAGGGATCAGTCTTAGGCCCATTGTTATTTATAATATATATCAATGACCTTGATGAGGGAATTACTAGTGATATGAGCAAATTCGCCGACGACACGAAGATAGGTAGGATAATTGATTCAAACATAGATGTCATAGAACTTCAGGAAGATTTAGACAAACTTAATTCGTGGTCAGAAAAGTGGCAGATGCAGTTCAATGTAGATAAATGCAAGGTTCTGAAGCTCGGGAGTGTCCATGACCCAAGCACTTATAGTTAAATAACGTAGAACTTAGCCATACAGATTGCGAGAAGGACTTGGGGGTGATGGTAAGCAGCAACCTTAAACCAAGACAGCAATGCCTAAGCGTACGTAATAAGGCAAATAGATTACTGGGATTTATATCAAGAAGTGTTAGCAACAGAAGTCCAGAGGTTATATTACAGCTTTATACATCATTAGTAAGGCCTCACCTAGATTACGCAGCTCAGTTCTGGTCTCCATATTACAGAATGGACATAAATTCGTTAGAAAACATTCAGCGTAGAATGACTAAATTAATACATAGCATTAGAAATCTTCCTTACGAAGAAAGATTGAAGACCCTAAAATTACATTCACTTGTAAGACGTAGAATGAGGGAGACATGATCGAGGTATACAAGTGGAAAATGGGTATTAAAAAAGGGGGATATAAATAAGGTCTTGAGGATATCTCTCCAAGAGAGAACCCGCAATAATGGATTCAAGTTAGATAAGTTTAGATTTAGAAAGGATATAGGAAAGTATTGGTTTGGAAATAGGGTAGTTGATGAGTGGAACAGTCTGCCTAGTAGGGTTATTGAAGCTAGGACCTTGGGTAGTTTCAAATTTAGGTTGGATAAATTCATGAGTGAGAGGGTTGGATTTGAGTGGGACTCCGCATGAGTGGGTAGAATTGTCAAAGCTTATTTCTTGGGTAGCATTGAAAATTGGGTTGAGCAAATATTCTGTTAGTGGGACGGATTGTGAAGGACCTGCCTAGTATGGGCCAACAGGCCTGCTGCAGTGTTCCTCCTTTCTTATGTTCTTATGTTCTTAAGTAGGTCGTGCCCAAGAAATAGGCATTCACTTGTAAGACGTAGAATGAGGGGAGACATGATCGAGGTATACAAGTGGAAAATGGGTATTAACAAAGGGGATATAAATAAGGTCTTGAGGATATCTCTCCAAGAGAGAACCCCCAATAATGGATTCAAGTTAGATAAGTTTAGATTTAGAAAGGATATAGGAAAGTATTGGTTTGGAAATAGGGTAGTTGATGAGTGGAACAGTCTGCCTAGTAGGGTTATTGAAGCTAGGACCTTGGGTAGTTTCAAATTTAGGTTGGATAAATTCATGAGTGAGAGGGGATGGATTTGAGTGGGACTCGCGCATGAGTGGGTAGAATTGTCAAAGCTTATTTCTTGGGTAGCATTGAAGATTGGGTTGAGCAAATATTCTGTTAGTGGGACGGATTGTGAAGGACCTGCCTAGTATGGGCCAACAGGCCTGCTGCAGTGTTCCTCCTTTCTTATGTTCTTATACGGAAGATTTCTAATGCTATGAATTAACTTTGTCATTCGTCGCTGAATGTTTTCTAACGAATTTATATCCATTCTGTAAAATGGAGACCAGAACTGAGCTGCATAATCTAGGTGAGGCCTTACTAATGATGTATAAAGCTGTAATATAACCGCTGGACTTTTGTTGCTTACACTTCTTGATATAAATCCCAGTAATCTATTTGCTTTATTTCTTACGCTTAGGCATTGCTGACTTGGTTTGAGGTTGCTGCTTACCATAACCCCCAAATCCTTTTCGCATTCTGTACGGCTGAGTTCAACATTATTAAGCTGGTAGGTGGTAGGGTTATGAACATTCCCGAGCTTTAGAACTTTGCATTTATCTACATTGAACTGCATCTGCCATTTTTCTGACCAGGAATTGAGTTTGTCTAAATCCTCCTGAAGTTCCGTGACATCTACGTCTGAATCGATTATCCTACCTATCTTCGTGTCATCAGCGAATTTGCTCATATCACTAGTAATTCCCTCGTCAAGGTCATTTATATATATTATAAACAACAACGGGCCCAAAACCGATCCCTGTGGAACGCCACTTGTTACAGATCCCCACTCAGATTTAAAGATACCCAAGTGTTGCATATGTGTCTAATTTACCAACTCGTCGGTTCTCTGAACCATTCATTCACATCCTGTCTGACACTGCACTACTTCTAAAAAGTCGTTAGATTCTAAATTCCCTGTCAAGAAATTCCAATCAATCTGACTAAAGTTAAAGTCCCCTAGAATTACTACATGGATACCAAAACCATGGATAGTAGCAAACCCTACATACAGAAAGACCCCCGTATCCAAGGACCTGCCATGGATACCAAAACAACGGATAGTAGCAAATCCTACATACAGAAGGACCCCCGTATCCAAGGACCTGCCATGGATACCAAAACCACGGATAGTAGCAAACCCTACATACAGAAGGACCCCCGTATTCAAGGACCTGCCATGGATACCAAAACCACGGATAGTAGCAAACCCTACATACAGAAAGACCCCCGTATCCAAGGACCTGCCATGGATACCAAAACAACGGATAGTAGCAAACCCTACATACAGAAGGACCCCCGTATCCAAGGACCTGCTATGGATACCAAAACCACGGATAGTAGCAAACCCTACATACAGAAGGACCCCTGTATCCAAGGACCTGCCATGGATACCAAAACCACGGATAGTAGCAAACCCTACATACAGAAGGACCCCTGTATCCAAGGACCTGCCATGGATACCAAAACCACGGATAGTAGCAAACCCTACATACAGGACCCCTGTATCCAAGGACCTGCCATGGATACCAAAACCACAGATAGTAGTAAACCCTACATACAGAAGGACACCCGTATCCAAGGACCTGCCATGGATACCAAAACCATGGATAGTAGCAAACCCTACATACAGAAAGACCCCCGTATCCAAGGACCTGCCATGGATACCAAAACCACGGATAGTAGCAAACCCTACATACAGAAGGACCCCTGTATCCAAGGACCTGCCACGGATAGTAGCAAACCCTACATACAGAAGGACCCCTGTATCAGACCAAGACATTAATTTGTCCAAACTCCAGGAGGATTTGGACAAATTAATGTCTTGGTCTGAAAAGTGGCAGATGAAGTTCAATGTGGACAAGTGTAAGGTGCTAGTCGTTGGTAATGAAAATATCCCTCGAATTTATAAACTAGGTGAAGTAGAGCTTGATCATACAGAATGTGAAAAAGACTTGGGAGTCATGGTAAGCAGGAATCTAAAGCCAAGACAACAGTGCCTAAGTGTGCGCAATAAGGCTAACAGATTACTAGGATTTATTTGTGAATGATTGGTTCAGAGAACCGACGAGTTGGTAAATTAGACACATATGCAACACTTGGGTATCTTTATTGAGGAAACGTTTCGCCATACAGTGGCTTCATCAGTCCATACAAAGGAGAATAAGGTTCATCTGCTCATATGCTGTTATTCTATTCAAGATTGATGGACTGACAACATCGTCTGAAGATTGAGGGCCTGACAACCTCACACTCCTCCTGTTCTTCACGATTCTCCTTTGTATGGACTGATGAAGCCACTGTATGGCGAAACGTTTCCTCAATAAAGATACCCAAGTGTTGCATATGTGTCTAATTTACCTACCTAGGATTTATTTCAAGAAGTATAAGCAACAGAAGTCCAAAAGTTATTTTACAGCTCTATACATCACTAGTGAGACCTCATTTGGATTATGCAGCTCAGTTTTGGTCACCTTACTACAGGATGGATATAGATTCATTGGAGAACATACAAAGAAGAATGACTAAAATGATTTACAGTATAAGAAATCTCCCGTATGAAGATAGACTTTGAGCGTTGAATCTCCACTCTCTGGAGAGGCGTAGAATGAGGGGAGATATCATCGAGGTGTACAAGTGGATGATGGGTATAAACAAAGGAGATATTAATAAAATACTGAGGATATCGAACCAAGTAAGAACCAGAAATAACGGATTTAAATTGGATAAATTTAGATTTAGAAAGGACATAGGCAAGTACTGGTTTTCGAACAGAGTTGTAGATGCGTGGAACAATCTTCCGAGTAGGGTGATAGAGGCTGGGACCTTGGGTGGCTTTAAAAAGAGATTGGACAAATATATGAGTGGGAGGGGCTGGGTTTGATTAGTGTCGTGAGTACGGGAATAAATTCTTAGGTAGATGTGGTTTTGATAAGGACCTGCCTTGTTATGGGCCAGTAGGCCTTCTGCAGTGTTCCTCCATTCTTATGTTCTTATGTTCCAAGGACCTGCCATGGATACCAAAACCACGGAGAGTAGCAAACCCTACATACAGAAGGACCCTTGTATCCAAGGACCTGCCATGGATACCAAAACCACGGATACTAGCAAACCCTACATACAGAAGGACCCCCGTATCTAAGGACCTGTCATGCATGCCAAAACTGCGGATAATAGCAAACCCTACATACAGTAGGACCCCGTATCCATGGGGGATAACTTCCAAGGACCTGCTTGGGATACCAAAGCTGTGGATAGTAAACCCTAAACATGTATATATAAGTCCTATACATCCTATTATAAAGTTTAATTGATAAATTATGCACAATAAGTGGAGAATTCTAACTTTTTCACTGATGGGAAGCACTTAATGGCTTCTCTTAGGCTTTGAACAACTGACAGTTTCTCTACTTTTGTGCTTTTGGGTCATAATTATGCAAAATATTTGGAGCACAGTAAACCATGGATACCACATCAGTGGATTGTGAGGTTCTACTGTACATAAGAACAGAGGAACACTACAGCAGCCCCACTGGCCCACACTAGGCAGGTCCTACTGGTCCACACTAGGCAGATCCTATTGGCTCACACTAGGCAGGTCCTACTGGCCCACACTAGGCAGGTCCTACTGGCCCACACTAGGCAGGTCCTTCTCAAACTCAAACTCACCAACAAACATATTTGTCAAACCCATTTCCTTTCCACAGTAATACGTATAAATATAAACAGAAAATTCTACGTCTCAAGTGTTTCTTATGATTTAAATAATATGTATGTCATTGAGCACAAGGAATATATATAACTCCACAAGAACATAATATGAACAAAAAATATCTTAATGTGAACAAAGGAACTAATTATAAACAAAACTCCTAAATCATAATTCACTAAACAAATATTTTCTTCTGCATTAAATAATATTGGACTCACACACAAACACGGTTGTGTCTTTTGTTTTTACCATTAGTGATACATTTCACATTAGCCTTGTTCGCAGACTTTTTATTTGGCTCTGCCTTCTTAGGGTCAGTTATTTTGTATATGCCTTTTTAGTTACATGCACCTCGGAGGGCAGTTAACCTATAAGCTAGTTCAGTGTCGTCAAGTGTCTCTATCTCGCTAATTTTCTTCTTTTTGCTCTTCTTTTGCTCGCCTTTTGATCCTGTCTGGTCCTGGTCAGTTTTCTCCGAGACATTTTTTCTGTGACGTCTGTTACGTTTGCTTGTTTTTGTCTTTGCTACCATATCCATCTTCAGTGTATCACTGGTTCCTCTCCTCCAGAGTTTGACTGGTGCGATCAGTCCCATGGCACTCATTGTAATTGAGATGAACACACACAACACAGTCATTGTGAAGGGAGTAGAGGAACACTCATGGCAGCGTGATGTAACCTCAAGAAGAAGAGTTTTAAGGTTTTGTATATCCCTATAACATTCACAAGCGGTGATGACGCGACCAATGACGGGCAGCCACCTTGGATCAAACTGGAGGTCGACGTCGGTGATTGTCTCTTGTACTCGAGTGTCACTCGCATATCTCCACACATCAACTACAGTTGAGATAGAGAACAAAGAGAACATTGGCTGGCAAGCATCGGTAGCTTGATCAACCTCTCTTCTGAGGTTGTTTCTCTCCTTTTCTAAATCATGAACCCATGGATCGAAGAACTGATAATAACAACCCAAAGTTTCCAAAATGATTCCCACTGCCAGCATCCACAAACAGCCATTTTTCAGTGCCATTTTGAAGAGTCTCATGCTTACGAATAGTGAAGTAGTGAAAAAATCTAAACTTTTCAAAGGTATAAGTCTTCAAAGCTCACTTGATGCACCATTTTACTAATATATCAATATTCTGAAAAAATAGTGATCTTAGAATTTTATGTTTATAATGGAAAGTGTATATAGAATTTATTTATATGGAAGAGAACCGAAATTTAATAGTGTAACAGTGAGGTGTATTATAGTGTCTAATGATGGTGAGTGTAGCATTGTAGTGATGGTGAGGGTAGCAGTGTAGTGATGGTGAGTGTAGCAGTGTGTAGTGATGGTGAGTGTATCAGTGTTGTGATGGTGAGTGTAGCATTGTAGTGATGGTGAGTGTAGCATTGTAGTGGTGAGTGTAGCATTGTAGTGATGGTGAGTGTAGCATTGTAATGATGGTGAGGGTAGCAGTGTAGTGATGGTGAGTGTAGCAGTGTGTAGTGATGGTGAGTGTAGCAGTGTGTAGTGATGGTGAGTGTAGCATTGTAGTGATGGTGAGTGTAGCATTGTAGTGATGGTGAGTGTAGCATTGTAGTGATGGTGAGTGTAGCATTGTAGTGATGGTGAGTGTAGCATTGTAGTGATGGTGAGTGTAGCATTGTAGTGATGGTGAGTGTAGCATTGTAATGATGGTGAGTGTAGCATTGTAGTGGTGAGTGTAGCATTGTAGTGATGGTGAGTGTAGCATTGTAATTATGGTGAGTGTAGCAGTGTAGTGATGGTGAGTGTAGCAGTGTGTAGTGATGGTGAGTGTATCAGTGTAGTGATGGTGAGTGTAGCATTGTAGTGATGGTGAGTGTAGCAGTGTTGTGATGGTGAGTAGTGTAGTGATGGTGAGTATAGCAGTGTAGTGATGGTGAGTGTAGTAGTGTAGTGATGGTGAGTGTAGCAGTGTTGTGATGGTGAGTGTAGCAGTGTTGTGATGGTGAGTGTAGTATAGCGTGTAGTGATGGTGAGTGTAGTATAGCGTGTAGTGATGGTGAGTGTAGTATAGTGTGTAGTGATGGTGAGTAGTATAGTGTGTAGTGTTGGTGAGTGTAGTATAGTGTGTAGTGATGGTGAGTGTAGTATAGTGTGTAGTGATGGTGAGTGTAGTATAGTGTAGTGATGGTGAGTGTAGTATAGTGTGTAGTGATGGTGAGTGTAGTATAGTGTGTAGTGATGGTGAGTGTAGTATAGTGTGTAGTGATGGTGAGTGTAGTATAGTGTGTAGTGATGGTGAGTGTAGCAGTGTAGTGATGGTGAGTGTAGCAGTGTAGTGATGGTGAGTGTAGTATAGTATGTAGTGATGGTGAGTAGTATAGTGTCTAGTGATAGAGAGTGTAGTACAGTGTCTAATGATGGTGAGTGTAGTACATATAGTGTCTGGTGATGGTGAGTGTAGTAGTATAGTCTAGGGATAGTGTATAATGTCTAGCAATGGTGAGTGTAGTATAGTGTCTAGTAATGGCGAGTGTAGTATAGTGTCTGGTGATGGTGAATGGTGTACTTAACCTACATTATCTTGTAAGACGTGTAATATTGCAGACACGATTGAAGTGTATAAGTCTAAGATGGGCATAAATAATGGAGATATAAATAAGGTTCTGAGGATATCCCTTCAAGAAAGAACTCAAAATAATGGATACAAATTGGATAGATTTAGATTTAGAAAGGATATAGGTAAGTATTGGTTTTGGAATATAGTTGATGAGGGGGACAGTCTGCCTAGTAGGGTTAGTGAAGCTAAAACCTTGAGTAGCTTCAAATATTCAAATATAGGTTAGATAAATACATAAGTAAGAGGGGTTGGATTTGAATGAGATTTGCACATAAGAGTTTATCAAAGCTTATTCATTGGGTAACATTAATAATGGGTTGTGCCACTATTTTGTTAGTGTAAGTAAGTTTATTCAGGTATACACAAATACATTTACATAGATTATCATACATAGCAGCATATGTGTAGAGAACCTAGGATAACCCAAAAAAGTCAGACATAGTGACTTATTTCCATTGGGATCCTAGTGGGTTTGGGTTTGAGGACCTGCCAAGTATGGGCCAGCAGGCCTGCTGCAGTGTTCCTAAGAGAAGGAGTTTGAGGTAATCAGTTCCTCAGTCTTGACTTTGATGAAGACTCGACTGAACACAGTGACTCAAAGCTGAAGGACTGATTACCAATCATCTCTGTATAGGACCGAGGAAGCCACTTGCTGGCAAAATGTGTCCACAGAAATCAATCTCTATTTGTTCATAAATTGTGGAAAATACTGTTTTAGTTGAAATATATGGCAATAATCTACTGCTAATGGTTTTTAAATAATTTATCCTAGAAAATTTAAATGTTGGATTGTTAATTTCTCTTTTTAATGTCTATTTTTGTTGAATTTGATTTGACTTTTTTGTGTCATATCCTGTGGTGGGTAATTTATACTATATATGATAATTGTACCTAAATAAACTGACTGACTGACTAACTAAATGACTGACTAACTTACTAAACAAGTCACATTTTTTTTTTAAATTGGCAGGTAAAACTTTTACCAGACCCCCAAAAAACACCATCAAAATATAACAAAAAAAAAAATTACTCTAGAAAATTGCATCAAATATGTAATGATGAAATAGTTGAGCAATCCTCAGCACAATATATAGTAATGAAATTGAAAAAAAAATTAAAGTTTGAAGTTAATGATCAAATTACATTGATGAGAAAGTTTTACCTATGTTGATGACATTGAGCAAATGCATGTATAGTTTTTACATATGTATTTATGATGGGTTGGGATAGGTTAAGGAGATAAGGTGTTTTTTAACTGTATACAGTGGCACCTCGGTTTTCGCACAGCTCCCAACTCGAACAGCCATGTAAGTGCATTATTGTAAGTGCTCCCGCAAGTGCACTCTTGGGGGTCCGAAACGGACCAATCCAATTTACATCTGTCCTTATGGGAACAAATTACTGTAGTTCGGTAACAGTTTTGTTTTTATTTTTGCTTCGTGGTCTTTATTTTTTTGGTTAGTGGATTTAATTCTAATTAAATGTTTACTTAGTGTTTTATCAGCTTCTGTTCTTCTCTTGGTGTGAAGTTATCAGTAAGGAGAAGCGGCGAGTCTTTGTTTTTGTTGCTCTCTTTTGTTTATAGCACTTTCTCACTCTCTCTCTCTCCTCTCTAAATTGATCCAATTCTCACTCTCTTGATATGAATCTCGCTTTCTTGCTCTCGTTCTCCCTCTCTCCCTTTCCTAACTCCTTTCCCTGCACCCTTTCCCTTTCTTCCTCACCCACGCTCTCTCTCTCTCTCTCTCTCTCTCTCTCTCTCTCTCTCTCTCTCTCTCTCTCTCTCTCTCCCACTCACCCTTGGCAGGGTCGTCGACAACCAGTGTTGGGTCGAGTGTTAAATATTCATGCTGAGGAGCCGCCATATTGACGCAGGGAATTAGCGTGAGTTTGCGGGGTCGCGACTGGCAGGGCGGGCAGGTGTTTCGTCAGGAGTTGCGTCAGGAGTTGACTTCGGGAGTTGACTTCGGAAGTTGACTTCGGGAGTTGACTTCGGGAGTTGACTTCGGGAGTTGACTTCGGGAGTTGACTTCGGGAGTTGACTTCGGGAGTTGACTTTCCCAATAAAGGAAGCGAGAGAGCAAAGGTAAAGAGGGAAGAAGAATAGCAGTGTTTACTTTTTTTTAATGGCGGGATCAAAACGTCAGAAAGAATACTAGCAGTTCAAACTCGCATCCATTCTAACTATTCACTAGCTAAAAAAAGAGAAACCATATTCCCTCCAACATGATTAAAATTCGCCCGTAACCAGCTGTTTGCAGGTACTCCTGTTACCCTCTCCCCCTCCCTCTGTGTGGCTTTTGACGTACAGCTGACTATGGATCATATTTTAACTGTTTCCCCTTGGTTTATATAATTGCCGGGGTGCCTGTCGGGATCTCGGAGAACTTTCAGAGAAGTCTTTTGATATTTAATGTTTTCTTTTTAATTGTTGCTGGCTACATTAACCTAGTATGATAGTATTTATTGGTGTTGAATGTTTATGTTCCTTGCTTTTAGTGTTAGTTTATTTTATCTTCGTTTTTATTGCACTGTGTACACTTCTTTTTTGTGGTTGTGAGCACTGAGTGACCAACATGGTGAAAGTGATTCGTAAATGTTACAACTACTGCCACCACTACAAGTTCGGGTATTCGGTAAGAATGAAACCATAGACAGACAGCAAAGAAAAAAAATAATACAGAACATTCTGCGGCACGTGCTCCCTCTTCGTAAGATCAGTTGCAATACGATGCCCTTGAGGTTACTGTCAGAAGCGTCTATAGTGAGGTTACTGTCAGAAGTGTTTATAGTGAGGTTACTGTCAGAAGTGTTTATAGTGAGGTTACTGTCAGAAGTGTTTATAGTGAGGTTACTGTCAGAAGCGTCTATAGTGAGGTTACTGTCAGAAGTGTTTATAGTGAGGTTACTGTCAGAAGTGTTTATAGTGAGGTTACTGTCAGAAGTGTTTATAGTGAGGTTACTGTCAGAAGTGTTTATAGTGAGGTTACTGTCAGAAGTGTTTATAGTGAGGTTACTGTCAGAAGCGTCTATAGTGAGGTTACTGTCAGAAGCGTCTATAGTGAGGTTACTGTCAGAAGTGTTTATAGTGAGGTTACTGTCAGAAGTGTTTATAGTGAGGTTACTGTCAGAAGTGTTTATAGTGAGGTTACTGTCAGAAGTGTTTATAGTGAGGTTACTGTCAGAAGTGTTTATAGTGAGGTTACTGTCAGAAGTGTTTATAGTGAGGTTACTGTCAGAAGTGTTTATAGTGAGGTTACTGTCAGAAGTGTTTATAGTGAGGTTACTGTCAGAAGTGTTTATAGTGAGGTTACTGTCAGAAGTGTTTATAGTGAGGTTACTGTCAGAAGTGTTTATAGTGAGGTTACTGTCAGAAGTGTCTATAGTGAGGTTACTGTCAGAAGTGTCTATAGTGAGGTTACTGTCAGAAGTGTCTATAGTGATGTTACTGTCAGAAGTGTCTATAGTGAGGTTACTGTCAGAAGTGTTTATAGTGAGGTTACTGTCAGAAGTGTTTATAGTGAGGTTACTGTCAGAAGTGTGTGCATAGTGAGGTTACTGTCAGAAGTGTGTTTATAGTGAGGTTACTGCCAGAAGTGTTTATAGTGAGGTTACTGTCCAAAGTGTGTTTACAGTGAGGTTACTATGAGAAGTGTGTTTATAATCCATATATGAGGCAGCATGATTGAAGGACCACAATGGAAATAAGGCACAGTCCTCGATGATGCATCGACTTTCTTGGGTTATCCTGGGTGGCTAACCCTCCCTACCCTGGGTTATCCTGGGTGGCTAACCTTCCTACCCTGGGTTATCCTGAGTGGATAACCCTCCCTACCCTGGGTGGATAACCCTCCCTACCTTGGGTGGATAGCCCTACCCTGGGTGGATAACCCTCCCTACCCTGGGTGGATAACCCTTCCTACCCTGGGTGGATTACCCTCCCTACCCTAGGTTATCCTTGGTGGGTGGCTAACCCTCCCTACCCTGAGTCATCCTGGTTGGCTAACACTACCTACCCTGGGTTATCCACCCAGGATAACTGAGACACGAAAACCAAGGGTTGACTGTATCATCATTATTTTTAAAGCTGGATTAGCCACACAGACTCCAATATGTAATTATTATAATATCACCTCAACTAAAATCAGTCCTTTCACTTAAAAAAAATAATAATATTAGCTTCTTTAAAATTTTTAAAAATAAACTTTTCAATTTGTGAAAATATTCTCATAAATTTGGTGGTGGTCTTGAGTGGATGTAGTTCTTGTTTGGTCACTACGAGTGTTGGCGTCTCTGAAGGTCCTGAACGATGGCTTCAGTACAGCAGAGCATCAAGGTCGAGTGATGGTGTCTCTGAAGGTCCTGAACGATGTGTTCAGTAAAGGAGAGCATCAAGGTCGAGTGATGGCGTCTCTGAAGGTCCTGAACGATGGCTTCAGTACAGCAGAGCATCAAGGTCGAGTGATGGCGTCTCTGAAGGTCCTGAACGATGGCTTCAGTACAGCAGAGCATCAAGGTCGAGTGTTGGCGTCTCTGAAGGTCCTGAACGATGGCTTCAGTAAAGCAGAGCATCAAGGTCGAGTGATGGTGTCTCTGAAGGTCCTGAACGATGGCTTCAGTACAGCAGAGCATCAAGGTCGAAATCATATTCTTGGGTTTCCTGTACAAACTCTGGCTTTGTCTCCAAGTAGGCAGGTGGAGTTGTTTCTTGTACAGGTTGTGGTGGTATATCAGAGAAGAGAAG
This sequence comes from Cherax destructor, assembly GCA_009830355.1. Taxonomy (NCBI): domain Eukaryota; kingdom Metazoa; phylum Arthropoda; class Malacostraca; order Decapoda; family Parastacidae; genus Cherax; species Cherax destructor. The sequence continues at coordinate 494,057 of WNWK01000170.1, read as the reverse complement.
CCCATCAATGAAGGTCTCTTGTTCTCGCTGCTCTTCTGACTCAGCTGCGGCTCCAGTAGAAACTGTGAAGTTGTTTATGTAATAACTTACAAGAGAATCAAGGTCATCATTGTCAGTAGTAGTTTCCTGACTTGCGACCTTGTTAGTTTCCTCTGCAGTCTGTACTTGTGGCTCAGTTGTGGCAGTTGGCAGTTCCTTGTCACTGGTTGAATCTGCCTCACTTTCCATCACTGAATTCTCTCCTTCCTTCTTCATTCTTTTTTCTTCTGTTTCAGTTTTTTTCTGTTCCTTCTTCATTTTGCTGTCTACTAATTTTTGTTTTTTTCGAGAAACTTCATCTAATAAAGGCTTTTTTCTCTTAGCATGACATTCATAAGTAGTTTTTCCAGAAGAATAAATCCATCTTATTCCTTGATAGGTATATTCAAAGTTATACCTGGCTCCCATTCTCTTGACGCCGATGCCAGAAGTACTTAATTGTTTTCCCAAGTCCATAGAATGAGCAAGTAACAGTCCTGTCTCTGCTCCATATTTTTTGTACAGTTCTTGGAATTCCATCCGGAAAACAAAATCTTGAGGTTCTTTGGAAATAAGAATATTTTCCTTCAAGAAGCTTTCAAAGTTCTCTCTGCCTGCGTAGTTTTTTTCATATCCGAGGAACACCAGCATGTTCTCCTCATATTTCTTCATATTGAGGTCTTCCAGCTGGGGACTCTGGTGTTCCAAGATGTTCTTCTGGACTTCCACTTTTTCTTCAACTAAAACTTGTAGCTCTGGAGGATGGATTCTTTCCCTCGAAGACCAGAAGATATTTACTATTGTTATAGGAAGTATCTAAGGTACTTCACCTTAGACTATTCACTTATAATATAGTTAGACACTCAAGGAGATCACTCCTTCAGTGTCTTAACTATATTACTTCTAGGTCTTAACTATATTATAGTACTTCAATGTCTTAATTATATTATATTACTTCAGGGTTATTTATTAGCAATGTAGTGAAGCTAATAGTAAAGAAAACTAGAAGTGCTCTGGTTACTCCCGTGATGCAAGTGATGACTGACAGCATCCTGTAGTGATGACTGACAGCATCCTGTAGTGATGAAGGACACCATCCTGTAGTGATGAAGGACAGCATCCTGTAGTGATGAAGGACACCATCCTGTAGTGATGAAGGACACCATCCTGTAGTGATGAAGTACAGCGTCCTGTAGTGATGACTGACAACTGTAGTGATGTTTAGTACTTAACAGTTTACTGTAGTGATTTTGAGAAAATAACAGTTTACTGTTGTGATTTTGAGAACATAACAGTTTACTGTAGTGATGTGGAGTACTGAATAGTTTACTGTAGTGATGTGGAGTACTGAATAGTTTACTGTAGTGATGTGGAGTACTGAATAGTTTACTGTAGTGATGTGGAGTACTGAATAGTTTACTGTAGTGATGTGGAGTACTGAATAGTTTACTGTAGTGATGTGGAGTACTGAATAGTTTACTGTAGTGATGTGGAGTACTGAATAGTTTACTGTAGTGATGTGGAGTACTGAATAGTTTACTGTAGTGATGTGGAGTACTGAATAGTTTACTGTAGTGATGTGAAGTACTGAATAGTTTACTGTAGTGATGTGGAGTACTGAATAGTTTACTGTAGTGATGTGAAGTACTGAATAGTTTACTGTAGTGATGTGGAGTACCGAATAATTTACTGTAGTGATGTGGAGTACTGAATAGTTTACTGTAGTGATGTGGAGTACTAAATAGTTTACTGTAGTGATGTGAAGTACTGAATAGTTTACTGTAGTGATGTGGAGTACCGAATATTTTACTGTAGTGATGTGAAGTACTGAATAGTTTACTGTAGTGATGTGGAGTAATGAATAGTTTACTGTAGTGATGTGGAGTACTGAATAGTTTACTGTAGTGATGTGGAGTACTGAATAGTTTACGGTAGTGATGTGGAGTACTGAATAGTTTACTGTAGTGATGTGGAGTACTGAATAGTTTACTGTAGTGATGTGAAGTACTGAATAGTTTACTGTAGTGATGTGGAGTACTGAATAGTTTACTGTAGTGATGTGGAGTACTGAATAGTTTACGGTAGTGATGTGGAGTACTGAATAGTTTACTGTAGTGATGTGGAGTACTGAATAGTTTACTGTAGTGATGTGGAGTACTGAATAGTTTACTGTAGTGATGTGGAGTACTGAATAGTTTATTGCAGTGATGTGGAGTACCGAATAATTTACTGTAGTGATGTGGTGTACCGAATAATTTACTGTAGTGATGTGGAGTACTGAATAGTTTATTGCAGTGATGTGGAGTACCGAATAGTTTACTGTAGTGATGTGGAGTACTGAATAATTTACTGTAGTGATGTGGAGTACCGAATAGTTTACTGTAGTGATGTGGTGTACTGAATAGCTTACTGTAGTGATGTGGTGTACCGAATAGTTTACTGTAGTGATGTGGAGTACCGAATAATTTACTGTAGTGATGTGGTGTACCGAATAGTTTACTGTAGTGATGTGGAATACTAAATAGTTTACTGTAGTGATGTGGAGTACTGAATAGTTTACTGTAGTGATGTGGAGTACCGAATTGTTTACTGTAGTGATGTGGAATACCGAATAGTTTACCTTAGTGATGTAGAGTACCGAATAGTTAAAAGACTAGGCAGGCGATGTAACACAATAAGTGTCAGGGGCCCAAGACTGTTCAACTGCCTCCATGCATACATCAGGGGGATTACCAACAAACCCCTGGCTCTCTTCAAGCAGGCACTGGACAGGCACCTAAACTCGGTACCTGACCAGCCAGGCTGTGGTTCGTACGTTGGACTGCGTGCGGCCAGCAGTAACAGCCTGGTTGATCAGGCTCTGATCCAACATGAGGCCTGGTCACAGACCAGGCCGCAGGGGCGTTGACCCCTGGAACTCTCTCCAGGTATAGTTTACCTCCAGGTATGTAGCATTATCTCGTTTATTACCCGAGACCCCCAACATGTTCCAGGCACCATCAGAACTCCGTGTCTATTTACCGAGCGTAAATATGGGTTAACCACTGCAGCATCTGGACCATCGTATGGACAGGTTCATTCTGCGTCACGGCCAGAATGGCACTCCGAGTCTTCAGTGCAAAATAAACTAGGATGCATCAAGGCCAGCAGTCAGGACGAGAACAGCGTAGATAACGTGAAGTTCTGCAAATACCTGTGAGGATAGTGTGAAGCAGCGAAGATAGCTTGAAGCTCCACCGATAGTAGTGAGGGAAGCATGAAGCTAAACAGATAGCAGCGAAGATAGCACCGAGTTCCACGATGAACACTGAGGACTCTCAGTAACTGCACAATACGAGTCCTTATCAAAGATCACCGTGAAGCCAACCTGCAGCTTCGCTCTTCGAGCCATCAGTAAAAACTTGATCCCGAAGTAGAAAGAAAATCATGGTCAGAAAGGGAGTGGGAAGAGGATAGAGGACAGACAGGGTGGTTCTTATAGGTTTTCTCTCTCCTTGAGAATTATCATTATTGTTATTAACAAAAATGCTAAACACAAGTGAATCACTCAGGAAAAGGCGTAGTGGAGACTCGATCCTTCGTCAACTGTATACCAGATAGATACCTAAAGGTACTCAGCAAGTTATGCGTTCTGTCAGATACGTATCTCCTTTTGGTTACGAGATTTCTTCAACTCTCCTAGCATAGCTTAAGAACGATCCTTCTTCAAGAGTTCATTCTCCTGCAGGAGGAAGAGAGAGTAATGGAAAGGGGTTAACCTGGGAGAGAGAGAGAGAGAGAGAGAGAGAGAGAGAGAGAGAGAGAGAGAGAGAGAGAGAGAGAGAGAGGAAAGAAGGCCATGGAAGCTGCAATACAGGGAAGGATTTTATCTAAAAGAAGTGAAGGAGACAAGGAAGAGATCTTGGCTAAAGTGAGTGGGGGGGGGGGGGAGGTGGTACTGCAGGATGAGATGGAGGGGGAGAGACTAACTCTAAAGAGAGTGAGTGAAGGCTCTGAAGGAGGGTATGAAAGGGACAAATCCTGAAGGAGGAAGGAACAGAGAGAGAGAGAGAGAGAAGAGAGAGAGAGAGAGAGAGAGAGAGAGAGAGAGAGAGAGAGAGAGAGAAAGAGAGAGGCGAAGAAGGGAGACCTGAAGCCTGTTAATGGCCTCTAGCAATCACCTATGAACCGAGCGCGTGACTCCTCCTTAACACAAGACTTCCAGCGAGATTCTGGCTGGGGGCGGTGCTTCAGTATTTCGTCTTTTCAATCTTAAGGCTCGGCATGCATAATCTTGCACCCCTTCTCTCCAGGCCATGCTTAAATATGCACAAAGTTTGTATTTCTCGAGACCTGCTTAAAGTTCACCTGCCTGCAGGCCACAGCCAAATATGAATAAAGAAATCTTTTTGGCTTCGACGCGATCATCTGAGTGCTTGAGGGTGACCTTCCTCCTGGAGACTGTCTCCGCGTCGTTAAGATGATCACGACTCTTGAGATATTGAAGTAAAAATGGTAATGTGTAATTTTCTTGATCGACGGGTTGATTAAATAGATTTAAAGCCTAGCGACTGTACACTGGTCATGGAAACTGCATTTGAACTGTACACAATCAATAATACCTTAATCCCAACAAATGGGATTAGAATAAATTCTCGGTATATTTACACAGATTTTCACCTCTCGGTGTATACACCAGTTGTAAATGTGGCAAAGTCCGAGGTAACTAGATAGATTTTCATCGGTGAGTGATCTGAAAAAGGTATCACGGAATCCCATACCTCTCCCCCGCCCCATCTACCGTAACCCACGCAAGAGGCAAAGAAGAGAAGCTACATCTAACTTCTCTGAGTAGATCTAAGAGCTACAGGTGAACCCTCTCAAGAAGGTTGACTGCACGAATATCATTAAAGCCTATCGACTACACGAGGCCACATGATACCTCCTTCATAGCAAAGCCTCTAGATAAAATATTCGTCTGTAAAATATAAATGGGATCTCCAAAAGCGCATTTCAGAAAACCAACAGTACAGACATGTTACCTTTTCACCACTAGTTACTTAAATCCTTAAAATTATAAGTAAATTAAATTTTCACGTTTATTCATCGAGAGACATATACCTAATGGTTCATGATTTCAAAAGTTTTTGATCGTGAAAAACAAGAGGTTTTTACAGATACTTTGAAAAAATAGCCATTGGTTCTAATTTTATTTTTAAGATTTTTAAACCTGATATTTATGCTTTTAAACATGACAAAAGAACTTCTAATATTCAAAACAAGATTGATTCATTTAGTAAAAAATCTGTGAAATTTTCTGAGTCTGGCCACAAGGACGAGCTCAGTTAAGTAGAACAAGTCAAAATATATCAGCTTAATGTAAGGGACAATATCTTGACACATGAGATGTTGAGGTGATGGAAGAGGAGGTGGTGGAAGAGGTGGTGATGGAAGAGGTGGTGATGGAAGAGGTGATGATGGAAGAGGTGGTGATGGAAGAGGTGGTGATGGAAGAGGTGGTGATGGAAGAGGTGACGGTGGAAGAGGTGGTGATGGAAGAGGAGGTGATGAAAGAGGTGATAAAAGAGGTGGTGGAAGAGGTGAGGGAAGAGGTGATGGGATAGAGGAGATGGTGGTGGAAGAGGTGATGATGGAAGAGGAGGCGATACTTAACTGCAAATTAAAAATAATTATCATGACGACCACCACACCCGCCTCTGTGACGACCACCGGACCCAACACTGTGACGACCACCACACCCGCCTCTGTGACGACCACCACACCCGCCTCTGTGACGACCACCACACCCGCCTCTGTGACGACCACCACACACGCCACTGTGACGACCACCGGACCCACCACTGTGACGGCCACCAGACCCACCACTCCACCAGACCCACCACTGTGAAGACCACCACCCACCACTGTGACGACTACCAGACGCATCACTGTGACGACCACCATACCCACCACTGTGACGACCACACCCGCCACTGTGACGACCACCACACCCACCACTGTGACGACCACCACACCCACCACTGTGACGACCACCACACACACCACTGTGTTGACCACCACACACACCACTGTGTCGACCACCACACCCACCACTGTGACGAACACCACACCCACCTACCTTGAGTCTACCTAGAGGGCATTCCGGAGATCAACGCCCCAGCGGCCCGGTCCATGACCAGGCCTCCTGGTGGATCAGGGCCTGATCAACGAGGTTGTTACTGCTGGCCGTGCGTAGTCCAACGTACGAACCACAGCCCGGCTGATCTGGCACTGACTTTAGGTATCTGCCCAGCTCCCTCTTGAAGACAACCAGGGGTCTATTTGTAATTCCCCTTATGGCTGGTGGGAGGCTGTTGAACAGTCTTGGGCCCCGGACACTTATTGTGTTATCTCTTAGTGTACCAGTGGCGCCCCTACTTTTCACTGGGGGTATGTTACATCGCCTGCCAAGTGTTTTGTTTTCGTAGGGAGTGATTTATGTGTGCAGGTTAGGGGCCAGTCCCTCCAGAATCTTCCAGGTGTAGATTATGATATATTTCTCTCGTCTGCGCTCCAGTGAGTACAAGTCAAGTGCTTCCAGGCGTTCCCAGTAGTTAAGGTGTTTAATGGAACTTATACGTGTAGTAAAGGTTCTCTGTACATTCTCTAGATCTGCAATTTCACCTGCCTTGAATGGGGATGTTAATGTACAGCAGTATTCTAGCCTAGAGAGAACAAGTTAGGGTAGGTTCGTCAGGACACCGGACAGGTGTTTCCAGACTCTGGTCTTAGTCAGATGATGACCTGCCGTTGGAGCTTTTGGTCATCTGACCGAGGCCTTCCGCTGGCTTACTAGTCCACCCCTTTAAAAATTGTGGTCTATTAAAACCATTTTTTTTTTTTAGTGATTTAAAATGGATCATCATCGCAGATGTGATAATGGCATTGTTGTGGTCCTTGAAGGTGAGGTCTTCGGACATTACCACTTCCAGGTCCTTCACATTAATTTTCCGCTCTATTGTGTGATTAGAGTTTGTAGTATACTCAGTCCTAGCTATTATTTTCTCCAGTTTTCCATAATGGAGTAGTTGGAATTTGTCTTCCTTGAACATCATATTGTTCTCTGTTGCCCATTGGAAAACTTGGTTTATATCTTCTTGGAGATTTGCCGTGTCCTCAATGGATGACACTCTCATGCAGATCCTAGTATCGTCTGCAAAGGATGATACGGTGCTATAGTTTACATCTCTGTCTATGTCTGATATGAGAATGAGGAACAGGATAGGGGGCGAGTACTGTGCCTTGTGGAACAGAGCTTTTCACTATGGCAGCTTCCGATTTAACTTTGTTTACCACTACTCTTCGTGTTCGATTGGTTAAAAAGGTGAAGATCCATCTCCTACTTTGTCAGTTATCCCTTAAGCACGCATTTTGTGTGTTATTACACCATGATCGCACTTGTCAAAGGCTTTTGCAAAATCTGTGTATACTACATCTGCATTCTACTTGTTTTCCAGAGCATCTAAGACCATATCATAGTGGTCTAGCAGTTGCGAGAGGCAGGAGCGACCTGCTCTGAAACCATGTTGCCCTGGATTGTGCAATTTTTGGGAGTCCAAGTGGTTTGCAATCCTGCTTCTTAGAACTATTTCAAAGATTTTTATGATGTGGGACGTTAAAACTACTGGTCTATAGTTCTTAGCTATTGCTATGACGACCACCACACACACACACACCATTGTGACGACTACTCCACCCAATACTGTGACGACCACACCCACAACTATAACGACCACCAGACACACCACTGTGACTACCACAAGACCAACCACTGTGACGACCAACACACACACCACTGTGACGACCACCAGACAAACACACAAGCACCCAGGCTTTGCAGGCGGATGCTCAAGCAATCTGTCTTGATAATGGTGTCGATACTGACATTATCGACACAATACACGGCCCGTATCCGGCCCTCTGGCCCGCATCCGGCCGTCCTCCTAGTATCTGGCCCTCAGCCTCGTAGCCGGTCCCAGTCTCTTTCCTCAGTCCCTAACTCTAACTTATTCTCCCAGAGGAGAAAGATGCTTCATAATCTACACCTGGAAAATTCTGGAAGGATCGTTCCCAAATTTGAACACTGATATCATTCCCTTTGACTATATACTTAACATGCAACTCCAGTGAAAAAGAAATTGTCAGTGAGTGAACTAAGAGGGAAATCATTAAGTGTAAGGAGACCAAGACTCTTCAAAGCTCTCCCATTCTCTCTTAAGGAAAATTACCTACACAAATCCCTGGCTGTCTTCAACACGGAGCTTGATAAATTCCTCAAGTCAGTTTTTGATCAGCTGAGCTGTGGTGCCGACGCTGGTCTGCGTGCGGCTGGCACCAACAGCCTGGTCTACCAGGCCAGCTGCCAGGAGGCCTGTTCTGGACCGGGCCCCGGGAGAGGGGAGGGGGAGCGTTGACCCCCGAAAGCGAGTTCAGGTGACCAACAGGTGACCCATCTTCTCTTACCCCTCACACCCCAAGTTTTTTCCCCACACCCCCCACTTACCCTCTCCACCCCCACTTCTCCACCAACTCCCCTGTTTCTATTCCCACACCCCCATTTCCCCCCCTCCCAATTTTCTTGACCGGATACTACCATCGCTACCAGTGTTGGCTTCTGAATTGTGACTTCCAGGGAAGACGCAGAGTAGTGTGTGTGTGTATATGTGTGTGTGTGTACTCACCTAGTTGTGGTTGCAGGGGTCGAGACATAGCTCCTGGCCCCGCCTCTTCACTGGCCGCTACTGGGTCACTCTCCCTTCGCCATGAGCTTTATTATACCTCTTCTTAAAGCTGTGTATGGAACCTGCCTCCACTACATCGCTTCCCAAGCTATTCCACTTCCCGACTACTCTGTGACTGAAGAAATATTTCCTAATATCCCTGTGATTCATCTGAGTCTTCAACTTCCAACTGTGTCCCCTTGTTGCTGTGTCCCATCTTTGGAACATTCTGTCTCTGTCTGTGTGTGTGTGTGTGTGTGTGTGTGTGTAAAATAACTTACAATTCAGTGATGAAGAGTTTCTCTCACGGCCGAGACGTTTATGGTTGTAGTCTTTAGGAAGGTCGAGACGGACGAACAAGTAGTCACCTCATACATGCTGCCGGTGTTCCCCACACAGTAAATAGGTACCGCGGAGTTGGTTCAACTTTGTCGGTCGAACTCTGGAATAGGACCGGGACGATCCCAAGAACTCACGAAATCGTAATAACACGATTGCAAGCAAACCACGGAACCGGTGGGGTTTGAACCCATGGTAAGTGAGTCGTAAAACTCCAGGCCAGTGCGTAAGCCACTGGCCTGGAGTTTTACGAATCACTCGCCATGGGTTCAATCCCCGCCCGTTCCGTGGTTTGATCCCATGGACAACAGGCCACGCTTCTTGGCTTTCTGGGGTTTTACTGGACTAACAACCTGTGGAATGTCTTGCCTCCATACACAGGAGTGTGTGCTGCGAGCAAGCAAGGCACAAATAATAACTACAAAAGGTCCAAAGGTTTGCAACAAAACTAATTCCAGAGCTGAGGGAGGGTTGAGCAATGAAGAGAAACCAAAGGAACTGAACCTCACGACTGTGGAAGAAAGAAGGATTAGGGAAAAACATGATTACGACATAAATAATACTCAGAGGCTTTTAATAAAGCAGATAACGACAGACTAAATGAGAGTCATAATACTCACCGAATTATATTCACCTAATTGTACAAACTTAGTCTACTTGCCTGGTATACTCACTAAGTTGTGTTTGCGGGTGTCGAGTCTCAACTCCTGACCCGATTCTTCAACCACAATCATCGGCGTAATTTATTCCTGACCTCGTGGGCCTTACCGTACCTATTCTTGAAACTGCGTATTGAGTTTGCCTCTACCACTTCATAACCTAGCGCATTCTATTTATTTACCCCCCAAGACTGAAAAATATTTCTTAACATCCCTACGGCTCATCTGCGTCTTTAGTTCCCATCAATGACCTCTCACCCCAGCTAGATGGGGTCACAGCTAAGTGAATACAGCTAGATGGGGTCACAGCTAGGTGGGGTCACAGGGGGCCATGAACCTGCCTCAGGGAAATCTTATAAAAAGATGCACACAGAAATAGTATTCATTTAGTAATTACGGAGGGTCCTTCCTGGCCAGTATCTTGGGTCGTTCCTGGCCAGTATCTTGGGTCGGTTCTGGCCAGTATCTTGGGTCGGTTCTGGCCAGTATCTTGGGGTCGTTTCTGGCCAGTATCTTGGGTCGTTTCTGGCCAGTATCTTCAGTCACTTCTTGCTCGTATCTTGGGTCGTTTCTGGCCAGTATCTTGGGTCGGTTCTGGCGGGTATCTTGGGTTGTTCCTAGCCAGTATCTCGGGGCGTTTCTGGCCACTTTCTCGGAGTCATTTCTATACAATTCCTTGGCTCATTTTTGGCCAATTTTGGGAGTCCTTTGCAAGCAGTTTCATAGGTCGTTCCTGGGCTATTTCTTGGTAAATTCTTGGCAATCTTATGGTCGTTTCCATAATGGTCGTCTCTGTAATTTGCGTGTCGTTTCGACATAATTAGGGATGCTTTGTACCTGGGGAAGTCTTGCTTAGCATTCAGCGATGACCAGACCTCAGTAACATGACAAAAAACGATGAGTCGAGAGGGAGAGTCGAGAGGGAGAGTCGAGAGGGAGAGTCGAGAGGGAGAGTCGAGAGTCGAGAGGCGAGAGGCGAGAGTCGAGAGTTAGAAGTGAGGAAGGAAGGTGGATAGGTAGGTAGGCAGGTAGGTAGGTAGGTAGGTAGGTAGGCAGGTATGTAGGTAGGTAGATTGGTAGGGAGGGAGGGAGAAAGAGGTAAAGCTATCCCAAGTTCTTCTAGACAGTCCCAAGCCATGCTAAGGTAAACCAAGCTATCATACAATATCCTTAGTAATCCTAAGCTAAGATAACCTATACTAAAGCGGCCATGTTTACCACACTGAATTCTGGGGCTGCAGTTCAGCTTTATTTGGTTTGAAATTCTTCTCTGAGTCAATGCAAGTATTTTATTATTATTATTATTATTATTATTATTATTATTATTATTATTATTATTATTATTATTATTATTATTATTATTATTATTATTATTATTGTTATTAGTGTTTTAATGTTTTAATGTCTCATTATTGTTATTGTTGGAGTATTTGTGGTAAACAGACTCGTACTGTAAAGTGTGTTACATGTACACCACATTATTCTTGCTGTATGGAGTGTTATGGTGGAACACCCACAGTGTATCGCTGCCTTGCTGTATGTGAGTGTTACATGGTGGGAACACCCACAGTGTATCGCTGCCTTGCTGTATGTGAGTGTTACATGGTGGGAACACCCACAGTGTATCGCTGCCTTGCTGTATGTGAGTGTTACATGGTGGGAACACCCACAGTGTATCGCTGCCTTGCTGTATGTGAGTGTTACATGGTGGGAACACCCACAGTGTATCGCTGCCTTGCTGTATGTGAGTGTTACATGGTGGGAACACCCACAGTGTATCGCTGCCTTGCTGTATGTGAGTGTTACATGGTGGGAACACCCACAGTGTATCGCTGCCTTGCTGTATGTGAGTGTTACATGGTGGTAACACCCGCAGTGTGCTGCTGCCTTGCTGTATGTGCATGCTACACCGTGGGAACACCCGCAGTGTGCGGCTACCTTGCATAATTGTATGTTAACTGAGCAGGCACAATATGATTCGTATGAAACTGCCAGCTAGCTACAGTGAGGATATCATCAAAGCAGTTCACTACTTGCCTTAAGGTTAGAGCGTGATTACTACATCTGTCTTAAAGGTGGAGGCGTAATGAAACTCATTGAGCTACATTGCTATATTTATCACCTAAATAATCTAAGACAAGTATACGAAGCATGCTTCAGTATTCCTTCAGTCTATTTGAATAATGAGTATATGTATATTCTGAAGGTAGTGATATGTTCATGGACATTTCGATATTGTTACTGTAAAATTAAAAATTGTGTTGCCATGAATTTATTTTGAATTTTTTGAATAATGAGTTATTGTATATTCTGTGTTTAATGGTTATGATGGAAGTGGTGGTCAGCAGTTGGATAGGTGACCGCTCGCAAGTGGGGCATGCTCACCCGTCGACTAGGCCGACCTCCAAGAGAAGACCTCCAAGGTTTTGATCTTCAAGAAGAGACCTGGAGTTTACTTGGAGTCGCGTCCAGAGGTCACCGCTCCCCCCCCCCTTCCTCTCCAGAGCCCAGTCTTAGATCTGGCCCTGAGGTCGCTGTTTACTATTACCCCTTGAGTTTTATTTGTTTGGAAGTTAAATATTCATCTGCCCACCTTCCCAGTTATTCCTTTTGCATGCGTTTTGTGTGCAATCAAAAGCTTTTGCAAAGTCAGTGTAAACAACGTCTATATTTTGCTTGTTTTCAGGTGCATCCAAGACCTTGTCGTAATGGTCTAGTAACTGCGAAAGCAGGAGTGATCTGTTCTGAATACATGTTGACCTGGGTTGTGCAACTGCTGTAATTCCAGAGTTAAATCGGAAGCTGACATAGTGAAAAGATCTGTTCCACAAGGCACAGTACTCGCCCCCATCCTGTTTCTCGTCCTCATATCAGACATAGACAGAGATGCAATCCACAGCACCGTGTCATCCTTTGCAGACGATACTTGGATCTGCATGAGACTCATCTATTGAGGACACGGTTAACCTCCAAGAAGATATAAACCAAGTTTTCCAATGGGCAACAGTGAACAATATGATGTTCAATGAGGACAAATTCCAACTACTCCGTTATGGAAAACTGGAGGAAATAATAACTAGAACTGAGTATACTACAAACTCTGATCATACAACAGAGCGAAAAAAAACATTTGACTTATACTCACTGGAGCGTAGGCGAGAGAGATACATCATAATCTACACCTGGAAGATCCTGGAGGGACTGATCCCTAATCTGCACACAGAAATCACTCCCTACGAAAGCAAAAGATTGGCAGGCGATGCAACATACCACCAGTAAAAAGTAGGGGCGCCATTGGTACACTAAAAGAAAACACCATAAGTGTCCGGGGCCCAAGACTGTTCAACAGCCTCCCACCATGCATTAGGGGAATTACCAATAGGCCCCTGGCTGCCTTCAAGAGGGAGGTGCCAGATCAGCCGGGCTGTGGTTTGTACGCTGGACTACGTGCGGCCAGCAGTAACAGCCTGGTTGATCTGGCCCTGATCATGGACCAGGCCGCGGGGGCGTTGATCCCCGGAATACCCTCCAGGTAGACTCCAGGTAGATTGGCAATCTTCTTAAACCGCTTTCAAAGAACTTGAATATATAGGATTTTAGGACTATTGGTTTATAGTTTTCCCAAGGTACTTCGGCCTCCAATAGGAAACCTCCCAAACCTCTCCAACTCTAGGAAGACTCTACATCAGAGTTTCTTTTAACTTTTTTTTGACAGCGACCCAAAATCCTGTTGAGAATCTGCAGATTTTCTTAACTTTAATATGCAGTACAAGAGACAAAAAATATTTCGATCATAAAAAAAAAACATATTCAATAGGTGGATTGGGGTAACGTCGGAGAGGTGTCAGTAATTAGTGAGATCCCTGGCACTGCATGATTTTAACGAGCTCCTCAAATCAGGGTGATTTAGATGAAAGACTGCGTCTTGTGTCATGCTCTGGTTGTAGACGGTTTATGTACTTCGTGACCGGGAGGTCTGAAAATAATTCCTCACACAGGAAGTTGTAACACAGGGTAGGAGAACTTTCGGGGTCTTACCTCCAAGAATCTGCTCTTCTTTGTAAACTTTGATCAAGAATAAACTCAGTGATTCTTTTTTTTTTTTTTTTTTTTTGCCTTTTGAAATCGTAATGAAGTGTTAGGTCATTCTGACTCTCGATGAGCTGCTCCAGTTGTTTGTTGATGTTTGGAATATCGTCAAGTAAGTCATCAGTTTCAGTGTTGAAGGGGTTTCTTACCCTTGTGTATTTCGTCCCATTCTCGGGAATATAGGGATCAGACTCTGTGATCAGCTTGGAAATGTGTTGCATGATATTGCTTCGGTCCTGGATGAGTGAAGATGTTTCGTCCTTCAGAGGTGCACTCAAGGATAGAAATGATGCAGTCTCTCCAGCCTCAATTTTAATTCTTTCACAACTTCAATATTCCTTTGAATGCTGTTAGCTTCTCTGACAGCCCCACCAACGTGTGTTCACCACCTTGCATTGAAATGCTCGAGGCGTTAATCTCAGTAGAAATATCGACACGATAAGGCACTTGCATCAGTCAATTTTAATCTGAGAATTTTTGGGCCAATGAACGATTCTTCTAAGGCAAAAATATCTATGTCACGTTCCGCATTTGAAACCATCGTTGCACGTTTCCTAGTGACAGCCACCTAACCTCAGAGTCATGCAAGAGATGCACATGCTTCAAACCAATGAACCCTAAGCTAAATGAAATTAATAAGCTGAAATTAAGAACCTGTATGACTTCCTGCATCACGTCACAGCCTCTGAAAAGCAAGATTTTCACTCTAGAAGTAAAACCCAGACGGACTTTTAACATACTAAAGCACTGATGCCACTGAAGCTCTTCTTCCTTGAAGAATGAGTCCATAATATTGAAAGTATCTTCTCCAGCTGTGGTGGTGTGTAATGGCCGGCAGAACAGAAATTCCTCTTTCATGAAGAACAAAAAGTCACAATACCGTGACTGGAACAATACACAAACAACCCGCACATAGGAGAGAGGAGCTTACCACGACGTTTCGGTCCGACTTGGACCATTTACAAAGTCACACTGACAGAAATGAGTGATTGAGCCAATATATATATATATATATATATATATATATATATATATATATATATATATATATATATAGGCGAGGGAGGACAGGGACGGCACCAAGAGAAGAAAAAGAAGTAATGGTAGTGGTAAGGCTGGTAGTGAAGTAGTAGTTGAAGTATTAATGGTAGTAGAAATGATATTATTATTATTATTATAATCAAAAGAAGCGCTAAACCACAAGGGTTATACAGGCTACTCTCTTACGTGCGGGTTATATTATTTGTGTATTGTATTCCTCTTCCATATCTTCTGGACTTCGTTATTGTGCGTAAGCCATGAGTTAGCCTCATCACTAACATCTGTAGACTCGTCCAGCTGGTGACAAAACTCTCCACATATTTTTTTATAGATTGCAATCACTTGATCTTTTATATCAAACAAGATCTTCTTAATTCGTTGATTAATTGTGTCATTTGAGAGATGTATCAGTTCAAATTTCTTTACATCTTCGCTTCCACAAACTGCCCGCACCATCTCGACGGCTGCTGGTGTTACCAATTCCTCACCTGTGGTGTGTGGCCTCTTTTTCTCTTGAAGTCCTCCAAGCTACGAGGTATGAACCGAGGTGTTGCTTATCGCACGGAGTAAACACCTGTGTTGGTATCAGGATCCAGTCTCTGCCGCTCCAGTTCTTGCTCTTTCCTTTCAAAGAAACTACGATCTCTGTTCAGAGGTGCACTGTGCTGTTTGAATGACTCGTTGTTCAAGACATTGCGGTTTAAGTCAGCCACGTTGAGTGTTCCTCCTTGTACTGACTTAGCTGGATCAGCCGGGCTGTGGTTCATACGTTGGACTAAGTGCGGCCAGCAATAACAGCCTAGTTGATCAGACCCTCATCAACCGGGAGGCCTAGTCACGGACCGGGCCGCGGGGGCGTTGATCCCCGGAATACCCTCCAGGTAGACTCCAGGTAGCAGGTAGCCGTGTTTTCTAAGTATGAAGTAACCAATCTGAAAAGAATACAGAAACAATTACTTAATAGTAGTTATGAAATGACAGGAAGTAGAAGTGATTGTAATAATAGTAGTAATAATAATAAAAATAATAACAAAAACTTGCAGTCTCTTGGCGACCCAATTCAAATGGCTTGCGACCCAATTTTGGGTGTCGACCCTGGGGGGTTTGGGTTTAGGAACCACTGCCCTACAGACATGATATTCCACGTTTTCGCCTCACACACACACACACACGTGTGTGTGTGTATATATATATATATATATATATATATATATATATATATATATATATATATATATATATATATATATATATACACACAGATTGAAGCAAAGCCTGAGCCCAGGGAGCTACTGGAAAATTGCAGCAGAATGAACAATAAAGTTTTCCCAGGAACACGTAATGGCAGGAAGAGCGTAAGGTCGGAGTGGGTGGGCAGTGGGCCGGGACTCTCGACCCTCCCGCCCACCCTCAGGTATACAAGTTTCAGCTCAACAAGCGTCAAATTACCGACTCGCCCGCAGGCCCGACCTCAACACGGAGTCGTGACAGGCTTTTAAATTCGAATGGTCTTTGAAAGCTGGTGAACGGAGGAGGGGTTAGGGGGGATAGTGGGGGAGGGGTTAGTGAGGGAGGGGTTGTTGAGGGCTTGGATGGTTGGGAGGAATGGTGGGAAGGAATGGTCGGGAGGGTTGGTTTGGGGGATGGTAGGGAGGGATGGATGGGAGGGAAGATTAGGAGGGAGGGTGGGGGAGGAATGGTTGGGAAGGTTGATGGAGAGGGATGGTAAGGATGGGATGGTGGTGAGGGATAGAGGGAAAGGGATGATGGGGAAAGGAATGGGTTAGGTGGGGGAGGGGAGGTGGAGGCGACGGTGGGGATGGTTCAGACAGGTACCGGTAGGGAGGTGTGTGGGGGGAGGAGGTGTATGTGTAAATAACAAACAAGGCACAATACACACACAGCCCTCACATAGAACAGAGGACCTTACGACGACGTTTCGGTCCGACTTGGGACTTCATTGATGAGTGGGCAGGGATAGTGAGAAGGACATAGGAGGGAGACTGAGATAGACATAGACAAGATGGGGAGGGGGGAGGGGTAGCACAGGCAGGAAAAAAAAATACGGAAAGTAAGGGAAGAGGCCATGGGCAAGAGTGATACATCATGGGCAGGACGAGTAGGCAGGTAGACTGGAAACTTGAAGATTGATTTGTCTGGAGAGATTATTCAGCCTTGTTAAATAGAAACACAAATAATTATAACACACACAAGACCATCAAAATAAAAAAAAATAGAAACAAAAACAAAAGCTATGAGCCGGAATGTAACAAAAACAACACAAATGCTAAATCTTCTACCCTTTTCTTTTTGGTATATATTCCAGGTTTGAAAAACAAACACAAAGGTTATAGTAATTATATAAGTAGGCTTCATACGGAAGCAAATACTGTGTCGGGAGCATTTACAGACGCCCACAAGGGAGGTTTTGGACGGCAAGATAGATGTAAAAATATTGATATAATATGCAAAGATGTGACAGAGTAAAGAGGTCACATGGAGATGTAGTCTATATGAAAGACATTTTCCTGCAAAGAAATAATGAATTCATTAAGTGATGCAGTGGAGGTTCTAGGTAGTCAAGTGGAAAAGCAAGAACCTTAATAATAATCCTTATATGTACACCACCGTCGGCAAAGGCTGAGGAACTGGAGGAATAGATAAGAAAATATATGCCTACCTTAACAAAAATCTTAAAATTTCCTAGCAACATATTATACTCCTCGGACATTTCAACTTTCTAAATATGAAGTGGAAGATGGTAAATCACAGCTTTGTACTTGGAAGTGCCTGAAAGTACACTAATTCAACAGGTACATACCTAATGGGGCTTTGTGAAAAGTTTGTTTTGAAACAACAGATAACAGAACCCACAACAAATAACAGTATGCTAGATTTAATCTCCACGAACAAGGAACTAATCAAAGCATAATAATTCCAAATACAATGTATTCCGATCACAACCTCATAGAAACACAAACACGCATAAATTCAGGGTGAGAAAACTCCACAAATAGTTTACGCTTTCCAAGCACTGGAAAGCGTATAAAATATGTACCACTAAGGAAAACCTAAAAGAAGATCAAATATGGAAAGAGAGCATAGAGCCATATACAGAAGTAGGAAAAGGGTTACTGAACTGCTGAAAAAAAAATCACAACGAAGGAAAGATAATCTTCTCTGAGAGATTATCAAGATAGAACAGAAACTTAAGCATTCGTACTCAAGTCAAGGAGCACTACGGTAAAAAAAAAAAAAAGAATAATGCAAGAAACCCCAAATATTTCTATACGTAAACGAAAGCCACCTCTTTAGTTGGACAGTTAATCACGGGAGGTTTATACAGTGACAATAACAAAGAAATGAGCGAAATTTTAAAAGACCATTGTGAATCAATGTTTACTAATCCACGAAACGAAAGTAGGGTTTAGAGAGTAGATTTTTTTCATTTCCTATGTATGCCTCACAGATCATACAACTAATATAATCATTAATCCCGTGGATTAATAACCAGCTTGACCAGATTTGTGGAGTTTCTTATGTATAAAGATGTGCAAAATACAGTATCTCTTGCACTCTCTAGAGGTCTTAAAAAAGTACAGTCATAGCTCCTCTATAAAAGAAGCAGTCGAGAACTCTCAAAATATTACAAATAAGTAGTACTAACATCGCAAATAATAAAAGTCTATGAACGGGTGAGGAGACGCCAAGTTACTAACTTTATGAAAAAAACATAGCCTTCATAACACGAACTAGCATGCATTTAGAACAGGAAGATCATGCTTGCTACAACTATTAAACCATTATGTGGTCGACAGGATTTTGCGATGGCACTTGACAGATTTGATCTTGAATTTTTTCCTCACAAAATGAATGCGATAGATACAATGGCACATGGATATTCAACTTTTTGACAAACAAAACACACTGTTTCTTATCCTATTAACGGACATCGATAAAAACACTTGCCACAACTTCATATCATCATTTGCGGATGATGCCAAAAGAAGCATGAAAATTACCTCGGTATAAAACATGAAAAAATTGCAACAGGATATAAGCAAACTTTTTCAATGGGCAGTAGAGAATAACATTATGTACTGTAGTGACATGTTCCAGCTGCTTAGATGTGACAAGTTTGAAAAATTCAAAAGAAACACTGAATGTAAAACGCAAGAGAATCATCAAATAGAACGAAAGAAACGTGTGAAGAATCCAGGTGTAATCAAGTCGGCTGGCTGATCTATCGTTTAAAGAACTCAATAGCATAATGAGAACTTTTAAAACAAGGGAAAATAGTGCCAATGATGACACTATTCAAATCCCTTGTGATGTCTCACTTAGAGTACTATCTAGTGTTGACATCTCCGTTCAAAACAGGAGAGATAACAGAGCATGATCAGATATGGCAATCATTTACGACCCACATAGAACCAATAAAGCATTTAAATTACTGGCAATGACCCAGAGTCCTAAATATGCACTTTCTGGAGCGAAGGATAATACATGTATATATGTGGAAGATACTTGAGGGTCTTAACCGCAAATCCATAAACTACCCTAACTTTACTGGAGTGGGAGAAAGTGTTAAATAAACCCACTGAAAGATGGGCAGCGTGAGTACAATAAGAAAACATTATATCAGCTTTCGTGGGTCTAGACTCTTTAGCCTCAAAGCGGAAGATATCAGAAAAACCTACCGGAACAATTGTATAAGTCTTCAAGAGGAAACTGGACAAATGTTTCTGCCAGGCAGGCTGTGATGGATATGTGGGCTAGCGAGCTGTCAATAGCAACAGCCTGGTTGACCAGGCAAGCAATAGACAAGCCTGGCCCATGTCCTGTCTGTTTAAGGAGAAAAACTCTTGAAACCTATATCAAAAGTAAACACACACACTCGCATACTGAAAATATCCAGCATCAGTTAAAAATCAAAATAAATTATTAATGTCATAAGACTCTAATTAGAGTTCCTCGAGATCACTACTGGCATCCCAGTAATTATTAAAATCACCATTAAAGTGTGAAGGTCGTGAACAAATTATTGAAATGAGTTCCACAGTCAGCTGCATGCTGCAGGCTACACATAAGGGGACAGGAAAACTTGCTAACTGGTGGCTGTGGGTGAGATGTTTGTGTCCAGTCCTCGGATGACAGAGATGACTCCAAGTGAAGATTCCCATTGGAGGAGAAGGATCAAATACCCACGTTTTGCAAAATCCTCTTTACCTTGCTTCTCATCTGTAGGACCCACCGGGCCTGCCATTTCCCAAGTACATATCTATGTATGTAACATAAAGTCACTATGAGGAAGAAGTCTGCTATAGAGTGAACTCAAAATAGCTGCATTCACCTCGGCATTTGCCCATTCATTTATCGAGACTCCATTACGTACCAGGCACCAACAGAACTCAACATCCTTGTACCACAAGAAAAGACAGGCTGACCACCTCTAGGTCTTTTGGACCACAGGATGGATAGAAGGACACTCGGCTAGGTGTAAACAGAACATATCGGGAATCTGAGTAGACAGTGAACCGAGACCCAACTAAGACACTGAGAAGTGACTTAGTCGAGTCTCAACGAGGAGCTCCACAGTGAACACAGAGAACTCATTTGGAATCTGTGCACAATATGAGTACTCATTGGCAATCACTGCAAAGCCAGCACCACCCCTCGCTCCTTGACCCGTCAGTAATGATCTGTGTCCTTGAAGCATGAACAAACTCATGTTCCACAAAATCAACCAAGGTCATCTCTAGGGTTTGGCTGTTGATGACCTACAACGATTTACCTCAGTCACTGTCCAAGGCCCAGGGGGAGATGCCAACCTCTCTCACCGCAGACACATCGATGCCTCAATCCAACACCAAGCGGCACAGAAAGTCTTACAAGGTGAGCAAAGAGTTCCCTCCGTCCCACTTTCCTCTGTAAAGACAGTAGCATAAATTGAGTTGTCAGGTGTGTGCAGAACTCAAAAGACGTAGCATAGACCAAGCTCCTCACAATAAAGATTCAAGGGAAAGCTCACCAGACTCAAAATAGATATTCAGCTGTGGAAGTACCGAAAGCATCCGTGCAAAGCCATATTCCTAGGTGATGGGCAGAATTTAGTGTTCCAGGAGAGAGCTTGCAGAGGAGTAGACCTGGTAGCCATTCTCCAGCCTTGAACGGTACAAGGCCACATACAGGCAGATTCACCTCCCAGTTACCGTAGACGCCGAGCAATACATTGTATGGTCGTCCAAGTAAAAGGAGGCCTTGACTCCATCAGGAACAACAGTGACCACACCATCCATGGCTACCATATGCTACCACTTCCTGGAAGAATTCTCGCAAGTAACACAAACCAACCCTCACCTTGAACGATTTGTTAGTCAGAAACAGTTGACGAAACTGGCCCAGTTGGACCCCACAGTCCTGGATGATCGCCAAAGTATGAATGCGTCTGGCGAAGCCCACCTGGACGTCACCAATCAACCAAACCAAGAGGTTAATCGACGATCGGAACCAGCAGAAGCCGAACTGCACCAACGAGTTGCAGCCTTTCGTCTGCAAGTAATAGATCAGATAAACATTCAAGCATCATCTCCAACACCTTGCAGATGCAAGTCGTCAGTAGTAGTTCGCAGCTTCCCTGTGACAACCACAACTACAGACAGCCACAAACTGTGATGAAGAAACCCACGTGTATTATACCCCACTTGTCCAGTTCTTAATTATGTCCGGTAAAGACATAAAGGAAGGTGCCGCAAGATGTCTTCCCCGGAGCCAGCGTCGACAACGCAGATGACAACTCCCTACTCCAAAACATCGGATCACAAGGATCCCCACTGACCCGGCTTTGCTATTACTAGGACGTGACTTTATTAATGGGACCTGACTTTATTAACAGGACCTGGCTTTAATAACGGAACCTGGCTTATATTTTAACGTATCCTGGCTGTTATTAATGAGACCTTGTTTTGTTTTTTTATGGGATCTGGGTTCGTTAAAGATGAGACAAGGGTTTGTTATAAGAATGGACCTGATTTTATTAATCAGATATGGCTTTGTTATTAACGATACGTTTTTTTAATAAGACCTGCCTTTGCGACTAACGACGCCTGCCTTTATTATCGAGAAATGGTTTTGTCATTAACGAGATCTGACTTTGTTATTAAGGCGATCTGACTTTGATTGAACTTATCCTGCCTTCTGCTATTAACGAGACCTGAGTTCGCTATTAACGAGATATGGCCTCGCCATTAACAAAATCCGACTTTGCTACGGGATAATTAATTGCTTTGGGATTATTGAATAACATGTGACTTTGTAATATTTAACGAAGCCAGGCTGTATCCCAAGGATATCTTAGGATACAGAGTGTGATCCTTTACATTCTGTAAATGGAATTTAAAACTTAGCCCATTGGATGCTTAACCAGTTAAAGAATCATGCGATTAAATCTCGTGTCAGGACAGAATGAGTTCTTTCCTGACAGGCAAAACACCGCCTCACGAGAATGTAACTTGGGCAGTAGCCGACACATGGAGAATCACGGACACATAGACTAAGCCGTTTCAAACTTGCTAATGTCGGGTATTTTTTTTTTATGTTGATTTCAATTGTAGTGTTTGAGAGCCGAATCATTTTGACAAAGCAGCTAATGTGGCGATGTTAGAATTTTTGGCTGACGTGTGATCTGATGTTATCGACATCGATGTTTCGATCTCGGCGGAATTCTGTCAAGTCCCGGCAGAGCTCCACAGTGAGCGAAACGTGGCTACGGTGGCTTATTCCCTCCGTGTGTCTCTGAAAAGCACGGCAACACGGGAGTTAAAACTATATGACACATTCACTTGTCTATGTGCCCCCGAGCTGCCAAGCTGCAGCTCCTGGGTTCTCAGGTTCAGCGTTGTTTCTGAATAATAATAATAATAATAATAATTAAGGCTCTGCAAAATGTATGTAACTCAGCGGTAATGAAGTAATTATTGAATCAGAATTGCCATAAATATTTTCAAACCCAATTAAAAAAAAAGTTCTCTATCACTCATTCGGGATAAGTTTTTTCGAATATAATAACAGCAACAAAAACAACAACAACAATAATAATAGAAATAATAATTATAGTAAAATAATATCAATAATTATAAAATAATTATAATAAAATAAAATAATTATAAAATAATAATAAAATAATAATAACACTTGTGACAAGGAAGTTAGGTTGACTTTCCGGTTCGCCTAAGATCATTGTCAACCCACAAATGAGGGAGAAAAATACAGAAAAGACCAGAGTACAGCAAGCTTACTGCGGTGTTGCTCTCTTCCTTTGTTCTTCTCTACTACTACTACTACTACTACTATTACGACTACTACTACTACTACTACTACTACTACTACTACTACTACTACTACTACTACTACTACTACTATACTAGTCTCCCCATCTTCCCTCTCCCTCATACCGTCATGTCTTCTTGTCTTCTCTGTTTTTTATCGTTCACTTGTGACTTGGTGCAAGACGGCCAGAAAAATAATTTTAACTTCCGTTTAGTTTAATAATAATAATAATAACAACAACAGTAATGATAGTAATGACAGTAGTTTGTTGGACTACATATTGGTAGATAAAAGACTGTTGAGTAGACTTCAGGATGTACATGTTTATAGAGGGGCCACAGATATATCAGATCACTTTTTAGTTATAGCTAAAGTGGGAGTAAAAGGTAGATGGGATACAAGGAAAATAGAAGCAGTAAGCAAGAGAGAGGTGAAGGTTTATAAACTAAAAGAGGAAGGCAGTTAGGGTAAGATATAAACAACTATTGGAGAATAGATGGGCTAGTGAGAGTGTAGGCAATGGGGTCGAAGATGTATGGGGTAGATTTAAAAATGTAGTGTTAGAGTGTTCAGCAGAAGTTTGTGGTTACAGGAAAGTGGGTGCAGGAGGGAAGAAGAGCGATTGGTGGACTGATGATGTAAAGAGAGTAGTAAGGGAGAAAAAGTTAGCATATGAGAGGTTTTTACAAAGTAGAAGTGATGCAAGGAGGGAAGAGTATATGGAGAGAAAAAGAGAGGTTAAGAGAGTGGTGAAGCAATGTAAAAAGAGAGCAAATGAGAGAGTGGGTGAGATGTTATCAACAAATTTTGTTGAAAATAAGAAAACGTTTTGGAGTGAGATTAATAAGTTGAGGAAGCCTAGGGAACAAATGGATTTGACAGTTAAAAATAGGAGAGGAGAGTTATTAAATGGAGAGTTAGAGGTATCGGGAAGATGGAGGGAATATTTTGAGGAGTTGTTAAATGTTGATGAAGACAGGGAAGCTGTGATTTCGTGTATAGGGCAACTAGGAATAACATCTTGTAGGAGTGTGGAAGAGCCAGTTGTGAGTGTGGGAAAAGTTCGTGAGGCAGTGGGTAGAATGAAAGGGGGTAAGGCAGCTGGGATTGATGGGATAAAGATAGAGATGTTAAAAGCAGGTGGGGACATAGTTTTGGAGTGGTTGGTGCTATTATTTAATAAATGTATGGAAGAGGGTAAGGTACCTAGGGATTGGCAGAGAGCGTGTATTGTTCCTTTGTATAAAGGCAAAGGGGACAAAATAGAGTGCAAAAATTATAGGGGAATAAGTCTGCTGAGTGTACCTGGTAAAGTGTATGGTAGAGTTATTATTGAAAGAATTAAGAGTAAGACAGAGAGCAGGATAGCAGATGAGCAAGGGGGCTTTAGGAAAGGTAGGGGGTGTGTAGACCAAGTGTTTACAGTGAAACATATAGGTGAACAGTATTTGGATAAGGGTAAAGAAGTTTTTGTGGCATTTATGGATTTGGAAAAGGCGTATGATAGGGTGGATAGGGGGCAATGTGGCAGATGTTCCAGGTGTATGGAATAGGAGGAAGGTTACTGAAAGCAGTGAAGAGTTTTTATGAGGATAGTGAGGCTCAGGTTAGAGTGTGTAGGAGGGAGGGAGGGGGACTATTTCCTAGTAAAAGTGGGCCTTAGACAAGGATGTGTGATGTCACCGTGGTTGTTCAATATATTTATAGATGGGGTTGTAAGAGAAGTGAATGCGAGGGTCTTGGCAAGAGGTGTGGGGTTAAAAGATAAAGAATCAAATACAAAGTGGGAGTTGTCACAGTTGCTTTTTGCTGATGACCCTGTGCTTTTGGGAGATTCTGAAGAGAAGTTGCAAAGGTTGGTGGATGAATTTGGTAGGGTGTGTAAAAGAAGAAAATTGAAAGTGAATATAGGAAAGAGTAAGGTGATGAGGATAACAAAAAGATTAGGTGACGAAAGATTGGATATCAGATTGGAGGGAGAGAGTATGGAGGAGGTGAATGTATTCAGATATTTGGGAGTGGACATGTCAGCAGATGGGTCTATGAAGGATGAGGTGACTCATAGAATTGATGAGGGGAAAAGGGTGAGTGGAGCACTTAGGAGTCTGTGGAGACAAAGAACTTTGTCCATGGAAGTAAAGAAGGGAATGTATGAGAGTATAGTTATACCAACACTCTTATATGGGTGTGAAGCATGAGTGATGAATGTTGCAATGAGGAGAAGGCTGGAGCCAGTGGAGATGTCATGTATGAGGTCAATGTGTGGTGTGAATATAATGCAGAGAATTCGGAGTTTGGAAATTAGGAGGAGGTGCGGGATTACCAAAACTATTATCCAGAGGGCTGAGGAGGGGTTGTTGAGGTGGTTCTGACATGTAGAGAGAATGGAACGAGACAGAATGACTTCGAGAGTATATAAATCTATAGTGGAGGAAAGGCGGGGTAGGGGTCGGCCTAGGAAAGGTTGGAGGGAGGGGGTAAAGAAGGTTTTGTGTGCGAGGGGCTTGGACTTCCAGCAAGCATGTGTGAGCGTATTTGATAGGAGTGAATGGAGACAAATTGTTTTTAATACTTGACGTGCTGTTGGAGTGTGAGCAAAGTAACATTTATGAAGGGATTCAGGGAAACCGGCAGGCCGGACTTGAGTCCTGGAGATGGGAAGTACAGTGTCTGCACTCTGAAGGAGGGGTGTTAATGTTGCAGTTTTATAACTGTAGTGTAAAGCACCCCTCTGGCAAGACAGTGATGGAGTGAATGATGATGAAAGTTTTTCTTTTTTTGGCCACCCTGCCTTGGTGGAATCGGCCTATGTGTTAATACAAATAAAAAAATAACAACAACAGTAGTAATATAATAATAATAATAACAATATTATTATTATTATTATTATTATTATTATTATTATTATTATTATTATTATTATTGTTAATTGATAATAAAGTTTAAAAAGACTGAAAGTAAAATCCGTCATTCGGTATTTTATGCAATTTTAAAACCAAAACCAAAAGCAGAAATTAAGCGAGGAACTGGAGAAAACCGGAGATTAAACACAAATATAAAACCTCATTAATTAAGTTAAAAAAAAATCCCCAAGAGTAACGATGGAAAATACAACAAAGAAACAGAATATGAAAAATGGACTGATAAAATTATACACGACAGAATATAAATAACGAGAGAGAGAGAGAGAGAGAGAGAGAGAGAGAGAGAGAGAGAGAGAGAGAGAGAGAGAATTTACGACGGTCGGGAATTATTTAAGTTAGGAATTTGTTAAAAAAACATGATTAGAGAATGACGATCGTCGGAACTAGTTTGTAGTTAGTGAAAAATAATGTTGTGGTGAGTTAAGCTTAGAAAAGGAAAAAAAAAAATTCTGGTGACTTAAAATTAGAAAAGGTCCAAAAATTTCTGGTGACTTAAGCTTAGAAAAGGTACAAAAAAAATCTGGTGACTTAAAATTAGAAAAGGTCAAAAAAATTCTAGTGAGTTAAGCTTAGAAAAGGTACAAAAAAAATTCTGGTGAGTTAAAATTAGAAAAGGTCCAAAAAATTCTGGTGACTTAAGCTTAGATAAGGTCGAAAAATTCTGGTGACTTAAGGTTAGAAAAGTAAAAAACTGTTTTGATGAGTTAAGGTTAGAAATGACATTATGAAAATAAAAAACTAATTAGTGACGTTAAAGATGAAGGTTTTAACGATATGTAAATTAACGAAGAAGAAACTACGAGTAAATGACCGAAGTGAAAATAACTCAGTTAAAATCGGTTAGGGTAAAACTAACAAGGAAAAAAATAACAAAGTGGAAGTTAAATAAGTAATAAATTAAAGAGGATATTAGAGACGCGGCGTTAAAATTAACGAGAATAGAACGACTAGCAACGACAATGCCTCGATAAAGAAGCGTGGAGTCAACGAAGGATAAAAAAAAAATCAGATTAACGAAACTGCATGCGATTTAACGATACACAGGTATCCGCATTGGCGGGATTTAACGAGATCGCCGCAGCGAAGCAAAGAATGTACTGCAGATCAGAAAATGAGAGGAACGAGAATGATCGAAAGTCGTAAAGGCTAACGAAGAAATTAGCGAGAACTCAGATAAGTAAGCTGGTACTAACGATGACGTCAAGGGAAAAAAAAGTTGGGGCAGGATTCTGCGAGTTCTCAGTATTTTAAACGAAGTGGAAATTAACGAGTGTTTCGTTTACCCCCCAGAAAAAAACACGGCAGAGAGTAATGAGGCTAAAAAAAAATAATACTAGGCTCCAGGTAGGCATTACATTAGAAATAAAATAAGATTTAACGAGTGGGTAATTAAACGAGAAGCCGAGGAAGAGACGAGGCAGCAACCACAGCAATGAAAAAAAGAGACGGAAGAAATTAGACAGAGAAATATTAGCTTGAAATTTAACGAGAAAGAGAGAAAGGGGATGAATTAACGAGGGGCGCAGTAGCACCCCTACCGGGAATGAGAGAGGAGGGAGGGAGGGAGGGAGGGAGGGAAGGAAGGGGTTGATATGGGAGGGGATAGGGGGGATGGGAGGAAGGGGGAAGCCAGCAGTAGTCACCGGGTCGGAAAATTAGAAATACGCTCATAAGAACGGCCATAAAGCGTGTTTATGTCGGTAGCGGAACGCGGCCGACTACACCAGCGCCACCCCCTGCATGTTGATGACTGACACTGGGGAGGGAGCTGGGGGGCCAGGGGAAGGAGAATAAAGGGGCGAAGGTAGGGGGGCTGAAGGTGGGAAAAGGTGGAAGAGGGAGAAGGGGAGGTGAGAGAAAAAAGTTAGATGGAGGGGAGGGTTGTTAAGTGGAACGGGGAAAAGAAGAGGAGGGAGGGGGTTAGACTTGAGAAGTTGAAATTAAGAAGGGAGTGGGTGTAGTATTCCTAAATGGTATATACTCAGAAGGGAAGGGGGAGAAACAGTGTATACATAGGAGGGGAGTGGGAGAAATGGATTACAGTGTATACATAGCAGGGGAGGGGAAAAAGCTCTGTATACTCCGGAAGTGAAGGGAAGATTGTGTATGCTTAGAAGGGAAGGGAAGGCTATGTATGATCAGAAACAAAAAAAAAAGTACTTTGAAAATAGAATACATTAGAGCAATGGATCTGAGATGTGATGACGAGGTTGAAAAACTGTGGAGAGAGAGATAGAGAGAGAGAGAGAGAGAGAGAGAGAGAGAGAGAGAGACGTTGATTAGAGAGAGAAACATGTGAAGAACGGGTGAAAGAAGATCTGTTGCTCCATTTCGAGTATATATTCTGGAAAAGAAAAATCCCAGCCACTGTCCCTGGAAAGGTTATGAATCTTCTGTAGATGGATAAATCAGGAGAGTGAAGCAGAAGGCTCTCTCATGCCTCTCTCTCTCTCTCTCTCTCTCTCTCTCTCTCTCTAGTTTTACTATTATTACCGCCATCGCCGCTGCCGCACTGGCTCCTGGAGTTTAACCCCACCAAGTGCAAAGTCATGAAGATTTGGGAAGGTCAAAGAAGACCGCAGAGAGTACAGGCTTGGGGGCCAAAAACTGCAAACTTCACCCGAGGAAAAGGATCTTGGGGTGAGTATAATACCGAGCACATCTCCTGAGGCGCACATCAACCAAATAACTGTTTCAGCATATGGGAGTCTGGCAAACCTAAGGATAGCGTTTTGACACCTTAGTAAGGAATCGTTCAGGACTCTGTACACCGTGTACGTCAGGCCCATATTGGAGTATGCAGCACCAGTTTGGAACCCACACTTGGTCAAACACGTCAAGAAATTAGAGAAAGAGCAAAGAGGTATGTGCTACAAGCAGACGTAAAAGGAAATCGGCCTGACGACACTGGAGGACAGGAGGAATAGAAGGGGACATGATAACAACATATAAAATACTGAGAGGAATTGAAAAGGTGGAGAGGGACAAGAAGTTTCAGAGATGGGACACAGCAACAAGGGGTCACAGGGATGTTAGGAAGTATTTCTTCAGTCATAGAGTTGTCAGGAAGTGGAACAATCTGGAAAGTGGTGATGGAGTGGTGGCAAGATACATACATAGCTTTAAGAAAAGATACAATAAATCTCATAGAGCAGGGAGACAGTGGACCTAGTAGCGACCAGCAAAGAGACGAGGCCAGGAGCTGTGAATCGACCCTGCAACCACAAATAGGTGTATGTCTAGTAGATGTAGAGACGTAGTCTCCTGGGTGTTAGTGGTGTTCCAGGAGAAGTGTAAGGAACACTAGTCAATTATTGTGGATCACGTAGAAGACAGCGATCACTGAAGACAGGACAATACGAACACGGCTCTGTTCCTGTAGGTACGAACACTGAAGATGGAACACCACCAACAGATGTCTGCTCCTTTAACTGCAAACACTGAAGACGGGACGCCACCAGCTCCGCGAGATTTCTAATATTGTAGCTACAAATAGGTAATCTCAGAGAGAGAGAATGTTGGAAACATTTTAGGCAGCTTTACTTTAATCAGGGGAAGCGCTAAACCCGTCGGGTTCGACGTCCACAGTAAATAGTTGAGAGTAGCGGACCGCTCAGCTTCCTGGTTGACAATATAAAGTCTCTTCTGCAGCATAAATACCATCACAATACAACTGTGATCTCCTTAACCAGTATCTCATACAGAGGGACTCTGATGTACTCAGTTATTTGGCCATGACGACTTTGCGAACTTTTCCACCAATATCTCTCGCTCTTCCCTGGAGCCAGTCGTGACTGACCTATCTCAGGAGGCTGGTAATTGTAGACTGCTTGGATACGTTGGTTCAACAAACTATAGAGTTGTCCTCACTACAGTGAACATCACAGTAGATGAAGGGGAAGAATAATCTCTCGCATCCTGGCTGCGTGAGAAAGGAAATTGGTCAGCCTAGCGCTGAGCTTGTCACCACTGAAGGACGCCGTGCTCGAGGGTGATAGTAATAACCAAGCAGATCTCTTCACCAATCTCATCCCGGATCTCAGGCACAAGTACATTCCTCATCGGCAGTGTGTGATTAAACCTTCACATCAGCCCTGGTTTAGATATTGCTTCCGTGAGGCAGCAACAAATGCATGACTTGGACGATATGGCGGTATCCTTATACTATCAACACGAGTCTTCACTGACGACCCTTCAAATGAATGCTGGAGGTGCAGTTCTGCCACGTCTCTCAGTGTGAAGGGTACGTGGAAAAAAAAAAGTTGCTTCCAGAGTATGGCCAAAGACCGATATGAGGACTGAATTCCACCTGTACATCGACATGAGTGTATCGACACCAACAGTCAAGCAAAGGTACCAAGTACCAAGTTGCAAGAACCAGATCCTGGAGGACAGCCTCCGATGTGTCAAAGTTGTCCGAAGTGACAATGAAACAGGAAGAAATCAATCTCCTTAAATAACTGGGCAACTCATGATGACTAGACACCATGAAGCACTGGTGTGATGCTGTGACACTTGGGCTGGTGTGATGATCACCTAACACCTTGATGTAACAGATGGGACTGGTATGATGATCACTTATCACATTAATGTAACTGCAGGAACTGGTGTGATCACTTATCAGTCCCAAAAATGTAGGGCGAACTATTTCCGTCCATCGATATTACTTTTTCTTTCAGATGAATGGTAAAGATGTGGAATAAATTATCAATGGAAGAAAACGTGAGCGTATTACAGTATGGAAATTGAAAACAAGTGCCAGGTAAATGGTTATATGTAGGAGAGTGTGATTCATTGATTATTAAGTGGAGTGAATCCCAACATGGGTATACCTACACGTGTATACCCACTGATACTCAGTACGAGTATGTCAGGGGTTACTTTGCGTTGGCAGTGATACCCAGCAAAGGTAAACCAGCGAGGGTTAACCAGCGTTTACTAAGTAACTGATACCAAGCACGGTTACGTCAGCGGATACGTCAGGAGATACGTCAGACACCAAACAGGTCAACATGCGATCAGAACCGGTTAAGAGATATTTCTCCTAAATAACTATCTGCCGCCATCTTGTCTACAAATCAGCGACTTTAATTATTTGCTTCGCCTTCAAGCTTTTCATAAATAAAGAGCCACGTTTATTTCCAAGGGTCTGTTGCGATGGAATATGATTAGGATGGTGTCTGCACTTCTGGAATGAACGCTAGGGATGGAGTGATGGAGCCTGGCTCACCCTATCTTGATGAGACAAGGCCGATTTATTTTAAAAAATTGTAGCTTTAACCTGTAAATACTTCTATGCTCTGTGCACGGTGAGTGGATTATCTGTCTCTGTGAAAACCTGGAGTATGTAAAAAAATATTAATTGTAACAACAACAACAACTATATCATGACTAAAATCCTAACCTTAACATTTTTAATTCAGTATCAACAGCTTACAAATGTTTTCAGTCTGTTATTAACCTTCACACAAGATAAGAGAGAACTGGTGATGCTTCCGACTGATCAGGAACTGCCTGGATCAACTTGTGAAGTTCCCTCTTGAAGACACTTGGAATTCTGTAGGAAATTTCCCTTAAACCTGAAAGATGCGGAAATGTCTAGGACGCTTTTTGTTTACCAAGTCATCCATCAGTGAACTTCCTGACTCATAATAACATAAGAAAGGAGAAACACTGCAGTAGGCCTGTTGGCCCATACTAGGCAGGTCCTTCACAAATCCAGGATTAAACACAACACCCACAAGTGATTACAACAAACATCCAAACATTTTGATACACCTTCTGGAAAAGCTATTAAGAAAAGGCTTTATACACAAGTAGGCCTATAATACTTGCTTAACAGCAACCACAAGACCCAGATAGCTGCCACGACAAGGATCCCACAAGTGCCGCAGTAGTTTATGTCTTATCTGACTTACAAGGCTATAAACGTTAATACAATAAACTTAACACAAGGTCATAACTACACCAAGACTACCACAACTACTACACAGTTAACAATAGCCATACCTACCTCCAGATAAAAACTAATAAAGGAGCACTCCACCACAAACAACCACAAGGCCACAACTACATCAAGGCCACAGGAACGTCACAATAAGGTCACATCATCTGGGAGAAGGAAGGCAAAAGCTACGAAAAGAACACTCCACCACAAACAACCACAAGGCCACAACTATATCAAGGCCGCAAGAGCGTCATAATAAGGACAGAGCATCTAGGAGAGTCAAGATGCAGACGCTGGCTATCCCGGGTATCTCCCAGAAGAGAGGCTCCTTCTGCGACAGAGAGAGGCTGCTGTGCCTGGAGAAGAAGTTCTTCACTGTGAGTAAAACATCTGTGGCTCTGTCTTGCTGATTAGTTTAATTAAAGCCTCTCGGCTATACGTAGTTTATTAAGCCTTCATATCAAGAATATTTTAGTCCCCAAAATAGAGATTAAAGTAAATTTTTGTGTTTACACTGTAGCTGGTAGCGTTGCGTGTGTAGCTACTGTACACTGCCGGACTTAGCTCCGTAAAATTAGTGGGCCAATAAGCGACAAGGACATTTCGCTAACTGCAGTGACTATGAAACTTGTGTGCGTCTTGTATTAATAACATGCATGTCCAGTTAGCGACAAGGATAAAAATGGTTTCATTGCACTTGGTTGAAGTAGTTAACGTCAATTTTTTAATGCTTCCTACAGTTCCTCGAATGATATTTTCTTCATTTTAAATCAGGTTAATTCAATTTAGGTTAGGTTACATAAACCTATTAAACGTACATTTAACCACAAATAAGCAACTTGCAAAAATTATTTGGCAAAGTGATGGGCGAGGAAAAAATTGCAACTCCTGCTCTTCATTGACATACATGTGACATACCTGTAGCATTCCTGTAACCAGTTTCGTGCATTTTTCTACTTTACCAACCAGGACTGTCACCAGACATTCTTGAGGACCTCCTGATCAACTTGGCTATTACTACCTGAAGCCCGCAGGTTCACACAGCCATCACGACCCCGACAGAACTGGTGATTGTTCAGCAGATAAAATCCTTTGGCATATTGTTTTTTTATGTGGCGACCTTTTACACAGTTACCACTATTGTTTGGCAGGTGTAACAGTAAATAAAAATGTTTTCAGCCTTTGTTGTGTCCAGCCTCTGAGGCTTTTCCATTTATTTTTCGTTTCTAACTTCTGAGCTTTCTACGCTTTTAGCGTTACTAATCTAGTTTCCTGTTCCTGACGTTTCCAGCCCCTGACGTTTCCAACCCCTGAACCTTCCAGCCCCTGACGTTTCTAGCTTCTGGTGTTTCCAGCAACTGACGTTTCAAGCCTATAACGTGTCCAGCCTCTAACGTCAAGCCTTTGACGCTTCAAGCCTCTTTCATTACAAACTTCATCCAAATTTTAACGTAGACATTGATATTCTCAGCTTTGATGTTTGCAGCCTTTGAGGCTTTTCAGGCCTTTGAAGTTTTCTAGTTTTTGACGTTTTCAAACTTTTGACGTTTTCAACAATTTAACTATTTGTGGGCTTTAACGTTTTCCAGCTTCAGATGTTTTGTGGACTGTTGACAATTTCCATCTATTGACGTCTTCAGTTTTTTTTTTCTAGCTTTCGATATCTCTGTCTTACCTGGAGTCTCTTCTGGAGGTCACCGCCTCCGAGGCCCGGTCCCAGACTAGGCCTCTTGGTTGCTGACCTGATCAATCAAGTTGTTACTGCCCGCCGCCCACAGCCCAACGTATGCACTACAGCCCGGATGATCAGAAACTATTTTGAGGAATTTGTTGAGTTTCCTCTTGAAGAATTCTCTCATTGGAGGTATCCCTCACCGTCCGTCAAGCCTCTTGTGCTCATCAGTAGTAATTTCGGTATGTAAGTTTGGTACCAATCCTTCCTGTATCTTCCAGGCGTAGATTATGATGTATCTTTCTTGCCACCTCATCAATTTCGCTCTGTCTTGAAGAGGGTCGCTGGTACACAGCAATATTCCAGTCTAAAGAGAACGAGTGACCTGAAGAGTATCATCATTGCTTGACCTCTCTTGTTTTGAAGGTTAGAGTTATCAAACCCATCACTTTCTTTGCAGTTTCGAGACCAACTTTGTTGTGCTTCTCGAACATGAGATTTTTCTGACATTATCACTCACAGGTCTCTCATATTCGTCTTAGGTACTGTTGAGTGGTTAGAACTTGTCTTGTACTTCGATCTTGTTTTTACTTCCCCCATACTGAAATTTTTCCTCACTGAGCGTGATGTTGTCAGAGGCCCACTCAAAGACTTTGTTTATATACTGTTAGGCAAAAGGACACAGATGCAGCTAATGTGACATTGTAGCAACGTTTCGCTCTCCGGGAGCATTGTCAGGCTTGACAAAGCTCCTTGAGAGCGAAACGTTGCCATAGTAAATGTCACAGTTGCATCTGTGTCCTTTTTGCCTAACATTTTGCCGGTAATTCCACCATGGTTTAGATGAGCTCGGAGGCTCACTGTGTCTTCTATGGATGTGTCTTTCATACAGATTCTAGTATCGTCTACAAAGGTTGATACAGTGACATGATTTACATCTCTGACTTTGATATGAAAATGAAAAAGAGAAGTGGGGCGAGTACCCTACCTTGGGGGACACAACTTGTCATTGTCGCATCCACTGCTTTCACTCTGTTTATTAATTTATTTTTATAAGAAAGAGAATAACGGATAGGAATAAAGAAATGAAAGTGGAGGAGAAGTAAAAGAGAATGAAAAAAGGGCAAAAGAAAAGCTAATATAATAATAATAATAATATTGAGGAGGAGGAGAAAGAAAGCTAAAAAATATTAAGTAATAAATAATACACAAAGAAAAGTAAATATATATTTGGGTTCCGTCTCGCACGCCACATCTCCCTTCCCTCCTCGTCCTCTTCTCCACCTACACCCTGTTCTCTGCTTTCTCCTTCCCCCTTTCCATCCAATATATATGTAAACGTAGTTTTAGAAACGCAGCACATCGAACAGAAATAACAGCTCTTAGCTTGTAAAATTGATTCGTGTAAAGAAAAAAATTACACCAACTTCAATGCGTGCAAAAAAAAAAAACAGGTCTGTCTTATTTGGAAGACAGGTCACATAAGAAATAAGTCACTTAGGCTGATTTTTTTTGGATTATCCCAGGTAATTTACACAAATGTTACTATGATAATTTGTGTAACTGCATTTGTGTATCTATACTTAAATAATTTTACTTACTAGAGAATGGGTGGGAGGGTGAGAGGAGGTCGACGTGGCCCTCGACTCCTCGTGTCCCACAGTATTGGAGAACAAAGTGTGGGATCATTTAACAGGGACGTGACTGCGAGCTTCATCTGGAGTAAACGAGGAAGCTTTACGACCCTGCGAGGGGTCAATTAGACTCCTCGGGGCTGTCCACCAGAAACAGATGAAGGCTCTTTTATTTTTATTGGGCTAATAGTGGCAAGACAAAACGTTGGGATTATATTTACTGGTCATTAGGTGTGTGTGTGTGTGTGTGTGTGTGCGTGTATGTGTGCGTGCATGCGTGCGTGCGTGTGTGCGTGCCTGCGTGCGTGAGTGAGCGCGCTGGTGCTCACCTACCCGGGGTTGCAGAGGTCGAGTCACCGCTCCAGGCTCTGCCTCTTAATTAACTAACTGCCTGCTGAATTTCTTGCCGCCCAGCAACTGTACCTTCGCGTACCCTTTTCTCGGTAGATTTTTTTTTCCGCGTGACACCTGGTGAACGCCTCTACCCGAACGGCTTCAAACTTAAAACGGTGTTATATCTAACCAATAGAAACTTTCAGAGAGGTTCCGCTCAGTGTAAGTGTCCAATAGGTACTAGTTTATGTGTAATAAGCTGAGAATGCCTTTTCTGAACGAGTTCAAACTTCTAGAGTTATATTTTACCTGAAGAAAGATTCTGACTGATATCAGGCTGTGTAGTGGTTTTCGTGTGAAAGCTTAAGAATGCCTCGTCTGATCGCCTTCAACTTTCGACGCTACTGCAAATAACGTACTGTAAGGTTCGGATTGGTTGTTGATTTCCAGGTCCCGTGTCTCTTCTGTGGGTTGAGTTATAGCTCCTACATTTCATATTATAAACGGTATACAATACCCACAATGTGGTACCTACAGCCGTACATGTGTCTTACTATCAACTTGTTGGTATTGTATACCATTTTAATAAGGGACTTTACCGCCACAACACCACCGTCTTGGTACAAGGGAAGTCTTCATCAAGACTATTGCTAAGAACTGCTTGGCATGACCTTCATTCACTAGTGGGCCCCGCTCACCTGTGACGTCGTCTCTAGCTGATACACCTCATTTCTAGCTCCAAGTTTCTGGCTTCCTGTATCTTCCTTAAACTAAGGGACTGACCACCTTCTATCAAAACTGAGGGATTAGTCACCTCAAAATTACCTCTTCACTTCTATTGCCACCTATAATCAACTGAAGCCTGCTTCTCTGGCGTAACGTTTCGATAATAAGGATGCCCAGTGTCTTGCTCATCAGCTCCTACGTCTCTTGAGGAAAATGAGGTGAAGCTGCTGCTCTCCTTGCGTGCACTGAGCTGAGATACATAACGCTGGGATTAGGAAGTTCTCATGGATTACCTTTTTAAAATCGTTGAGGAACAGTGGGCTGGGGTTATGAGATACAAGGGATACAGCTCTCGGATTATCGAGGTGCACGGGGCTGGGTTACAGGATACGGGGGATACCTTTCACGGATCACTTAAGTGCAAGCAGCTGGGGTTATGGGATACAAGGAATACCCCCTCTCAAATCACTGAGGTAGAGGAGGCTGGGGTTGTGGAATACAGGGGCGTACCTCTCTCTCGACTGCTTATCGACCGAAACACGTCCTGCTATTATTATCTCTAAACCTGAAGGGGCCATAATGCCCCTGGGAAAAGGGAGGTAAATTCAGGGAAGGGGGGCGGGAATTTCCAGTTCCTTGGATCAAGAGCACTCTACTCGCCTCAAGGCACCTCCGTGAAGCTTCCACATTCGGAGTGAACATTCGAACGCCTAATCGTTCGAAATAAAATACCGTCTTTCAGAATAAATATTCGAACTCCTACTAATTTATAACACACGTTCAGAATCACAATTTCAAACGAATGCTCAAATAACTAAGCATTAGTTATGAACGTTCGAATTCCCCTATCCAAATGAACGTTCAAACTCAACTATTCAAATGAACGTTCAAACTCACCTACTATCACTCGCCATCATTTCCGTTCGGCAGTACATTCGTGTGTTCGGATGCATCGTTCGGCAGTACATTCGTGTGTTCGGATGCATCGTCCAAAAACTACCTTTATCCCCCCCCAAAAAAAAGAAGTCATTATCTGCAATAGTTGCCAGAATCAAAACGCAATTTTCTTAATTTTTTTCCCCAAAACGCGTAAAATTATACACAAAATTAGTGCCCCAAATTGGCGTGTGAATCACGAACACGCCCGGGCCCGACTTTTTATGAGTTTTTTTGTTAATGGTGTAAAAATATTTTTTTTTTCGGAGGTGGGGGAGGGAGGGGGAATACAATTTGTCGAAATATCTGAAATATATTTTAAGAACACAAGTTTGTGTGTACACGGGAGAGAGAGAGGAAGGGAGGGAGAGAGAGAGAGGGGGGAGAGGGAGAGAAAGAGAGAGGGGGAGGGGGAACCATCGCCAGCTTCTGTAGCGCCAAGATTTTCGGGAGAAACTGAAGCAAAAACAAAAAAAAAAACAGTTTGTGGAAATAGGAAAGCGAGAGATTTATGCGAGAGAAAATGGTCTCGAGAGTGTCAGATACGTCATCAAATTTGCATCTGTGTGTTTTCTCCCTGTTAGGGAAGTGTGCAGGAGTAGGGAAGTTTGTGAGAGGCAAGACAAGACGCGATGTCTTGTCTAGGCTAGACGACACACACCCTTCTGGCTTTTACATTATTATTATTATTATTATTATTATTATTATTATCGTTATTATTATTATTATTATTATTATTATTATTATTATTATTATTGTTATTATTGTTATTATTATTATTGTTATTATTATTGTTATTATTATCGTTATTATTATCATCGTTATTTTTATTATTATTATTATTATTAAATTAATATCGTTTAATTATTAATATTTATTATTATTATTATTATTATTATTATTATTGTTATTATTATTGTTATTATTATCATCGTTATTATTATTATTATTATTATTATTATTATTGTTGTTATTATCGTTATTATTATCATCGTTATTTTTATTATTATTATTATTATTATTATTATTGTTATTATTATTGTTATTATTAATGTTATTATTATTGTTATTATTATCGCTATTATTATCTTCGTTATTTTTTATTATTATTATTATTATTATTATTATTAATTATTATTATTATTATTATTATTATTATTTTTTTTTTTTTTATTCCTCAAAGAGGAAACTTATGCAGTGGTTGTCGGATTTTTTTTATTTTTCTTTCAAGATTTTCGCCTAAAACTCGAGAACGTCACATGTGATCGGCTTCAAATTTTAAACGCTAATGTACCATACCAAGACGATGGGTCTCAGGGGTCATGAGTTACAGGTGGTTTCTTTTTCCAACTTTACAGACCAAAATGTGATTAATAATTTTTGTGTGATAGCTCGATAACGTTTCTTCCGGGAGGCTTCAAACTTACGGAGATTGTGTATCTTATTTGGAGGAAAGTCTTTTATTTATAAGTTTTGCATCACCAGCACAACATCATCACCAACACAGCGTCATCACCAACAGAGCGTCATCACTAACACAGCGTCATCACCAACACAGCGTCGTCACCAACACAGCGTCATCCCAACACAATGCCTTCATTAGCACAATGTCATCACCAACACATTAATTCTCCGCAACTCCCGCTTATCCTTCAGCAACACTGTATTGCTGTTAGAGACAAGTGGAACACCATTTTAACCTTTCATATTACACAGTATTACCACCATCCCCAGTCTCTCTCTCTCTCTCTCTCTCTCTCTCTCTCTCTCTCTCTCTCCCTCCTTGAGAAACCACACATGTACAACGCAAGAAACCAATTTGTGAATGTTTCATTTTCCACATACTGTTAGCTGGTCAGGTCTTCAGTCACCTATTTAAAATTCACTTCGCCCACCAATCATTGCAGGTTATTAGTATTATTTTGCACGGATTTTGTGATGGATTGTTTCTGCTCCTTCAGGGACAATACTGTGAGTTTTTCCTCAGATAAACCGAACTATAGCAGCGTTAGTTTGACAGTATAAGACAGATAAACCAAGCTAAGGTGGGGGTGGGAACTCATGGTGGGATTAGAATCCAGGCCAGTGGCTTACGCAGTGCGTAAGCCACTGGCCTGGAGTATTACGACTCGCTCGCCATGGGTTCTAAACCCCACCCGTTCCCTGGTTTGTTTGCAATCGTGTTATTACGATTTCGTGAGTCAGTACAACACAGATTTATCGTGCACAGTTTTCCAAGGGATCACTATCTATTCTACATGTGCAAAAAATCACTGACCTTTTTCAACTTATTTTATTGTAGTTTTTGAATAAGATATTATACTTTGAGGGGCAAATATATTTAATATTAAAGTACTTCCGTGATAAAATGGAATAACCAGTGACCTAATCTTTTCTTCTTTGTAAATTTTTGGTCAGTTTTTTTTTCATCTTTAGAAACTAAGAGTCTGCTGTTTTCTTTGCCTCTAGTGGGAACGTATCAATGAAGCCAAGTTTCTTTAGTTGTGTAGTAAATTATGTACTTATTTGAGACTTTAATGTTAAGAAAAACATGCATGTACACGAAACATTATTGCAGTTTCTTGTATTAAATTCGTTAGTCTTTATTTTTAGTTATTTTTTTTGTTAGATGATTCCCCAGAGGTCACACACTGACCTCTGAACTAGATTACAGTATAAAGCATTTAATCTTTGAACTAAGTAAAATTTACATCAATGGAATTATTGTACTCTGCTGATTCCCGATATTTATGGTTTAATAAGTATAAGACGGTATTACCCAAAGAAATGCTTTTAATCCTGTGATCTCAAAATGGCCCAGGTCAGACTGAGCGAAAATTTACAGACGCGAGTTGACAGCATATGCTTTCACTGATTGACAGATTTAAAGATATAAGGATATAGCAGGGTGCTAACCCCTGATCCTCTCTTGGAATTTTCCCTTACCAAATTTTCACACTGGAATTATTTTACTCCCTACGTTAGCTCAGCATCCGATGCAAAGCATCTTCCCGAGCGAAGCGCTAGAATACAGCAAACACTGTAACATATAACTGGATGAATGAAAAAAGGCTGAGGAGTTCTCAGTCCCCCTTCCTTCGTCCCTTCAGATCCCGGGGGTCTTACCAACTGGCTACCATTTGTCTTCAAACAGAAACTTTGCAGGTTCCTCCAGGCAGTTCCGAATCAGCCTAGCTATGGTGTCTACGCAGAAGCTTCATTTTGCATACACACACACACACACACACACACACACACACACACACACACACACACACACACACACACACACGCACACATATATCAATCCAAAGCAGGATTCGAACCTGCACACTCTGTATCAAAGTACACAATACTTTCGCCACTCAGCCAGATCCCAGATCTTGGAGCTGGCTGAGTGGAGAAAGTACTGGGTACTTTGATATATATCAGAGTGCAGGTTCGAATCCTGCTGTGGACTGATAATGTTTCTTAAAAGTTCGTTCGTGTGCTCGCGCGTGTGTTTGTATGTGTGTGTGTGAGTGTGTGTGTGTCTGTCTGTGTGTGTCTGTCTGTATGTGTGTGTGCGCGCGTGCGCGTGCCAAAAATACACTATGACAAATTAGAAAATTCGTTTAAGCAAAACTTTGCAAAAATTCTATCTGAACGTTGACAGGGACATCGGAAATTTATCAGCCTTTGTAGTCGATACTAGAATCTTAATGAAGTGGCAGTCATGGAAGACACAGCGAACCTCCAAACTGGTATGAACCTTGTCTTCCAGTGGGCCACTGACAAGATGATGTTCATTGAGGACAAATTTCAGATACTACGTCACGGATGAATGGAGGAAATAAACACAGGATGAGAGCACAAGACAAACTGAAACCAGTCAATAGAACGCTAGTCAAATGTCAGAGACCTGGGAGTTATAATGTCACAGGATCTCACGCTCAAGGAGCACAACGCTATTAACACAACTGCAAGGACAATTATAGGTTGGATAACTAGAACAAAACTTAAAATGTTTACATCATTTTGATTTTAAAAATATACAGCATAAGACCTGTTTGGGAAACACATCCTAAAGCATAATCGCAAGTATCTAATATCCTCTCCTTAATACAGGCGCCTAGACACACAAACGTTATCTAAAACGCTCCTGTAAACGTCCACTCTCTAAAACATACGTCCACAAGCCCACCCGAGCACTCAAACCCACTCACCATGTCTGGCCTGGCCTTCCCCAGGCCATAAATAAGACGCTAACTCCTCCCGCTCCCGCTAGATGGCTCGCCTGTTTCCGGTCCCTTCATGTCGCGGGCAATATGGCGGCCAGGGAGCTTCCGGCCGGGTCGTTTTATGTTTGGAATATCTTGTTAGGTTCCCCCTTCCGCTCCTCCGGGGGGAGGAGGGAGGAAGAGAGGACAGGGGAAGGAGGAAGAGAGGACAGAGGAGGGAGGGAGGGAGGACAGGGGAGGTATGGGAAGAAAAGTCATGCTTGTAGAGCGGATGGGATGATGAAAGAGGAGGAGCTGGAAGGAGTTAAAAATGATCGGAGAGAGTGAGTGAGAGAGGTGATAGAGAAAGAAAAGGATGAGAAGGAAAAGAAAGAGTAAGTAGAATTTGAGGATAAGGAAAAAGGACAGTGGAGTTACCTATCATTGTCGTTTTGCTTTCACCGCCCCTTATCTCCCATTCTTCTTTAGTTTCCAATATTTATTTGCTCTTCCCTAGCTCCCACTCTAACTTAGCTATTCCTGTCCTAGCCTTTCCTCCTGCACCTCTATTCTTCATAATATTCTTTTCACACTTACCCTCTACCTATCATCTCTCCATCTTCTTATTACCCATTTTCAAGTTTCTTCTGCTTGCTTCAGGTCACTATGGATAAGATTACTCCTACATGCTTCAGGTCATCATGGGTTATGTTACTTCTGCTTGCTTCAGGTCATCTTGGACCAAGTTACCCCTACTTCAGGTCATTGTGGATCAGGTTACGGCATATAGACGATATTTTAGTAGTTGTGCTTAAAGATTCTCAACGTACATTACATCCTCGGCTACATCAACACGAGAAACGACAATTAAAGTCACACTTGAAGATAAAGATAACCAGTTACCTTTTCTAGACATACTATCACACACTGGTGAAAACAGAGGCTCGTTGAATGTCTACCATAAACCTACTAACAAAAACGATCTCTCACCACGACATCAAGACGAAGAAAGAGGTGGTCACTGGCTTCTTCCTTAGAGTTTTCAGACTCTCAAGTGCCCAGTTTTTAGAGGACGAATGCACGTACATCACTCTTGCTTTCTGTTCAATACAGGTTCCTCCCCCCTCACACTTTATACGACATTGCAAGAAACGGGTTACAAAAATATTCTACTAAGCGACCAACATATCAGAAGCGAAAAAATGGTCTGGTGATACCGTCAAGATGTGAATAAAAATGTAGTTCAGGACATTAGAGGAAACGTTTCGCCACTCGTGGCTTCTTTGAGTCCATTATGACGTTTCGCCACTCGTGGCGAAACGTTTCCTCTAATAAATGTCCTGAACTGTATATAAGTGTCTTTTTGCCCATATCAGCGGAGGTAACAACCAGATTCATCGTTATGTCGGTCAGCAATGCGCTTTCTTATATGACCAAACTATCTAACAACCAAAGCACCAAAATAGCCACCAACTCTTCCTCTTCAAAGACTTGGTGCAGAAACACAAGAAAGAAACGTTCCACCAGCGCAGGACTATACATATATTCCAAGTGGTGGATGCTACAAGAAGTATGTGGGAGAAACTGCTAGGTCATTGAGAATCAGACTTCGGGAACACTGAAACGCCTGCAGACGGGATAACCAAAACAATGTTTGTGTGCAACACAAAAATAAATGTGAGTGCTTAACTAAGTTTAACGAAGCACAGCTAGTCATGTACAACTAGTCATCCGTGAAAACGACCGACATAGGCGAAAGTTGCTGGAAGCTGCTGCTTTAATTACCACAATTAAACACTTTCCCACGAAGGTCTGGAAGCTTCAGTGTTTCCAAACTTTCGTCAAAATGATTGTTATCCACACGAGGATCCGCAAGCATTCTGGCCCTCTCACTTATATATTTGTCCAACATATCTTCTGTCATTTGATGTACCTCCCGGTTCACCTCGCTGTTACTGCAGGTCACCTGCATTGTCCACAGTCCAATTATTTTAGCTTACTCTGTATTAGGACTGAAGGAGCCATTCTTGGCGAAACGTTTCCTCGATAAAGATTCCCAAATACTGCACAAGTGTCTCTTCAACTTCTCGGTTTTAAAAACAATTTTCATCACATACTCCTACGTGCCTTAGGTCAACAGAGGTCATATGACCTCAACGTGCCTCAGGTCACTAAGGAGCAAAGTGACCTCTGCCTACTTTACGTCAAATTACTTATATCTGTAATTATAGCTACTAGTCATATTTCAAGATCATTTATGTAGATTATAAAAACGACTAGACGGCCGATCTTCAATAAGTTCCATTCACTGTTGTCTTGGCGAGCCAGACGCTGAT
Source organism: Cherax destructor (assembly GCA_009830355.1). NCBI lineage: Eukaryota > Metazoa > Arthropoda > Malacostraca > Decapoda > Parastacidae > Cherax > Cherax destructor. Next base: position 450,117 of record WNWK01000170.1, on the reverse strand, counting down.
CCTGATCCAACTGGTAAGGCATAGAATTAGGGGGGGGGGAGGGATATGACTGAAGTGCACAAATTAAAAAAACAGGATTAAATAAGTTAGGTAAAAGGACACAAGAGCAACTAATGTGACATTTTATTTTGGCAACGTTTCGCTCTCCTGGAGCTTTGTCAAGCTCCAGGATTGACAAAGCTCCTGGAGAGCGAATCGATGCCACAGTAAAAAGTCTCATTAATTGCACATGTGTCCTTTCACCTAATATATTGTCGGTAATTCTACCAACATTATTACAGGATCTAATAAAGGAGGGTGAGGGGGGTAATGAAATAAGTAACGTGCTGTAAATATTTATCCAAGACAGGACTCTCGACAAATTTCGTTTAAGAAGGGATATAAGAACAGAACTGGTTTTGCAGTAGTGTTGTGGATTAGTGGGACAAACTGCGAAGTAGCGTTACTGAAGCAAAAACTTTGGGTAGCTTGAGAAGACGGGTTGGACAGGGACATAGCATAAGAACAAAATTTGTATAAATGATTTAAAAAAAAAAACAGACAAGTTGATAAATAGATTATTTGTGCAACATTTGGGTATCTTTATTGTGGAAACGTTTGGCCAGCCAGGGGCTTCTTCAGTGCAATACAGATAAGGAAGAGTTTGAGGTAATCAGTCCCTCAGCCTGGAATCGATATGTTCAGTCCATCAATTTTGATAAAAATGCAGCATACGCGTAGAGAAGCTGCTTAGCTGGAGACAAAACGTCTAAAATACCGACACGATGGAAAAATTCAACACAAATGCGATTCTTTATTGACTACGTTTCGCCCACTGGGCGAAACGTAGTCAATAAAGAATCGCATTATACTGCATTTGACTATGTTTCGCAACGTAGTCAATAAAGGATTGCTTTTTACTGAATTTGTGTTTAATCAGGTTCATGTAGGTTTGCCAGGACGGGTCCTGGCCTGGGTCTTTCCATGTGGTGACCTGGCAGTGACTCCCGAAAGAGTGTCAGAGTTTGTACACATGATATACTATTTACAACCTTATGGCGGGGGCAGCCCTATGACAAGGGCGCGGTGACTCAACTCTATTTGAGTCATTCCTGGCACTCAGGGAGCAGCCCGAGTGCCAGAACCACTCAGGAGATTTTCTGGAGGTGTGTTGAACACCTGACGTCTGACGGAAGTGTCCCGTTGTGTTTAATTTTTCCAAGGGCTTATATACTGCATACATGTGAGGTGAAGCAGTGGTAGGCGGCGTCACCCGCAGAAAAATCCACTAGTGGAAATAGATCATGCCTATAGGTTAGGCAAGCTTAGAAGAATTCTCTGCACGAAGATCCCAGACCGCCACTATTTCACTTCATCTGTCTGCAGTTTATAAGCGCCTTCTCAGCGAGTATGCTGTACCTTTATCAAGACTGATTCACTTAACACATCGACTTCAAGCTAAGGGACTTATTATCTCAAACTCCTCATCTGGTTCTCAAGGGAAACAGTAAGGTCATTGCCTAGGTAGTCCCTTAAGGGGTCAAATCCTAGAGTTTTTAGGTTGGGTTTCGGAGGAGTGGGTATTCTAAATGGCGAAGTCTGTAGTGTTATTATGACAGGGATGTGGTCTGATCCGACGTTTCCACCAGGAAAGAGACTGCAGTGGTATAGGTCACAGTCTCTGTTGGTTAAGACTATATCAGGTGTCCCAGGGTGAGGACCTACATATGACTTGAAGAATGGACCTTGGAACGATAGATTTCTTGCTGTCATTATATATATTTCCATCCTTTCCCATCTTACCAGAGCTCTGGTCATAATTCGACCTCGACTCCTCAACTTAGACCGTTCTTCTTTGTATTGGACTAGAGAAGCCACTGGCTGGCGAAGCTTCCCCAGTTCAAAGGTACCCAAAAGTAACGTCGGTTTTTCTAAACCCTTTATACAAACGCGTATGACTAGAGACTTAGATACAAGAAGGTGAGGTGAAGCACCTTGGAGATAAGGTCACAAGTGAGTTGGACCTACTAGTGGAAGTAGGTCATGCTCAACAGCTAGGTTGCAATGTCAGAAAAGTATCATATTATGAATTGTAAATAATACCGACAACTACCTGGGGGTCGTTCTGGGGGTCAAGGCCCCCCGCGGCCCGATCCTAGGATCCTAGTTTTTGCAACACAAGGAATCTTTGTTGACGAAACGTTTCGCCTGTTCTACAGGCGAAATCAGTCGAATACCGAGATGAATCAGAGACATGGAGACGTCAACGTTGGTGGAAGATGAAGTGGACGAAGTGTAGAGGTAGTTTTATGTAATCAGTCCATCAATCTTTTGCCATCAACTATTTATCATCACCAACTTCTTCTAGTGGGTCCAACTCACCTGTTACCTCATCTCCAAGTGCTACACCTCACCTCCCTGTATATGAATCTCTGGCTTTTACAATAGGCTAAAAGATGTATCATCTTGCCTCTGGGAGGGAGGCTTGATCAAGGACTGGGCCGCGGGGGCACTGACCCCCGGAACACCCTCCACAGGCAGGATTGATTACATTAGACTTCTTTTATATTTTGTCTTCTTCATTTTCCACCAACTCTAAGGTCCCCAGGATTCTGGTTCATCTTTATAATCGACGCAGTCGAAACCTTTCGTCAAGTAAGAATTCCTAGTGTTGAAAATGTGACTAACTTATCAACTTGTCGGTAAAAAATACATTTACGAGTATAATATGATTACAATGTTCTTATGTTTGAATACATAGATACTAGATACTACGCGCCTTTATTTTAGGCAGCAACCTTCAATATGGTATCTTGTCGAATGGATTACTGAAATCTAGGAATACAAATCTTGTGATATTTTTTTTCATTTTCACTTGTTTTGAAATACCAACTGAAAAATTGTAGTAAGTTTGACATGCATGATCTCTCGTTTCGCAATAGATGATTCCAGGATATGAAGCTATGCGTCAGAAATCTTACGAACGTGTAGTTTTACCAAGTCTATTTGTATAATCGAAATTGATGTACATCTAATTGAACGGCTGTCGAGGGCACACACCTCGTCTCCCCTCCCGGATAACTGGGTAACAAGTGCCAATTTTAAGCCGCTTGACCTCTCGCCTTCTAATAATTATTTGCTAAACAATACTGTTGACGTGTTAGGTTAAAGGACACATGTGCAACTTATGTGACATTTTACTGTGGCATTAGTTGCACATGTTTCCTTTTACCTAACACCTTGTCGGTAATTCTAACAGCATTATTACATCACTGTTGATGGGTTGATACATTACAAATATGTGCAATACTTGTGTAGCACATTGGTCTAATTTATTAACTTGTCGGTTCTCTGAATCATTTATCTACACTGTTGATGGGTACATTATTTGTCGTCTACATTCATTTTTATATGTAATTCTAGCTGTCAGTTGGTCGTTCCCGCTTCTGCAGGCATTTTAGTGTGTCGTGGCTACTAATTTCGCTGATATTTAGTGTGTTAGCTTCAGTCCACGCAATGAATTTGTTTTGGCTTTGGTTTCTGCGTGTCTCACGAAATCGTAATAACACGATTCCAAACAAACCTAGGAACGGATGGGGGTTGAACCCATGGAGAGTGATCCATGGGTTCAAACCCCACCTGTTCCATGGTTTGTTTCTTCGTGTCGTGCTGAGCTGTAAATACAGAGCTGAGGGCTCAAGTAATGAAGCCATTTCTTTGTTGGTGTTTGTCATTCTGCCTTCACCGCCAGTTAATGGCTCTGCTGTTGTTTTCATCTCTTTTTTTCTTTCTTTTTCCCCCGCTGACATATGTGAAGAATTCTTCTGGGTAAGCTTTGATGTTGTCTGTAAATCTCTTTTTTTTTTTTTAATTCTTATTTTCCGTCGTTAATGTTTCTTTTGCTGGCACTGTGTAATGTCAGGCAGACAGGCAGCCTGGTCATTCTTCAGAAGACTTGTATGTGTCACGTTTATGGCCTATGACTTCAACAAGTTGACTGAGAGGGAGAAGGAAAGGGAGAGAAAAGGGGAGAATCGGAATGGGAAAGAATGGGTAGAAGGAAAAGTCGAATAAAGGAAGGGAGGGAGGAAGAGCAAATGGGAGAGGGGAAGGTAGGATCAGAGATTTTATTTGTTTTCAACAAAATTGTATACATCAACAGTATGCTACTACCCTATTCTATGGGCTAATTACATATTGAAATAAACGCTATATTTCCCTGTCATGTGCTAGTAGAAGGTGTTGAAATCTGTCAGCCTAACCTCCTAACCTGGGAGATTTCAGCAGTGTCAGTCTAAGCTGGCAGACTTTAGTAGGACAATGAGGATGTAATCAAACGTTCCAGCGAGGGTTCATCAGCTACGGCAGCTTAAAAGGTTTTCTTCCAGCAGTGCTGGAATTACTAGCACTTGGGAATTGAGGCAAAAAGTGGTCGAGGAAATGGATGGGGGGAAGGCGGAAGATTAGCAAGAAAGAAGAGTGAATGGAGAAGAAGAAAGGAAGATGAGAGGGGGAGTAAAAGATGGAGGGAGGGAGATTGGGTGAAAGGGGAAAGGGAGGGAGAGAGGGTATTTGGTTGGAAGGTAAGGAGGGAGGGTAATTGGTTGAAGGGTAATTAGGGAGGGAGGGTATTTGGTTGGAAGGAGGAGAGAGAGGGAAGAAAGACGGGAGGGGCAGCTGGAGGGAGGGTGGGGTGCGGGGTTCCAGGAGCTCGTAAGGAAACTGGCGTATCGGAACATATAAAAAGTTATGGCTATGCTTGCTGCATATTTCACGGTGTGTGGTACCTGCAGGAAGACGCGGGGATAAATTTCAATCACTTGCTCACAACCTGAACGAAGACCCCGAGAGACTCCCTCTTTGTTTGCCTTTGACGGTTTAGCCTTCTTATTCTTACTCTTTCCCATAAATGCATCTTTATCTCTTCTCATACCTCTCATCTTCTTATCCCTTCATACCTACGTTATCATCATTCTCTTATTTATCATTTTTCCCCATGCCTGTATTATTAACCCTGACGTTCTCTGGCTTTCATTGACTCCTTATTGAAAGTTAGGTTAGGAAAGGTTCGTCAGGAAACAGGACAAGTGTTTCCTGACGCGGGTCTCAGTCATATGATGACCACAGCTGGAGCTTTTGGTCATCCAACCGAGCCCTTTAGCTGGCTTACCGGTTAACTCCTCTAAAAATTAAGGATAGTTATTGCTTATTCTCCTTGGTGAAATTTTCCGTCGGTGGGTCCCTACACAGGCTTTCCCGTATATGAATCGAACCCTACATATTATACACAACGTCAGCAAGCTTAAATTCCCTTTGTGCATGCGAGTTCATGCGCGTTTTTGCTATTTTTTCCTGACATACTCTATTTTTATTGTTTATAATTGTGTGTTTCCGTGAGATCTTGAATGGTCCTGCAATATTTTTGAGTTTTTGTGAGGTCCATAAGATCATGAATACTTCTGTGAGTTTTTTTTTTTTCAAAGAGCTGGGAGTTTGTTTTATACGTTCGTGTAAACCTTTTTTTTTTTTTTTTTTTTACGTTCTTAGGAGTTTTCTTGAAATGTTGAGCGCCTCTGCTGGGAGTTTGTGCATTTTGCTGAGATATCATGAAACTTTCTGTGGGTTGATTGAGAGTTTGCCCTGAGTTGGTGTGAGTCCTTCATAGGAATTTGACCAGTGTTTATGTAAGTTGTCATGAGTCCTGAGATTTTCTGTGAGCGATATTATTATGGTTGTTATTATTATTATTATAATGAATATTATTATTATTATTATTATTATTATTATTATTATTATTATTATACTTATTGGGGAGCGTTAAACACGTAGTGGTTATGCAGGTCCTAGGGAATATGAAATAATCAGCTTTGATCTGAGGAGATGGATGGTAGCTCCCCTTCCTTGAATCAAGGACCTTCACAGGCATCAAGGCTCTGAAAGGTATGACTGTGAATTTCTGTACTCACTACTCAAGGGAATCTCTCTGCGTTTCTTTGTGTCTCAATAAATTCTCGTACGCTTCAGTGTATATGTTAAATTCCTGTGCATTTCTTTGCGTTACGTCCGTTTCGGTAAGTTAAGGAATAAAGTTTTTGAAAGCTTTTTTTTAGTTTATTTCATCTGTCGTTTAAAGAATTTTTTTTTCTTGTGAGTGCTCGTGATTTTTTTTTGTGAACTCTTGCGAGTTGTTGAGAGTTTTTAAGAATTCTCGAATACCAAAATTTTCACCATCCATTCCATCCGTCTTCTGTAACCACAATATCCCTTACACAAATTCCTCACTTTATTGCCCTCTCTTTTGCTCGTTACCCAAAACTTCTTTTTAACAAAAATAAAAACTCAATATGCACAATGATTCTGAAGCCCATTACTTGAAACACTTGTAAAAGAAAAAAAATATTTACAAAAACATCTCTGAACCCCAGTTAAAAAAATTGGTCAAACAATAAATAAATGTGAAACACACTAGTACAAATAACTTTTAAAAATAATTAATACAAATATGTTTTAAAAACATAAGCCCAAGCCACCATTTTAAAACACATTAGCATAAACACTAGTTCAAACGCTAGGCTCACTAGTTCAAACATCAGTTCAAACACTAGTTTCAATGCTAGCCCAAACAGTATTTACAATACTAATTCAAATAAAAGCCCAGACACTAGTTCGAATACTAGTTTAAATACTACTCAAAACACTGGTTCAAACACTAGTTTGAATACTAGTTTAAAAGCTATGCAAAAAACACTAAACATTAGTCCAAGCACTAGCTGAAACCCTACCACACACACACACACTAGTGCAAGCACTAGTGCAGACACCATCTACACACCCTGAAGTTTCAGTTCTAAACTACACTCTTGCTCTACGCACCTACGGACACAAATCGACCCACTTAAAAGGGTCATACATCTCCTGGCTGGTACACTACAAAGATTAATGTGACAGTCGCCTTTCCTATTCAGATCACACTCCGAATTCCAGAGGCATTTCAAGAGTTAAGCATTTTTTTTGTTATGGAGGCCAATGTGTTGGTTTGAGAGACAGGAGAGATATAATTAAAAAAAAATGGCTACACCCGTGTGGGTTATTCTGCGCAAGTGGTGGAGGTTGTAACCTTTGATAGGTACCCGGGAGACCTAACTGTACTCAATTTAGGTACAGCATGGCATATCTTACCTCAAGAAACTACTGGAATTCGGCGACAGAAATGCTGAGATCGAGAGAGAGAAAAAAAGGTGGGTCGACTGCATATATCTACACTGTAGGAAAGCCTTTGAGACAGTGTCCCTTCCAGAGACTGATCCTAAAACTAGATAAGCATGCAGAAGCAAGAGTAAAAAATAAACACTTAGAGGATCGAAGTTTATTTTAAAGAGAGAGATAGAGAGAGAGAGAGAGAGAGAGAGAGAGAGAGAGAGAGAGAGAGAGAGAGAGAGAGAGGACAGTATGGAGGAAGTATGATAAAGGTATCCGGTAATCTCCATAAAGAGTCAGAATTTGAACTAAAGATATTCCTGAAATGCTGATAGAGATTGACATCTAAGCGTCTTTGTCGACGATATGAAGCTGATAAAGGGATTAAGATAGAAAGTATTAGAGACAAGAATATTGCTCAATGAGAAGCTCATGAGAAGCGTACGAACAGATGAAGACTGAATAATAATATGCCTGAATACTTTGACAAACTGCAAGAATCGTCCACTAAGTGGATGTTGAATTTTCAACCAAATATTTAACTTTAAACCAAATACCTAGCAAGAGTACCTTCTTATTGATCATTGATTATTTATTCCCGAAGGGAAACCTATAATTGGTTTCCTGAATGTTTTTTCTTCCTATTCGATTTTATTTCGTTCATTACTAGAGAAGTTCCTAAACCTGTACTCTCTAGAACGCAGGCGGGAGAGATACATTATTATATACACATGGAAAATTCTCGAGGGCTTAGTACCAAACTTGCACACAACAATCACTCCCTACGAAAGCAAAAGACTCGGCAGGCGATGTAACATCCCCCCAATGAAGAGCAGGGGTGCCACTAGCACGTTGAGGGACAACACAATAAGTGTCAGGGGCCCAAGATTGTTCAACTGCCTCCCAGCATACATCAGGGGGATTACCAACAAACCTCTGGCTGTCTTCAAGCAGGCACTGGACGGGCACCTAAAGTCGGTACCTGACCAGCCGGGCTGTGGTTCGTACGTTGGACTGCGTGCGGCCAGCACGCAGTCCAACAGGAGGCCTGGTCACGGACCGGGCCGCGGGGGCGTTGACCCCTTGAATTCTCTCCAGGTAGACTCCAGGTAGAACCCCTCATCCCTCATCTCTTATCCCTCATCCGATCACATTCAAATTTTTAATGCTGTTTGTACAGCAACGAGGACCAGAGTCAGAGAGCACTTGGCATGTGCAGCTGCCATGTGACCAGAGTTGTTGAATCCATTCCCAACGTCCTGGAATAGCTTGTATGTCTTCCAAAACTCTTAGCAGCTAGGCTTCAAACATTCTAAAAAAAAAAATACTTTCTAATTCAACGATGGCGAAGTGTTGGTGAAGATTTGACCAGTTTATGAGTAATATTATGTATAATTTTGATTCCTGTTTAATCACGACTAAAATGCATTTGTCTTCCTCGTCTGAATGGCCTCTATATTTACTGGATGATGGCGTCTTACGGCCAGGATAGTACCCATTCATTTTAATTTGAGTGGGGGAAATTCGTCAGTGTATTAAATGTTTGTTTAAAACTTGGAATTGTTGTAATCTTTTCTTAAGATTGTCTGGTATAATAAACACAAAATTAATTTTTGATTGTACTGAATTTTAAACTAATACAACTTAGTTGAGGGAACCCTTAAATATTGCACGGCTTGATGCTACTGCCGTCCATCTGTTACTTTCAGTTTCCAAATACCCTTTGAGGTATTCGTTTATAACTTCAGAACGCCTTATCTAAGTGGCTTCAAATTTCAAACCCTGGTCAAACTATTATTAGTTGAGGGATCGTAGGGCAATTGACATGTGCAGGTGCTCTCTGCTCAGTTTTATATCGCCCACTCCCGAAATTGATTTTCTCGAGATTGCTGCTAAGATACTTTTTCTTGATAGGCTTCACGAAGTCAGGTATCGCCGAGAGATTGACTTTTATTGTTATTGGTTATAGATTCAAAAATATACACGGGCGTGTGATGGTGATAGTAGTGGTGAAGGTGGTGAGGATGGTAGCGATAATGGTGGTGATAGTGGTATTGATAGTGATGGTAGCGATGGTGGTGGTGATAGTAGTAGTAGTGATTCACACACATATGCACGTGTATATAAATATGAATACACATGCACCTGTATATGTATACATACAAAGATGAATGCATACATACACATACACACATAGTGTACATACATAAATATTAACATATACACGTATCCATACATACGTATACACAAGCATATCTACACACAATGCATACATATATACACACACACGCAAACCTTTTCACACATACATGCGCAAGAGTATAAACATACATGGATTCATAAATATACACTGTATACATCTGCACATGCACGCATGAAAAAGTATATAATTTTATATATATATATATATATATATATATATATATATATATATATATATATATATGCAAAAAGATCACAGTAAACAGGTGATATCAAAATATCAAGAAACCACTATGAAAAAAGAAGAATTCCAAGCCTTCGTGACTTACATTATCAAGAACTATAACAGGAAACATGACAAGGGCTATATAAGGGGCGAGACTACACCTCACAGTCACATCACATAACAAAGACTACACTCACAGTAGCATCTCACGACTCTGTGAAGAGGAACATAAGAAGGACCTGAAACTCTTCCCAAGAATTAAGATTAGTTTAATTTATTATTAATTCTTCCCAATTTATTAATTATAAATGAATCCAATTTATATATGAATATTTCTTTTGGTTTATATAAATTGGATTCATTTATAATTAATAAAATTTGAAGATGATATAATTAAACTAATCTTAATTCTTGGAAGATTCAGGTCCTTTCATTCCTCTTCAAGAGTCGTGAATGACCTCTTTCAGGGTGAGTTGTTAGTGGTGCTGTGACGCGGAGGTAACCATAAAGCCCTCTTGTCATGTTCCTAGTTAACTATGAATGTTCACAGCAGGAAGAGCTAAATCTTCTATTTTCATAGTGGTTTTCTTGCATATATATATATATGTATTAATGCAACCACAAAGCAAGTGGTATTAATACAATTAACAAACTGCATCTGGCCGACGATGCAACTCGTGTTATTTTAGTCCACCTCGTGGGAAGCAAGTCAAAATTCACGACGCTCTAACCACTGGACCATACAATCCTTCAAACATCGTGTACCTAGCAAGGTACATGATGTATGACTGTGTGCTCAAGGAAAGTTTTATTAAGTTTTACATTTGATAACTTGATATCACATGCCTTTAGCAAAATGTTGTTTTACAAAGGCTGCTTTATGTGTCTTTTCAGTCACTTGACGGCTCGCTGCCTCTTCCACCAGCAGGAAGAGGTAAACAAGCTACAGGAATGCCTCTTCCACCAGCAGGAAGAGGTAAACAAGCTACAGGAATGCCTCTTCCACCAGCAGGAAGAGGTAAACAAGCTACAGGAATGCCTCTTTCACCAGCAGGAAGAGGTAAACAAGCTACAGGAATGCCTCTTCCACCAGCAGGAAGAGGTAAACAAGCTACAGGAATGCCTCTTCCACCAGCAGGAAGAGGTAAACAAGCTACAGGAATGCCTCTTCCACCAGCAGGAAGAGGTAAACAAGCTACAGGAATGCCTCTTCCATCAGCAGGAATGGTCCAACAAGTGACTAATGGAATTTACTCTCAATCAAAGAAAAGTGATCAGGAAGTAGGTCAGATGAACCACGCTGCATGGTGATGAGAGAGACATGAGGTCAGATGAACCATGCAACAGGGTGATGAGGGAGGCATGAGGTCAGATGAACTACGCAGGAAGATGATGAGTGAGGCATGAGCTCATGACTGCTCCACACACATAAACAAAATGAACATCGGTGGCATATGCTAAACAGGAAAATATAAGAGCCTCCGGAATCTAAACAAAAACTTCTTGATAACACTGAACACAAAATTTAGAACTAGTTCTAGAGTTTGAGACGCCCAGCTTGAAACCATCCTATCTTCCAGCAGATAAAGGGAATTGGGAAAGTTCAGATGTTTGCCACAAGGCTGATCCTTGCACCCCAAAAAAAAAAAAAAAAAAAAAAAGATTCGAATGTGAAGAAAGGTCAAGAAAAGCAAATCTCAAATCAACAGAGGATCGGATAACTAGAGGAGACATGACCACAGCATTGAAGATACTCGATGGAATCGATAAAGATAGGGGAAAGATGTTATGCGAAATCAGAAGTTAAGTCAAATAAATCTTTTAATGTTAGTGAATAAGTGAAATGCAACAAGGAGATAAATATGTGGTAGAGACCAATTTAGTACACTGAAGCTAAAACGTTGTGTAGTTATAAAAACAGGTTAGACAAATATATAACTGGGTGTAGGCGGGTGTGAGTTGAACCTGAAAAACTTGGGCTAGTAGGCCTAAATTCAGTGCTCTTTTCTTTTTGAGCGGGTATGACTTGGATTTGCCTATCATGGGCCAGTAGGCCTGCTGCAGTGCTCCTTCTTTATGTTCTTAAAAGTAGATATCACAAAGATGAACAAGGAACGGAATAAGTAACTACAGATAATCGATGATCTAAAGACAGAACCTTCACCAACTCCGAGGCTGAGGGACTACCTCATATATTTCTACATTCTTCACATTATGTCCTAGTATTTTTAAAGCCACTCTATGGCGAAACGTCTACAATTAAAGATATTCATATGCTGCACACGTGTCTAATTCTTCATCTTCTCGATATTATATACCATTTATGTACATCACATCGAGGCGAGTACACACACGGGTTCGCGTGAGGAAGTCTTATACAGACGCTCATCTCCCGGTCTTCACTCTCGCTGACGGAAAATTAATATTGATAACTTTACAGCCATGATTTACATCTTTCTTTTTTTTTTAGTTGATTATGCGTATGAAGAGCATCAAAGACGGCGTTAACTTATCCCATGACATTTTTTACACGCTAAGTCATTCTTCCCAATTTTTATTTCCTATATATAAAAATTTTTACTCTCTTGTTCTTGACTTCAAAGAATTCGGGAACGTAATTTTTGTTTCGCTTGAAACCGTCAGAGAATGTTAGTGTGTGTGTGTGTGTGTGTGTGTGTGTGTGTGTGTGTGTGTGTGTGTGTGTGTGTGCTCACCTAAATGTATTCACCCAGTTGTCTTTGCAGGAGGAGGGGGGTCGAATCTTGGCTCCTGACTTTCCTCACAGTTACTAACGGTCACACCATGTCTTCCACCAGGCCTCATGGGCTCTTTCACACCTACATTTCAAACTTTATATAAATTCTTCTTCCACGAAATGATCATTAAGAGCGTCCCGTTCCCTAACCGTCCTGTGACCAAGTAGATTCTGACATACCTGTGACTCGTCTGTGTCTTTAAGTTTCATCTATGCTCTTTTCTTCTTAGTGACCTTTATGGTAGTCTCTGGATGTTTTATCACGTATTTTAAGTATCTAGTACGTCATAAGCATGTCTCACACGGTATCTTCTCTCTTCCACTTTAGCAATGTTTAGTTCCTTTAAACCCTGTACATGTGTTGTAATCACCAATTCGTCGGTATTTTATACCATTTTCAACATTCCTCTAGTAATTCTTCGTAAGTCATTCCTCGTAGTCTTGTAGCGAATCTCTGGACATTTTCCAATTTATGGGATGCAGGCTGGTGCTAAATACTCAAAAAACAGGTCTGGCCTACCTCGTATATAGGCTTCTGAACGATTCCTGTTTGATGTACGTCTGTCGGGTGTGTCCAGGCTGCCTCACTAATGCCTTCTCACGCGCGCCTATAGTGAAATTCCTCGTGTTAGGCTTACTCCCATTTTATTTTTCAATTTTAAGGCTTGTAACCTTTGTCCCCCAGGTCTGTATTCCGTATACTGTTTCTTGTCTCATTCCATAACTTTTGTAACCTCGTTAGTCATGTAGTTTTAATTTATCCTAAAGAAAACTAGAATTAATGAGAATATCGATACAGCAAAGCCAGACAGCGCTAAAAACAAAAGAGAAGGGAGGGATCAGGAATTAGTAAAGATGACAATAGCGTAAAAAAGGAAAACACAAAAATTGAGGATAGTTGTGCGTGAATCACAAAAACAAAAGATATCTAAAACAACAAAAGCCGTACTTCAGGGTATCATAAGAAGTGTAAACAAAGGCTTAGATAACATGATGTAAGGCCTTGAAGAATATAAAACTAAAATAGAAGATAGTTGTAAAAAAGTAAAGAAAGGACAAAAACAGTATAAAAGTTTCTGTTTGCTGAGGAAATAACAGTGGAGCTCAAAGATGGTGTTGCTGTGAAGGATTTGCCTAGTATGGGCCAACAGGCCTGCTGCAGTGTTCCTCCTTTCTTATGTTCTTATGGAGCTCACTAGAGGTACTGTAGGTTGAAAATATCGTCCTGGGGAGCTCACTAGAGATACCATAGGATGAAAGTATCGTCCTGGGGAGCTCACTAGAGATACCATAGGATGAAAGTATCGTCCTAGGGGAGCTCACTAGAGATACCATAGAATAAAGTATCGTCCCGGGGAGATCACAATAAGTAACATGGATTGCAGGTATCGTCCTGGGGAACTTTTAAGTAGTTTAGACTAAGAGTGCAAAAAAAAAGTTGTTAAGAGAAACTGTTGACAGATAAAATAGTTATCATTTTTGACTGTGATGAAAAAACAACAACAAAAAGAGACAAAACAAACTGGAAAGGACCCAGTAGTGAGGTTATAAAATGTGTGGAGGATTTCAACCATTGAGAACACTCAGTGGGATACTCAAATAACCTGCACATAGGAGAGAGAAAAGCTTACCTCGACGTTTCGGTCCGGCTGTCACAGCCTGACTTTGTAAATGGTCCAAGTCGGACCGAAACGTCGTCGTAAGGTTTTCTCTCTCCTGTGTGCGAGTTGTGTATTCGAGACACAGTACTGTGCCTTTTTGTCTACTTAGAGGGATATGTGAGAACGAGGTCATGTTCTGGGTGTATATCAAGAAGCCTCAACCCTTCCTCGTAACACCTACGAATAGTCGTAATTGACTCACGAAATCGTAATAACGACGGAACGGGCGGGAATTGAACCCAAGGCAAATGAGTCGTAAAACTCCAGGGCAGTGCGTTTTTTTTTTAGTTGTAATTATTTATTATTAGTCAGGGAATAGCCAGTCAGAGTTAAATTAATTCTGTTTAGGTTGTCGTTGGGGAAGTCACCACGAGGGATCTTAAGGACGAGAATCTAAGACACTTGGTCTCTCACGGTTGACTTTCCATGGCTCTGAATGGACGTGTGGATGTGTACTCTGGGAATGTACTCTCTCTGATGCTGTACTCTCGTTTATAAACATCTTTAAAGACAATGGTATTCCTATATATCACGTAAATAAGCGAGATGGAAAAATAAGAGAATAGCAAAAGCAGGTTGTTGCAATTATTATTCACTCTGGTTTAGCTTAAGGAAGAAATGTGCTAGTGACATCCAGAGGTTGGAAGGACATGTAAATCAGGCAGGCCTTATCGAAATGCAAAGCTACAATACAAGCCTGTATAACACTGCTTAAATGTTAGATGGTGATAAAAGTGAGAAATAAAACTTTTTTTTTTCCAGAGAACAGGGCGGTACCTACGAATCAAAGTGGTAACCAAAATATAGTAGATGCACTGAGATAAATAAAACTGTATATATATACAAAAGTAGATAAAATATGAAAAAAAAAATTGAGGGACAATTTTTGGTATGGCCTCATGATTAAAAGTCGCTTTAAGACACGCCAGACAGTCGCATGAGGGATCGTAAGTCCACTCGTCGTGCCAGCCGAGAACTTACGATCCCCCTCATATACGACTGTCTGGCGCGTGTTAAGGCGACGTTTAATTATGAGGCCATACCGGTTGGGTCCATCTCTTTGAAACACCCTGTATGTACAAGAGGAACCTGATATAATGTGTCTCACTGAAATGAAACTGGAAAAACTTTATGTAAATGAGGAAGTACTCGTCACAATACTCATTGTGAAATAGAGACAGAGTGGGAAAGACGAGAGAGAGAGAAAAAAAAAATAAAAGAGAAAGACATTGAGAGATTGTAAATATTGATAAAAGAAACTATATAAGCTATAGAAATTAATATCCAAAGCATAAATAATGTTGAAATTTTAATGGTGAAAATCCAAAATGAAGATTAGAAACTCATTATATTAAATACATATAACCCACCTTTTAATTATACCTGCGAGAAGAATTTGACAAGGTAATGAAGGGATTAAATAATATACTAAGCAAACTCTTAATGAAAAGTGTCCATTTTAAGGAAAAGGTGATTGTAAATAGAGATTTTGAACCATGTAAAAATGAACTGTGTTGCCAACGAGTCTGAAACCGCAAATAAATGGTCCACAAAATTCCTTCATGCATCACCACATCACAAAAACCATACAGGGGACAGAAGGCAAGTCACTGTCATTTACTGTATTTACTAAAAAAAAAAAAAAACTTTTCTACATAAATTATCTGAACATACAGTATCCTAGAGAAAATAAAATAGGTTTAATATTTAGGAGAGAGAAAAGTAAGCTATACGAAGAATTCTGAAACATATGTAAACATAGAATCATAGTTTATTTGTAAAAGAGGTATGAAACTATATAAAAAAAATGGTTGAACGAAAAGTGGTAGAGAACCATGAAGAAGAAAGGACTTTAAACCAATATAAAAAAACATGGCAGACTAGAGGTTCAACCACATCAAAAATGAACACACAACAACAGAGAGGAAGAAAAGAACCTTGGAAAACAAATAGTAGACAAGAGCAAGGAAGCAATTTTTTTTTAATTCAGGCAAGAACTAGATGTGAAAGACAAAATACAAAGAACCAAGAAAAACACAATAAAGAGGAGGAGGAAATGTGTGACGTATTAAATAAATAGTCAGTATCTGTGTGTTTTATTAGCAAATTTGAAATGCAAACAGCTGCCTTAAATGGAGGAGAGTGAGGTGACTAAGGAGGAGATAACACCATTGCTTCTAAAAGAATGTGCAGAACTAAAGGAACCACTTTGATATTTGTTTAGCGTTTCATAACAAGAAGACAAACTAACTGACAAATGGAAAATGGCGCACAGTTTGCAAATAATTTAAAAGCGTGACAGGGAGGACCCATTAAACTATAAGTTTGTCTCACTGACCAGCTTTTGCAAAAATACTGAAAAAGGGACATTACAGAGAAGTGAATAAAGACACTTGTAGAGAAAAATCTACTAACTGCCAAATTCTTCATATTTCTCTTTGCTAATTCCTTTTATATCAAATGTATCCGTCGAATATAAAAGCGTTACAGAAACTGTTCAAGATAAAGGTGGATGGATGGCGTAGATTTTAAGGAAGATTCTGATGAAAGTTCCCGACGAAAGGCCAACTGAAAAATTAGAAAACATAGGAGTAATACAAGGCAAATTATAACAGTGATTGAAAAATTTTCTGTTTGAAGGTAAAATGCAAAAAAAAAAAAAAAAAAAAGTGACGAGGGAAAAGTGTTCTCATGGGAAAAATTTCAGAATGATGTAAATCCCTACAAAATGATATGGATAAATTGAGAAAATGAAATGAAAGATTGATGATAAAACATAATGTGTATGAACTACTTGTAAATGAGAATACGCAAAATCAGGACACATGAATGTAGAGTGCGACAGACTGTTGAATGTGTCAGAGAAAGGGATCTATAAGTTGATAAAAGAAGAGTATATTGTCTGTAACGGCTTAACAAAGCTACTGGAGAGCGAAACGTTGCCACAATAAGATGTCGCATTACCTGGAGAGAGAGTTCAAGGGGTCAACGCCCCTGCGGCCCGGTCTTTGACCAGGCCTCATGTTGGATCAGAGCCTGATCAACCAGGCTGTTACTGCTGGCCGCACACAGTCCAACGTACGAACCACAGCCTGGCTGGGCAGGCACTGACTTTAGGTGCCTGTCCAGTGCCTGCTTGAAGACAGCCAGGGGTCTATTGGTAATCCCCCTTATGTATACTGGGAGGCAGTTGAACAGTCTTGGGCCCCTGACACTTATTATGTTGTCTCTCAACGTGCTAGTGGCACCCCTGCTTTTCATTGGGGGGATGTTGTATCGTCTGCAGAGTCTTTTGCTTTCGTAGGGAGTGATTCTCGTGTGCAAGTTTGGTACTAGTCCCTCTAGGATGGTAGTTGCACTTGTGTCATATTGAAAAACTCGCATGTTGCAGTGGATATTTATATAAAAAAAAGGTTTAATTAAACAGATGGAGAAATTTAAAAAAAAATCTGTTTCAGATGTATGCTAGGCCAAAAATTGGAAAATGCGATGTCTAACTCTAAAAGAAAAAATGTAAATATGATAGAAAATGTCAAAATAAATTATACAAAATGAAATCCAAGCTAAAAAATAGAAATAGGAGAATTACAGTGAAAGGCTGAAAACACCATAGATGTCCTCGTTGGCAGGCAGGTGAAAAAGATGAGACATAACATACAGTGGAACCTCGGTGTTCGAACGTACCGGATCTCGAACAAAAGTAGTCCGAACATTTTCGTTCAGAAAAAAAAAATTACCTGGTCTTTGAACGTTTTTCTGGAGTCCGAACGCGCTGATTTATTTAAAATTCAGTTGTAAAAAACTTTACATGAAAACCCTGTTTCAAAAATGCTTTGAAGTGACCTCTGACACGGACCTGACTCTCAGAGACTTTTGGAAGAGTCAATTCAACATCCTCCAGTGTGTGAGGTCGATAACTAAAGCCTGGAAAATACTGCTTCGGACATCAAACTTTTCGCAGTTCGAGCCCCACTTACGAACCAATTAGGTTCAAACACCGGAGTTCCAAAGTACATTTTATGATAAAAAAAGAAAAAAAAGAAAGTGGAGCCGAGGGAATTGTAGTGGAACACTGGAACCTTTAAAAAATGAGAAACAAAATTGTTTAAGTAATTGCTGAAGAACGACCACCAGGAGCCCAGCCTCGCTGTGGGCGCTCTGAAGAAGTAATTACACCAGCGATGCAGCTCCCTCTAAGTCACAGTCGGAAGTTCGTATACTAAAGGAAGTCGCCTGTTTCAAGCAGCACTGACATCATGCAAGCAACAGTACCACAATGCAAGCAGCACTAGCATCAGGTAAGCGACACTTCTCAAGCGACACAAGAAACTAAACAAGACACAAGAAACTAAACAAGACACAAGAAACTAAACAAGCTACACTGAACACGAAACATTTTACTCAGAGCACGATAAAGCGACACAAAGGACGAAACACGCTAAACAAGGCACGGAAAAAAAACCAAGTAGCACAAAACACGAAACAAGCTAAACAAGATACGGAGCAAACAATGAACAGTTGGTAAGAAACGACACTCGTGAAAATAGCGACACAAGACCCGAAACAAGTGACTTTAAAACGCGACTCTTAATCCAATAAAATTAGATACATCAGCAGTGTGCCGCTGTTCAATTCTACGTAACAGCTACACAGTACGAATTAGATCCAGCTAAGTTTAATGTCCAACAAATCTTCTCTTTAAAACGTTAGTTCTTGTCATTGCACTCGACATCAATTTTTATACTGACATTTACCTTAAGTTAGGTGAAGGGAATTTAGGCTAGGTTAGATGGGATTAGGTTACATTACATAAACATATGAAAACGCATATTTACCCATAAATAAGCAAATTAGAATAAAAACATTCCGTGATCCGTCTGGCAGCTAGATGGTCTAGAGAAAAATAGGTTAGAAACGTTTAGATTTAAACGTTTCGCGCCCATGGATGTGTTTTCGTGCATCAAGAGAGGAAATCTGTCAGCTGAGCTGCTGGGAAGTTTCGGTATGATATTGAGGATATCGTCAAACATTCCACTAATATTTCAGCGGTTACAGAAGCTTCAAAGGTAATCGTCCCAGCAGAGGCGCAGTTACTATTACTTGGGGATAACCACCTCTCGGGATGACCTATCCCAGACACAGGATAAGTATAATATATGGAGATATCTTCATCATAGAGCGAGGCAGCATCACTATAAGACATTCAAGGCACCAGACAAGCGAGATGAAGGTATAACAGTGGTAGTGTATACCGACAGCAGTGTGTGAATAAAGCAAACAATGTGGTTTATGGCAGTTTATTGTGAAAAATTGATAGTCTCTAGTGGACAAAACGTCTTCACAATAAAAGGCCACAACAAGCATTGCGTGTCTTATTTACAAACGAGACGACCCAAACAACAGCGTTCCCAACTGGGTTGTTAAAAACACTCTCAGGTTCCTCACACAACCTTCTTCTCCATTCAAACTTCCCCATTTTTTCCAACTGCCTTTTCCTCGATTTTCCATCACTACTCGCCTCCCTCTTCTTCTCTTTCGCCAACCCCTTTCAGCTCTCCTTCTTGTAAACATCCTAACTTCTCTTCCAGACGAAGAAAATCAGAGCAAAAGAATAAGAAAGAAAAACGAAAACGTCCAAATTCCTGCCAAAGGAAGAAAACCCAAAAGACTGTCATATAAAACTGACAGCCCCCAACCCTATTTCCTCACCCCTCTAATTCCTTCTTCCTCAATCTTCCTCCTCCTCCTCCTGCCCCTCCTCCTTCCTCCTCCCGGCTTCTACGTCCTCCTCCGCCTTTTCTCGTCTTGTCATAACAACAATATAGAAACTCTTCAGGAAGTTGAAAGTGACGGTTGACAACTTTATAGGCGGTTGAGTGCTGCTGGTGCGACCACCACAGCATGTATAAGTGTCGTTGTTGTGGCTGGCACAGCATGTACAAGTGTCGTTGTTGTGGCTGGCACAGCATGTACAAGTGTCGTTGTTGTGGCTGGTACAGCATGTATAAGTGTCGTTGTTGTGGCTGGCACAGCATGTACAAGTGTCGTTGTTGTGGCTGGTACAGCATGTATAAGTGTCGTTGTTGTGGCTGGCACAGCATGTACAAGTGTCGTTGTTGTGGCTGGCACAGCATGTATAAGTGTCGTTGTTGTGGCTGGCACAGCATGTATAAGTGTCGTTGTTGTGGCTGGCACAGCATGTACAAGTGTCGTTGTTGTGGCTGGTACAGCATATATAAGTGTCGTTGTTGTGGCTGGCACAGCATGTACAAGTGTCGTTGTTGTGGCTGGCACAGCATGTATAAGTGTCGTTGTTGTGGCTGGCACAGCATGTATAAGTGTCGTTGTTGTGGCTGGCACAGCATGTACAAGTGTCGTTGTTGTGGCTGGTACAGCATGTACAAGTATCGTTGTTGTGGCTGGCACAGCATGTACAAGTGTCGTTGTTGTGGCTGGCACAGCATGTACAAGTGTCGTTGCTGTGGCTGGCACAGCATGTACAAGTATGGTTGCTGTGGCTGGCACAGCATGTACAAGTATCGTTGTTGTGGCTGGCACAGCATGTACAAGTATTGTTACAGTGGCTGGCACAGCATGTACAAGTATGGTTGCTGTGGCTGGCACAGCATGTACAAGTATCGTTGCTGTGGCTGGCACAGCATGTACAAGTGTCGTTGCTGTGGCTGGCACAGCATGTACAAGTGTCGTTGTTGTGGCTGGCACAGCATGTACAAGTGTCGTTGCTGTGGCTGGCACAGCATGTACAAGTGTCGTTGCTGTGGCTGGCACAGCATGTACAAGTGTCGTTGCTGTGGCTGGCACAGCATGTACAAGTGTCGTTGCTGTGGCTGGCACAGCATGTACAAGTATGGTTGCTGTGGCTGGCACAGCATGTACAATGTCGTTGCTGTGGCTGGCACAGCATGTACAAGTGTCGTTGCTGTGGCTGGCACAGCATGTACAAGTGTCGTTGCTGTGGCTGGCACAGCATGTACAAGTGTCGTTGCTGTGGCTGGCACAGCATGTACAAGTGTCGTTGCTGTGGCTGGCACAGCATGTACTGTGGATTCATTGTAGAACCATGGCTAACCTCGCCCTTACCCAGACTTACAACTTGAAGACGGTAACGATGTCTAAGTGACAGCTGCGAGGATTTGGAGGAGGAGGAGGAGAAGTATGAAGTAGGAGAGAGGTGGATGAGTATGAGTTATGAGGAATAGAAGGAAAAAATAAGAGAAGGGTGAGGAGGAAAATGAAAACTAGTTGAGAATAGAGGGAGAAAGTGAAGTAGGAAACTGGAAGGAAGGAAGGGAGGGAGGAAAGGAAGTAAGGTGGGAGGGAGGGAGAGAAGGGGAGAATTATGGAGGTAGGGATAGGGAAAGGAGAGAAGGAATCAGGGAGGGGGGAGAGGGAGAAAGAGGAAAGGTTTCACCTTCATGATGATACAACTCTGGACATGCATTGTCCATCGATCTGCTGCAGGAGAGACCTCTTTCTCCTCCTACTTCTCCTACTTCTCCTCCTATTTTTCCTCCTCCTACTTCTCCTCCTCCTCCTACTTCTCCTCCTCCTCCTCCTCCTCCTCCTCCTCCTCCTTCTCCTTCTCCTCCTCCACCTCCCCCTCCTTCTCCTCCCCATCCCCTCTTCATTCCTTTGCTGCTGCTGCTTCTCCTCCACTTCCTCCTCCTCCTCCTTCCCCGCCCCTCCTCCTCCCCCTCCACCTCCCCCTCAGTACCAGCTATAATAACAGCATCAGCACAACATAAAACATATTAAGTCTTTCAGCAGCAGCAGCAGCAGCAGCAACAGCAACACCAACACCAGCAACACCAGCAACACGAGATGTGTTTTGGTAGTTGTACGATCGACTAAACTTCCTCAAGAGACCTAAGAGCTGCAATTCAACATCTCTATCACATCCAGAACCACAAGCTCAACACTTAAGAGTTCAAGCAGCAGCAGAGTCCCGAGAATTAAGGGATCAACACCCTTAACAGGCACAAGTACCGAAAGTCAACACTATTTGCAAATCCAAAAGCTGAAATCCAATTCAAACACAGTGAAAATTTGAGATAAAAAAGATGAAGCAGTAGGAAGATATCATTAAAAATCCCCGAAAAGCCCAGAAACGATCACTATTCACTCAGAAGAGGCCCTTGAGCAAGAGCTTAACCCAGACATCGTGAACATTTGTAAATATATCAGAGAAGTCATTGTGGAGATATCGTTAATAAGCCATAAGAAGCTCAAGAGCTAGAACTCAACTTTATCAGCTATGCTTATAATTTTTTTTAGAAGAATCGCACAAGGCTTAGTGATACCTCGCATGGGCCAGTAGGCCTACTGTAGTGTTCCTTCATTATTTTGTTCTTATGTTCTTATAATACTTAAGAATTTATTTCCTAACATATACGTATATCCCAAACTTCGAAACTAGAAAGGCTGTTTCCTTAGACTTATACACATAGACTGTTCAGAGCTCAGCTGCAACAGCATAGGGAGAGACACCAGTGTTCGGGGGACAGATCTTCTCTCTTGCCGTAGCGCAAAAACCAATAGACTGATTTTAAAAAAAAACTCCTGAAATTTGTTCACGAGCAAATGTTTAACTTGAATTAAGCCTGATTTTTCTGAATTTGTTGTGGAATGAAAAAAAAAATTATTGTTGAATGTAAAGAAAATTATTTGTTGGGGAATGTCAACAAAAATTAATTTGTGAAATGTAAACAAAAAAATATTTGTTAGGGAATGTAAACAAAAATAAATTTTTGAAATGTAAACAAAAAAATATTTGTTAGGGAATGTAAACAAAAATTAATTTGTGAAATGTAAACAAAAAAATATTTGTTAGGGAATGTAAACAAAAATTAATTTGTGAAATGTAAACAAAAAAATATTTGTTAGGGAATGTAAACAAAAATTTATTTGTTGTGGAATGTAAACAAAAAAAATTAATTAGTTGCGGAATGTAAACAAAAATTAATATCTCGTGAACAGCTGCAGGAAATTAGACAAAAATTAATGCGATGTAGACTTAGCATTATGTGACATTCCCCTGAAAATTTAGCTTCTTTAAAATTCAACAAGGAAAATAAAAAATAAAAATTCTTTCGATAATAACCAGATCAAAGCTAATAATATATTATGGTTTATGTAGGATTTCACACGTCAAAAAAACAAAAAAATGAATATGCCTTTACTGCTAATTTTGCGAGTCAGTGCATCAGAAAAAGTTTGAAAACGTTACCAGGCATATACAAAAAAAATAGCTTTTGCAGATTACTCAGAAAATATTAGACAGGCGACAACAAATAGTGACCACCGAAAACATTAGTCCGGAGGCTACAGATCCCATAAAATGCAAATAATAATAATAATAATAATAATTTGTATTGTTGTCTATTAGAAATTAGACTTGAAATTGCAACCTATAAAATGAATCTATTATATTATATATATATATATATATATATATATATATATATATATATATATATATATATATATATATATATATATATATATATATATATATACATATATATTATATTCATTTTTAGGTTATTTTACATAGATGATGCTTGTATTACTATCAAAGGAATCTGTGGGATATTAAAAATGCATGTCTTTAGGTGTTTATGAGATTGCCAAAAAATTTAAACGAAAGTGTTTTTTTTTTAAATAAGTATGCCATAAATTTAAGAAAATATATCTCTTTTTAGTTAAGACCTTCTTTGTCTTTCTCTGAGAACAGGAACAGTTTGGTTGATCAGAAAATAGGTTTTGTGAGACTAGTGTTGATGCTACAATTATTTAGTCTTCTATGAGGACTCACCTGTAACCTCACCCTCACCTGTAACCTCACCCTCACCTGTAACCTCACCCTCACCTGTAACCTCATTCATCTCACCTGAACCTCACAACCAGTGTAACCTCCCTCACTCTCACCTGTACCTCCCTCAATCTCAGCTGTATCCTCCCTCACTCTCACCTGTAACCTCCCTCATCTCAGCTGTAACCTCCCTCCTCTACCTGTAACCTCCTCACTCTCACCTGTAACCTCCCTCACTCTCACCTGTAACCTCCTCACTCTCACCTGTACCTCCCTCACTCTCACCTGTAACCTCTCACTCTCACCTGTACCCTCCCTCCTCTCACCTTAACCTCTCACTCTCACCTGTACCTCCCTCACTCTCAGCTGTAACCTCCCTCACTCTCACCTGTAACCTCCTCACTCTACCTCCTCACTCTCACCTGTAACCTCCTCACTCTCACCTGTACCTCCCTCACTCTCACCTGTAACCTCTCACTCTCACCTGTACCTCCCTCACTCTCACCTGTAACCTCCTCACTCTCACCTGTAACCTCCTCACTCTCACCTGTATCCTCCCTCACTCTCACCTGTAACCTCCCTCAATCTCACCTGTAACCTCCCTCACTCTCACCTGTAACCTCCCTCAATCTCACTGTACCTCCTCACTTCACCTGTAATCCTCCCTCACTCTCACCTGTAACCTCCCTCACTCTCAGCTGTAACCTCCCTCACTCTCACCTGTAACCTCCTCACTCTCACCTGTAACCTCCCTCACTCTCACCTGTAACCTCCCTCAATCTCAGCTGTAACCTCCCTCACTCTCACCTGTAACCTCCCTCACTCTCACCTGTAACCTCCCTCATCTCAGCTGTAACCTCCCTCATCTCACCTGTAACCTCCCTCACTCTCACCTGTAACCTCCTCATCTCACTGTACCTCCTCACTCTACCTGTAACCTCCCTCACTCTCAGCTGTATCCTCCCTCACTCTCACCTGTAACCTCCTCACTCTCACCTGTAACCTCCCTCACTCTCAGCTGTATCCTCCCTCACTCTCACCTGTAACCTCCCTCACTCTCACCTGTATCCTCCCTCACTCTCACCTGTAACCTCTCACTCTCACCTGTATCCTCCCTCACTCTCACCTGTATCCTCCCTCACTCTCACCTGTAACCTCCCTCAATCTCACCTGTAACCTCCCTCACTCTCACCTGTAACCTCCCTCACTCTCACCTGTATCCTCCCTCACTCTCACCTGTAACCTCCCTCACTCTCACCTGTAACCTCCCTCACTCTCACCTGTAACCTCCCTCACTCTCACCTGTAACCTCCCTCACTCTCACCTGTATCCTCCCTCACTCTCACCTGTAACCTCCCTCACTCTCACCTGTACTCTCCCTCAACCCCTCTCACCTGTATCCTCCCCTCTCACTCTCACCTGTATCCTCCCTCACTCTCACCTGTATCCTCCCTCACTCTCACCTGTAACCTCCCTCACTCTCACCTGTAACCTCCCTCACTCTCACCTGTAACCTCCCTCACTCTCACCTGTAACCTCCCTCACTCTCACCTGTATCCTCCCTCACTCTCACCTGTAACCTCCCTCACTCTCACCTGTAACCTCCCTCACTCTCACCTGTATCCTCACTCACTCTCACCTGTATCCTCCCTCACTCTCAGCTGTAACCTCCCTCACTCTCACCTGTATCCTCCCTCATACCTCTCACCTGTAACCTCCCTCACCTCACCTGTACCCTCACCTCAACTCTCACCTGTATCCTCCCTCACTCTCAGCTGTAACCTCCCTCACCCTCACCTGTAACCTCCCTCATCCTCACCTGTAACCTCCCTCACCCTCACCTGTAACCTCCCTCAATCTCAGCTGTAACCTCCCTCACTCTCAGCTGTATCCTCCCTCACCCTCACCTGTATCCTCCCTCACCCTCACCTGTAACCTCCCTCACCCTCACCTGTAACCTCCCTCAATCTCAGCTGTAACCTCCCTCACCCTCACCTGTATCCTCCCTCACCCTCACCTGTAACCTCATAAAAGTTCTTTTTTTTTTTTCAAATTGACACCTACACTGCCCATTAACAGTCCAAAATTTCCATCATTTAAAATATATTTGCATGGAATTTTTGAAACCAATAGGAAAAACAATTATCGTGTTATTGCGCAAAAAGAGATGTACAAATTTTGTTGAAAAAAATGATCAACGAAATAACGATCGAAATTTTTAATTAAATACGGTAAACCATCTTTGAGAGTTTGAAGCCGATCATGAGAGACATTCTCAAGAAACCACTAGAAAAAAAAATAATCTCCTTTTTAAGCGATTTTATGAAATTTCTAAAACTTCTAAAAAATAAAATTATCATAGTGGTATATACACATTTTGGGTAACAATCCTAACCTTCTTTTTGTGTAGGATACACCAGCGTTGAAAGTTTGAAGCCGACCAGAAGTAGCATTCTCAAGTTATCACACACAAACTTGGAGGAAGAAATAAAAACTGTCATTAATTAGATATCAGCTGTCGGGAAACACAGTGTCAAAACAGAACTAACAGCACCATCAGTGACAGCAACAGCATCATCATTAATCGCTGCAGGAACAGCAGCAGCAGAAACAGAAACATATCCATCACAGCCTGGTTGATCTAGCAACTGGCGGAGGTTACATGCCCAAATTCAGGAGGAAAATGGACGTGCACCTCCGCCAAGTGCCAGATCAACCAGGCTGTGATGGATATGTGGACCAGCCGGCCACCGGCAGCAACAGCCTGGTTGATCAAGCAAGCACCAGACAAGACTGGCCCAGGTTCTGGAGTAACATAACTCTGGCAACCCTTCAGAGGTATATCAAGGGTAAGGTATGATTATCATCACTTAAAAGCAGGGATAGCAGCAGCAGCAACAACAACAACAATAACAACAATCACAACAACAATCACAACAACAACAATCACAACAACAACAATCACAACAACAACAATCACAACAACAACAATCACAACAACAATCAATAGAAACAACGTCAGTGGGAATTAAAGGCACTAGCAGTAACAACAGTAGGAAGAACAATAACAGGAACAGCAACGGCCAGAAGAGAAACAATACGAAGAGCAACAAGCGCAGGAACAGCATCAACAGGAAGAACAAACAGGAGGAACCACAACAGCAACAGTAGGAACAAAAAACAGGGGCTCGTCTCCCAACTGACATGACCAGTACATAATATAAGTTATGAATGTATTCCTGATTTTTTTTCTTTTCTTCAAGACGATTGGGAGGAGGGAAGGGGCGCGGCGGAGAGAGTTTAGGAGTGTGGTGGTGTGGGGGAGTGGTGGAGTGGGGGTGTGGGGGTGTGGGAAGCATACGAAACGGCAAGGGGAAGGGGAATGAATGCATGTTGTAAATGTGTGGTCGGGGTGTGCTCAACAATTTGTGTTTGCAAGGTTTGATTCACAGCTCCTGCCCCCGCCTCTTAACTCTTCTGGACTGGTTCTCCGATTTCTGGCCTCCAGGGCCCGACGAACCTGTTCTCTCCTGAAGCTGTGTGTACTGTTTGAAATTACTACTTCTTCTCACCGAGTGCATTCCAGCTTTCCACGCATCACCTTGACACTGAAACAGTACTTTGTAACCTCCCAGTGGCCCATCTGAATCTTAACTGAAATCGATGGCTCCTTGCTTTCCTTCTCGTATCTCAAACAGCTTATACTTATAAACTCTCAAAATTTTTGAGTATTTTTGCATGTTATGATCACGTCTCTCTGGTGCTATTAGGCTGAGATCTTCCTTATCTCATCGTAGTCCATTTTACTTCACTGTAGTACATTTCACTCACTGTAGTTCATTTTCATTATTTTAGTATGTTTTACTTGTTCGGCGGATCTGCTGAAGAGGATCATGGAATGAGGTCGAAATATTCAGACAGTTGTTCTCCTGCCCTTATCTCCACGTAAGCTACCTTCTGTAATTGACATAAAGTTACAATGCCTGTATCTTCTGTCTGTAACGAGGAGGCTCTGGAGAGTTGGCGAGGCTGTGGAAGGTATTAAGTTACCTTTTGACTGTATTTTTCATTGTAATAATGAGCAAAACACACACACACACATGTAGTGGAGGCAGGATCTATTCATAGCTTTAAGAAGAGGTATGATAAAGCGCATGGTCCAGGGAGAGTGACCCAGTAGCGGCCAGTGAAGAGGCGGGGCCAGGAGCTATGACTCGACCCCTTCAACCACAAATAGGTGAGTACACACACACACACACACACACATATATATATATATATATATATATATATATATATATATATATATATATATATATATATATATATATATATATATATATATATATATATGTTAGATAGGAGTGAATGGAGACGAATGGTTTTTGGGACATGACGATCTGTTGGAGTGTGAGCAGGGTAACATTTTGTGAAGGGATTCAGGGAAACCAGTTAATTGATTTAGTTGGACTTGAGTCCTGGAAATGGGAAGTACAATGCCTGCACTTTAAAGGAGGGGTCTGAGATAGTGACAGCTGGGAGGGACTATTCTCAGCTGTCGTATCTGAGCTCCTCTGCAAAGACAGTGATTATGTATGAGTGTGGTGAAAGTGTTGAATGATGATGAAAGTATTTTCTTTTTTGGGATTTTCTTTCTTTTTGGGTCACCCTGCCTCGGTGGGAGACGGCCGACTTGTTGAAAAAAAAAAAAAATATATATATATATTATAGTTCCTTGATAATGTGAGAAGTCACGAAAGCACTTGGAATTTCCCTATTTTTTTCACAGTGGTTGTTCTGTATATTGTGATATCACCTGTTTACTGTGATTTTATTGCATATATATATATATATATATATATATATATATATATATATATATATATATATATATATATATATATTTTATATATATATATATATATATACAGCCTATGCCTAAGAAACATCTTAGCATAGGCTGTATATATACAGATATTTTTATTGGATTCTGTACAAAAAAAATTGGAAAAGTATGCGTCTTGTGGTCCTCTTTAACCAGAGAAAGTCTTTTCTGATGAAAAATAAATCAGTGTTTGAGTTTACTGAGTTGTCTTATGTTAAATTTAGATAATGTACTTTTATGTTTCTATAACATCTTTGTGCTCTCAAGACCATTGTAAAAAAAAATTAGTATGTTATGTACCCAAAGCTTAAATAAAGCTTAGTTGATTATAAGCTGGTCAGTCTTAGAGGAAAAGTTCGGATTTGTTTTGGTCTGTGTTGGCCTCAATTTGCTTACTTTTGGAAGAAATTAAAAAAAAAATGCAGTGCTGCTTTTCATGGGATAATTTCTGAGTTTCGCATCTGGTTAGATTTAAGCTTTTGACTCTGATAACTTGCTAATGTAACCTCTGAACGCCTTCAAGCTTGATGTGGTGAACGTCTTCAAGCTTGATGTGGTGAACGCCTTCAAACTTAATGTGCTGGAAAATTTCAGGATATTAATCTCTCTGAGATATTCATAACATGTTTCTTCGGTTTAACCTCAAAGCTGGTGTTTCCTAGTAGATTGAATTAGATTTGGGTTGTATCTGATCGAAGAAATCGGGATATTAGTCTGTGAATGTCTCTTATGATTTGCTTCAAATCTTCAGCGCTAATATTTAAATGAATTAAAAAAAAATGTGAACTCTGCACTATTTCAGTCGCGTGCATTGAGGCACAAGGGACTGAAGAAATATAAAACAGGGGGATACCTTTTTCGATCTCGCAGCAACCAAAATACATGTATAAACCACGAAAAACAGTTTTTTCAGAACTTGTGTATATAAACTATTGCCAATAAGGAAATATTAGATTTGATTAGGAGGCGCTGTGCGTGTTTTAATGCAGAGAATAGCGCCCTCAGTGCCTTGATTGTTACACTAAGACAAAATATACAGGTAATGAAAGTCTAATTTACGGGTACCATAACTCTTCTTTACGTAAGGCACATGTTCCACCTTTTTATGAATGATTGTTTTGACTCGGTCAAATGAATCCCTGCACAGCATACGAATGGTGGGGGAATAAACGTAACAACGAAGCTAACAGGGTGTTGTCGTTATTACAAGCAGCCGCTGAGAGCAGCCGGGGCTCCGGTCCGTGTTGGCAGGCAGTGTGGCAAGACACATCTTCCTCCCTGACATATTGGTCATCAGCAACACACACCTCGTCCACAAGAAACACGACGGATCCATACTAACAACGGCGACCCCTTGCAGCCGTGGCTGGCTTCATCTCCTCCATACCAAAACAAGTTCCGTCTGTGTTTATTCATGACGTCGCAGCCACGATTCAGAGACGCAGACTGCACTAAATCTCCATGATTAATTCACCTGACCTGTTGATCTCTTAAGAACACTAAAGCCAGCCTAGTAATGTTGACTTACTAGGCTAGATATATATATATATATATATATATATATATATATATATATATATATATATATATATATATATATATATATATATATATGTCGTGCCGATTAGGTAAAACTTGCGATTTTGGCTTAAATAGCAACGCTCTTCTTGCCATATAAAACAAGCGAAATTTTGTTTGTGCAATAATTTCGCAAAAATAATTCTGAACCTAACGAGAAAAAATATATTTCATTGTGTTTATTATTAAATTATTGTAAACTTATGTAAAATATATTTAGCTGGATTAGGCTAAATTAAATTGCGCTTGTTATAATAAGGTTAGGTAAGTATCCTAAGGTTTTTTAGTATAAAATTATTATTTTTTACATTAACATAAATGAAAAAAATATATATATTTAAATGTATTAGAGAAAATTTTAGAAAGAACTTAATTTTAAATGAGTTCTTGCTAATTGATCAGTTTTTACCTATTCGGCACTACATTATATGTATGTATGTATGTATATATATATATATATATATATATATATATATATATATATATATATATATATATATATATATATATATATATATATATATATATATATATATACCCGCCTTGAGCAGATGAACCCAAGAACACATTCCACACAGAACGACTGTTCGGTAAAGGCAAACTGACAAGACAGATATGGTGAAATATTAAAAGTATCTGAAGAGAGAAGGGGATCAAATGCTCTGAATTATTTGAAAGCGTGAGTGACAGCGACAGTGAATCCCAGTGAGATTGCTGGAAGAGGAAGACTAGCTTGGATGAAGAATCAGTAAAAGCAGAGGATGTGAGACTTGAGATTGATGTTAGTAACAGGTGTGAGAGAGGGCAGTCAAAAGCGAGAGAAACAAACGAGTTCGAAAATTAAAAGAAAAAGGACAGGAGCATGTAAGTACTAATATATTTGTTAATGTTAAAACCCCTCGCAGTGTGGGTCATGAAGAGGTATGTAGCAACACGTTGAAGGGAAGCGTAGAGAGAAATTAATTATGTACAGCGAAATATATAACTTTGGAGGAGGTATAACTAATCCAAGTATTCTAATCAGCAGTGGAGTATCTTTACTTCCCCTGACACCGATGTCTGATAACTTAATGCATAACAGTATTAAAAAAATCATTAAGTAAGAAAAGTTAACAGTCTGTGTGTGGCGGAGTCAAACTGAACAGGTATATATATATATATATATATATATATATATATATATATATATATACATATATATATATATATATATATATATATATATATATATATATATATATATATATATATGCCAGAAGGAGGGTGTTAATGTTAGTTTTATAACTGTTGTGTAAGCGCGCCTCTGGCAAGACAGTGATGGGGTGAATGATGATGATTTTTTTTCTTTTTCGGGCCACCCTGCCTTGGTGGGAGACGGTCGATGTGTTAATAAAAGATAATAATAAAAATAAAATATATTTCATTGTGTTTGGTTATTATTATATTATTGTAAACTTATATAAACATATTTAGTTGGATTAGGCTAAATTAAATTGCGCTTATTATAATAAGTTTAGGTAAGTTTTCTAAGGTTCTTCTGTGACAAAATTATTATTTTTTACATTAACATAAATGGAAAAAATATATATTTAAACATATAATAGAAAATTTTAGAAAGGACTTAATTTTAAATGAGTTCTTGCTGACTGACCAATTTTACCTATTCGGAACGACACACACACACACATATTATATATATATATATATATATATATATATATATATATATATATATATATATATATATATATATATATATATATATATATATATAACAGAATCTGAGAGTAAATGGAATTAAGTACAGTCGGTTGTTTTGAGTCGGTCAGGAAACTTCCTCGACATTTAGTAACTTATTTAACATAATAATCATCTCGCTCCTCACTTCACTTCAAGCTCTTGACTGTATAATCACCCCACCCATCTTTCCCTTACAAATTAATCTATTCGTGACTTGATGAAATCCCTGCTTGGGCGAAGCGTAGTCAATAAAGCTTATACTGTACGTAACAGTATTTCTCTAATTCACAACAAAAAACCTCGACTACATTGTATCTTCATTATACACTTACAAAATGAACCAACCTAAGACTACTTCTTCACCCAGCATGTAACTCTCTCTTAATATTTTTACAGATAATGTCAAAATTTTCAACCAGTTTAATAACCCCGCGCAACTGGATATCCTTGGCTCCCTACTAATCAGGGAACTAAATTGTGGAATTACCCAGCAATCCATAACCCCAAATTGACTTACCCCCCCTGACATAATCCCTTGACATCATCTTTGCTGCATTCTATGACTTACATTTTCACCTGACCTTTGTCATATGCAGCTGATTTATATTCACTTTCCCGTCCTACAGTAGCCCCGGTAAATGTTTGGCTCGTAGCCTAATGATAGTTCCTTCAACAAAAATAATGAAAAGGAACTGAGCTCAATCGTGGGGGAGTCGAAACCTCCTTACACCTATTCCAGTTCACCTAGCGGAAACTGGTCTGATGTGGGTTGTATCCTTGGTGGAGGTTCTATACCGTAGAAACGACTGGGTGTTGAAAAGCCTGTAAACTCAAGTGTTTAAAAAGTTGATAAATAAAGACATGTGCTACACCTAGGTATCCTCAACGACGTGATATTTCGCCTACACAGGATTTTTTTTATACCAATACAGAGGCGGCTTATATACTGGCGACAGGAGAAGTGGAGAGGTAATTTGGAGAGGTGAAGAAACTTGGTGCAGACGTATAAATACAAGAAATTTAGAAGGAGCCATATTTAAGTTAGTCGCACATAATATTGCGAGTAAATAATAAGGAACAACAGGAAAACTAATGTATGTCGTCATGTGTCACATTGTTTCGTTGATGCTCACAGTAACATAATGTGACACGAATAGAGGACTATAGTAGGCCTGCGAGCCCATGCAAGGAAGTGTCAAATCTAACAAAGCATTCCTACCTATATATTTGTGTATCCTATTTTAAGCCTACCCGAGCTGATAGAAATACGTGGATAAAAGTGACGGGATATGATAAAGGTGTAGAAATGGAAGAAAGGAACAGATGTGTGGAATGAGTACAAGGAGCTGCAGATATTAAAATAGAATGAGCAAAAATGTATTCCAACCTGTAGCTGTGTGTGTGTGTGTGTGTGTGTGTGTGTGTTTGTAAATGTGTGTGCTAGGCAACTACCAGCTAGACGAGTTAGGAAAATGAACAGCGGTGTATCTAAGAAGACATTATGGCTACGTTTCTTATTATATACACTTGGAAACTCCTAGAGGGATTAGTCCCAAACTTGTACACGAAAATCACTCCCTATGAAAGCAAAAGACTCGACAGACGACGCAACATCACCGCAATGAAAAGCAGGGGTGCCACTAGCACAATAAGAGACAACACAATAGTGTCAGGGGCCCAAGACTGTTCAACTGCCTTCCAGCACACATAAGGGGGATTACCAATAGACCCCTGGCTGTCTTCAAGTAGGCACTGGACAGGCACCTAAAGTCAGTACCTGACCAGCAGGGCTGTGGTTCGTGCGTCGGGTTGCGTGCAGCCAACAGTAACAACCTGGTTGATCAGACCCTGATCCACCATGAGGCCTGGTCACAGACCGCGCCGGGGGAGGGGCGTTGACCCCCGAAACCCTCTCCAGGTATACCAATGTGAATACTAGCAACACAGCGACTGAGCGAATGATGGTGTGTATGCTTTGTCTCTTTTGGGGTCACTCTGCCTCGGTGGGGAGACGCCCGGTGCGTTAAAGAAACAACAGCATTACTTGGGCAACACACAGGAACACCTATGACCACACAAGAGCATTTTAGCAAGCACGGAAAATCGCTTTTATATTTTGCTTTTATCCGTGTTTACTTTACTTTCTCTGAGAAAATGGATTCGGAATCACAAAAGAAAGTAAGCAACCCTGAACGTACTCGGGAGTATTGCAAGACCTGTGAGAACTTAATGTATTAAAACTGTAGGAACTTAAGATGTAGTGGGGGTGGTAGTGGGTGGGCAGGTGGTAATGATGGTGATAGTGGTGGTTGTTTCTAGGGGTTTCAGGTGGTGGTGGTTGGTGGTTGTTGTGGTGTTAGTAGGGGTGATTGGTGGGTGTGTTGTTAATGGTGATGGTTGGTATTTGTGGTGCTCTGGGTGGTTGTGGTGGTTGGTAGTTGGGGTGCTGTTAGCGGTGGATGGATGCTATTTTAGGTTATGTTGTTAATTGTGGTGGTTGTGGTGGTGCTGACAGTTGAGATTCTGTTAGTGGTTGTGGTTATGGTGATGCAGTTAATGGCAGTTGTGGTTAGCGTTTTTTTGTGGTGGTGGTTGTAGTGGTGGCCGTGGTGATAGCTGTGATTTTCCCCAACCATTAAAATACTCATATGGATTGACACACTCAGACAAGAAGAGATAACTGTTGTGCAAAAATCTCAACAACACGAAGTGAAACTCAATGGCAGGAGAAACGACGGAAAAAAAATATGGAATTCATATTTTTTTGCCAATAATCACACAATATTTAATAACAAAAATTCGTTTAACGAACACTTTGCAAATATCAGACTCAGTTGAAGACAAAATCCTCCGTGTGGGTGGAAAAAATAGGAATCCCGTAGGAAGGGTGACAGTGGTCACTGGAGCCTTGAGGTCAGCCTCCGTCTAGACCGTGCGGAGTAGTGGAGTAAATTATACCAAACAGATATAAGACCCTGAGTTCACTTGTAGGAACGCCCTGGGCAGCAGGTAAATAAAACACCACAAAAAAAAGTCACAGAAAATGTCCCAATTTGTTTAATATTTATGTTTTATCTAAGAATTACACGGTAAGAAATAATACAACCGACCTCTTTTTTTTTTTACTACGATTTTTTCCCAGGGGTTTTTCTAGACTTTCTTGAGTTAAGGAGAATAAAATAGTGAATATCAGGTTACTAAACAATGTGTCTGGAATATAGTGTCTTATAAGAGATAAGCTTGTAACTTAATAAAGCCCACTGCACTTGTCTCCTCACCATATTAAATAGTAACTGATGTTTGGAAAAGTGGCAGCTGCAGTTCATTGTGAACAAGGGCAAAATTTTAATTCAGAATAACTCTAGCACTTACGAACAGAATAGTGCTGAATTTGATCATACCTGACTAGCCTTTATTTACCTTTCATACAGTCTGCCTGACTTTCCCTTTTCAGAAAGAATATGAAAGTCCTTGCTTGCTCACAGAGTTGTAGAAGAGTGGAACAAACCGTAAAGTAGTGTCACTGAAGACACACACAAATGCATGCATGGGCCAGGTAGGTTGGGTGTAAACAGATCCTATCTTCCAGCTCTATTTTAACGTTTTTTTATATAGTTACCGCACAGGTTAGGTTTTTGCTGTGCAACAGGCACCAGCACCGTGTGGGTAGCCACTCGTGGTCTCATGGAACGGTTTTTGTCACTTGCGTCACCAGCGTTGGTCCAGGCGGGTTCATCTTTCTGCCACCCGTGTACAAGTTAACACAAAAGCTAACCAGCTAAACTTCTCTCCAGACTGGTCGTTAGCTGAGTTAACAACGCGAGGCTCGTTAGTGAAATTTTGGCTGCTGCTTGTTGCCGAGTTTTACTCTCATACAATAAGCTGGCCCTCCTTCCTGCTTGTGAGAGGAGGAGGAGGAGGCTGAGGGGGGAAGAGGAAGAGGAAGGAGAAGAGGGGGACGATAGTTTATTTAAATTTATGAAAAGACTACACAGACCACTGAATCCAGCACGGGGTAAGTCAGCAGTGAATGCTATCATGGTCCACTGCTATCATGGTTCACTGCTATCATGGTCCACTGCTATCATGGTCTACTGCTATCAAGGTCCACTGCTATCATGGTCTACTGCTATCATAGTCCACTGCTATCATGGTCTACTGCTATCATGGTTCACTGCTATCATGGTTCACTGCTATCATGGTCTACTGCTATCAAGGTCCACTGCTATCATGGTCTACTGCTATCATAGTCCACTGCTATCATGGTCCAATGCTATCATGGTCCACTGCTATCATGGTCCACACTGAGCCATCAGCCACCCCACCTTTACCTGTTCTTAGATACACAGTATTGCCACGCCCCGGCCGTAGTGCCACGCCCCGGCCTTATTACAACGTCCCGGCAGTAGTGCCACGTCCCGGCACTAGTGTCGGCACCACCGACCATCTTATGACAAAGACCCGTGTAAAGATTTTTTCCCTGACGAATAAACTAATACAATACTACACCACATAATAATGATAAATAATTAAGTAAAAAATATCCCACTACTTTTCAAAATAGGTGAAAACCCAGATGTAGAGAAAGTACAGAGAACCTTTACTGTACATATAAGCTCCGTCAAACACCTTAACTACTGGGAACGCTGGAGTCATTTGACCTGTACTCACTGGAGCGCAGATGAGAGAGCTACATAATAGTCTACACCTGGAAAATTCTAGAGAGAATGGTCCCAAATCTGAAAACAGAAATCACTCCCTACGAAAGCAAAAGACTGGGCAGACTGTGTAACAAACCCCAATGAAAAGTAATGGCGCCATTAGTACACTAAGAGAATACACTAAGTGTCCGAGGCCCAAGACTGTTCAACAGCCTCCCACCAAGCATAAGGGGAATTACCAATAGACTCCTGGCTCCCTTCAAGAGGGAGCTGGACAGATACCTAAAGTCAGTACCCGACCAGCCGGACTGTGGTTCGTATGTTGGACTACGTGCGGCCAGCAGTAACAGCCTGGCTGAACAGGCCCTGATCCACCGGGAGGCCTGGTCAAGGACTGGGCCTCGGGGACGTTGACCCCTGGTACACCCTCCAGGTAAACTACAAGTAGGTAGACATTGACGGTATACCATACAGATGCCAAAACCTGGGAATCTTCGTTTTAAAGACTCCAGGCGTTGCAAGGATCGTGCCGTAGCGAACTAAGTCAGTTCACTGTCTTAGTGATGTTGATGTGCTGCTGATCCTAGGAATTAGAGCTATCCTTCCCTTCATCATATCAAAACTGCTTTCCTCTCATTCTCTACGCCATTATATGACCTCTACGGGTTTAGCGCTTCTCCATAAATACGACAATAAACCTAAAGTACTAATCTGAACGTCATCTCTGCCCTCACTTACGAGAACTGTCAACAAACAAATGTTATAATAAAAACTTACCCACTTGTTACAATATTAGATGACATTTCTTATATATTAAAGCCACTGTTTATGCAAGACATTTCGAGCAGATTAAATCTAGAACTTAAAAACCACTCGAAGTTGCGTTGACTGCTAAGTTACACATAAATAGTTTTCTTATTAAAGTTGTTAATAATTTCAAGCAACAAGACTATATTTTAAAAGAGCTATATTAATATAAAGATATATTAATACAAAATTTGTATTGACAGTTTTAGTTCTAATAATTATCGGAACAGAAATTTAGTGGTGACAATAAGTGCACCAGCATGAATACTGATGAGACTTAGGATAAGAAAGTTGCATGAGATATAAGTGACATTTATATTCGATCTAAGAAGATTAACATCATATTCAGGAAGGGTTTGAAAACACTTTGTTTTGTTTTTTTAAGCGATTGGAACAGGTGTTGTATCTGTTAGTGGTTTCGGAGATTTTCTTCATTGGTAATTTTTAAGAGTTTGTTTGGGTAGTTTTTTTTTCATATTTTTGTGCCTTTTATTTGGGTTGAGTCCAACAGATGAGATATTGTTATGTTGATAATGATATAAAATACTGACAAAGTTGATGATTAAGACACATGTGCAATAGTTGGGTATCTATATTGTTGAAACGTTTCGCCCACACAGTTTCCTCAGTCACCACTACACCTTCTGCCTCTGAATTTGACTGAAGAAGCCTACTGTGTAGGCGAAACGTTTCAACAATAAAAATAACCAACTGCTGCACATATGTCTTAATTATCACATGGGATATCCCCAGAAAATATGTTTGTTTCTTGTATTGTTTCTATGCATTCTGTTGCAGCTCTTCTAGAAGAGTTTCAGCACCGGGTACACATTTGTACTGAGTGTCCTGTATATACAGAATGCACAGAGTACATGTTTTGTATGTTGTACTGAGTGTCCTGTATATACAGAATGCACAGTGTACATGTTTTGTATGTTGAGTAAATTTAAAATTCTGTGTAGTGGAAATGTGTTGCCTGGAACCAGATTGAGTGATTATTCCAATTGGATATTTTTATTGAGTTACGATGAGTTTTATCTGATTTGCTGATATAGATCCCCATAAACATACACCATAAGTGAGGTTGTAATAGATTAGACAGTATTACACAAGGAATAATGTGATTTGAGCCGCACTGGTTTATAAGTTTTCTTAGACATGTGCTGGAAATGTGAGTCCAATTTTAGTTTGCAGTCCAGGTGCATAACTAAGAGATTTCCCCTCATCTTGTTTGTCAGCGTATGTATTGTTTACAATTATGTTCAATTAATGATTTTACTTTTATTCCCAAACACTATATAATGGAGAAGGTCTTATCAGTACTGAGAATGAGTTCACTGAGTGCCATGCCAGTAGATACCCTCACAATCATCGTCATTAACTGTGTCTTCGGGGACAACCGAGTCTGGATTTAGGATTACAAATGTTGTGTTATCTTCAAACAGCTGATTTATATTCGTGGAAAACATTAGTTCGGTCATTCACATGGATGAGACATAACCGAGTGCCCAAGAAGCTGTCGTGTCGTGCTCCTGTGTTGATAGGTCGAATTAATGAAGTGTTGTCTTTAATGGTCACATGTTTGTGTCTGTCGTTCAGGTAGGATTTTGTGTGTGAGAGCATGGCTTCTTATTCCTAAATGTTCTTTTCAAGACTGATGGAGTGATTAGATCGACTCCAGGCTGATTGACTTATTACCTCAAACTCCTTTTGACCTTCAACCATTCTTTGTATTGGACTGATGAGGCCACTGTGTGGAGAAACGTTTCCATAATAAACGTACCCAAGTGTTGCACAGGTGTCTAATTTGAAGCAACTAGTTGTGGTGGTGGTTGTTGTGGTAGTTGTGGTGGTGGTTGTTGTGGTTGTTGTGGTTGTAGTTGTGGTGGTGGTCCACTAAATCATCACATCGTCTGGTTCCGGAGATGGCAGGTGACCCCCCTCTCCTCCTCCCTTAAAAAAAACAAAAAGAGGAAAACTTATTTATCATCACACATCTTCTAGTTGTCTTTCCAGAAGTACAAAATCATGATCTAATTTTCTCAAGAAATTATTAAAACTTTGTGCTGCAATCTTGACGAGTAGTTTGATAACTGAATTCCGGCAATGACCAAAATCTAAGTGCCGCTGCCTCAACTACGGAGATATATTTAGCTAATTCTTTTAGTGCATTAAATAACTTGGGGGATACTATTTAATATACAAAATTAATTTCATATTTATTTACAATAATTTTTTTTTATGATCAAGACTTTAGTTATATTCTTGTCGGCATCCAAGTGATGCATCTCTTTTTTGACACGGGATTCTGAAAGAAACTTTATATTCAGTCCCCCCTCCCCCAAAAAAAAAATAGCTATTTACCGAGCACTCAACTATTTTCCCGAACTCACGAATTCTAATTTACAACTAGGTGGTCCAATTATAGAGGATGATGATTTATGTGTTATTAGCAGCATTAACGAGAGCAAAACTCCGTGTATAGCTGGACATGATTTATGGGATGCAATACAAATTCTGTCCACTTAGTGACTGTGTAGGATCACTGGGGATCACCAGGGATCACCGGGGAACACCGGGGGCCACCGGGGATCACAGGGGGACACATGTTAATTATAATCGTAATCCCTCCGCTGATCCCTCGGGATCAGTCTGCTCCACTGTATGGGTCATGCATGTATGACTGGGTGGATATGTATGACTGGGTAGACATGTATGACTAGGTAGATGTATATGACTGAGTGGATATGTATGACTGAGTAGATATGTATGACTAGATAGATATGTATGACTAGATATATATGTATGACTGGATAGAGATGTATGACTAGATAGATATGCATGACTGAGTAGATATGTATGACTGAGTAGATATGTATGACTGAGTAGATATGTATGACTGAGTAGATATGTATGACTGAGTAGATATGTATGACTGAGTAGATATGTATGACTGAGTAGATATGTATGACTAGGTAGACATGTATGACTAGGTAGACATGTATTTGTTGTGTCTTTTTTTAAGAAGAACAATATTTATACGAAGCGCTGAACCTGTGTGGACCATTCAACACAAACAAGGGCAGCTTGAGGCTCGATCCTCCACACGCAAAATAGCGAAACATAAACTCTCCTCTCACAATCAGGCTTCCTCGTTGAGTATTAATACCTGGAGGTTGTTTCAGGGGGGTCAATGCCCCCCACAGCTCGGTCTTTACTCGGTCTTTACTCTTGTGGCGTTGCGCTAAGCAGTGATTTCTTAATCCTTTACAGAAAATAATTGCTGGAGACGGTGGAAGGGGTAGTCTGAGGTGATCAGCGATGTGACAGCATCAGAGGTGACCTTCTCACATGGAAAAAAAAAAAGCAACAATTAAGGTGACTTTGTTGCGAGAATAACAACAGCCAGAGGTGTTAATGTTAGCAATAATAATCAGTTAACTGCAAAAACAACAGCTAAATGAGACACCATTACAACGATAAATGTGGCGACCTTGTTGCATTTGTGGTGACCTTCTGGCAACAGTTACGATGACCTAGTTGCAGTTATTGAGAGACCTTGTTGCAACAATTGTGGTAAATTATTACTTAAATTGTGGGCACCTTGAAATACTTATTGTAACCTTGTTGCAACAATTGTAGTGACCTTGTTGCAATATTTACAGGGACATTTTACAATAATTGTGGTGACCTTGTTGCAATAATTGTTGCAACCTTGTTGCAGCCATTGTAGTAACATTGTTGCAATAATTGCAGTGACATTTTACAAATTGTGGGCACCTTGAAATAAATATTGTGACTTGCAACAATTGTAGTGACCTTGTTGGAATAATTGCTGTGACATTTTACAACAATTGTGGTGACCTTGTTGCAAAAAATATTAGTAACCTAGTTACATAGGGGATTATAATGACTTTTTTACAAATGCTGTGACCTTGTGATACTTTTCAGGGGTAGTTTGATTAAGATTCCGTTTGTCATTGAAAGATTATTATTATTATTATTACCATTAAATCCATGTGGGTCAAAGCGCCTGGGGGGGAATGGGAGGCAATGAGATTTGATCCAAGAAAGGCGGGAGCAAAGATTAGTTGCCCTGGATCAAGAGCTCCTCACCTCCATCAAGAAATCTTCCAAGGGGAGGGGGGAGGGAGGGGTCTATGACGGCAAAGATTCAACGCAGCAACACTATGGACAAAAACAGTTTCGTTCACACGTTTCGTTCACACGTTTCGTTCACACGTTTCGTTCACAAGTTTCGTTCACACAGGGAACGAAGTTTAAGGCTTAGATAAGGCTCCCCCGTGTGAGCGAAACCTTGTTACTTGATAAACCTTGTTAATTAATAACTCTCGTTAGTACATAAACCCGGTTAGCTAATGAAGGTTCTTTATTGAATGTGCCGGCGTGTCCGTGTCTGTCTGTCTGTCGTTGTTTGCTAATTGTCGATCTTAATGGTGACAGTCTAAATTTGTCGATTGCTGTTTTCCCACTTTCCTATCCTTAGCTATTTATCCCTTACACAGATAACCCGCACATGGGAAAGAGGAGCAGCTGACCACGACGTTTCGGACCGAAACGTCGTGGTAAGCTGCTCCTCCTCCTATGTGCGAGTTATTTGTGCATTGTTCCAGTCAAGGTATTGTGACTTTTTGTTCTTTATTTGTGATGTATTTGATTTTCAAAGCAGAATTGACTCGAAACAGGATCCTGCAGGAGAAAGCAAGAGTAAGGGATATGTCAGAGTACTGGAGGGTGTATCTCGACCGCGACAGAACATGAGAAGAAAGACAGAAACTGAAAGAGAGGGTACAGAGACAAAAGGAGGAAAGAGAGATTGATAGGAGAACCCAGACTCAGGAGGAAGCTTAGAGCCAGAAAGGATTATGCACAGGTAAGAAGGGAGGCCCAAAGACAGTACGAAAATGACATAGCAGCGAAAGCCAAATCTGACCCAAAGCTGTTGTACAGCCACATCAGGAGGAAAACAACAGTCATGGACCAGGTGATCAGTGCGGGTACTCTGGTAACATGGAGGAGTGCAGGTACTCTGGTAACATGGAGGAGTACAGGTACTCTGTTAACATGGATGAGTGCAGGTACTCTGGTACCTGCACAAGTATCCCCGTAATGCATAACCCCAGTCCCCTCTACCTCAGAGCGCGCGACTGG
This sequence comes from Cherax destructor, assembly GCA_009830355.1. Taxonomy (NCBI): domain Eukaryota; kingdom Metazoa; phylum Arthropoda; class Malacostraca; order Decapoda; family Parastacidae; genus Cherax; species Cherax destructor. The sequence continues at coordinate 407,422 of WNWK01000170.1, read as the reverse complement.
ATAGTGGAAAGTGCAGTGTAAGTTCGTAATGCAGATCAGCATTAGCTATCGATACGGAGCAACTGCCTGAGGTGTGGAAGGCAGCAAATGTTGTCCCAATCTTCAAGGAGACTGACAGGCAGCATTAAACTACAGACCAGTGTCACTGACATGCGTAGTATGTAAAGTCATGGAGAAGATTATGAAGATTCGAAGGGAATCAGTAGAGGCAGTCACAAGTCATCACATGGAAATTAATATCGAAACTTCTGCTAATAAAAATTGCAAATTAGGACATACACAGCCCAAAATCAAATTCAGACCTTCCAGTAGGAAGCATCAGCTATAAGTCTAAACTGAACATCTGAGTGGTTTAGGATTACCTGTGTTAATCTTTACTAAATATATGGTAGTGTGATACCATATAATTTTGTATACGTAGTCGTTAGAGTTATTATTGTGATATTTATAATTTAAATACTTGTCAGAATTCAAGAGGATGCATAGAAAATAATGGTACCGTGTAATATACAGTTCTGATTGTACAATTAAGTGTAGATTTAGGGGGTAGGGTGTGCTATGTATAAATTTTGTTGGTTTAATCAAAGATTTCAGCGGAGAGTTTTATGTTAGGAAGGTTCAGGGGAGGGGGGATGTCATATTAATCGGTGGTTGTCCATCGAGGCCTTTGATGTGCTGCCTGTTCACAAGTGGCAGAGTGGATATGTATCATCCAGGGTTTTTGCATTTGTAAGTTTTGACTAGTGGATCTTTTGTTCATAGAGGCACCTTGATGTTATGAGGAAAATAATGATTATGCATTAGTAAAAAGTATAATGTGGGGAGTTTCTATGTTGATTAGCATATGTAAATTATGTTGGTAATTATAAGCGTTCATATGTTTAGAACGTTTCCATGTATGTAATATGTACATATACCTGTTTCTTAAATGAAATATAAAAAAAAATAGTTGTGGAAATTTGAAGCCGATTGGGTCAGGCGTTATGAGGTTATAAACAAAAGCCTTGGAGCAAGTTAGGACGAGAAAACTTTACCTTACAATGTACCGGCTCTGGCAACAAGTCGTGCAGTATTTAAGGGTTCTTTAAACTCATGCAAATTGAAAACTTATAAAAGTGTAGATTTCAAGATTTCTCCATTTTCTTTTGTACAGTTATATTCCATTTATAATTTTCTACAATCCTCTAAAAAAATGATTTAATGGTTTTACTTTTAAGAAACTCCGACTTGATATCGTAATCTATAAAAATTTGCAAATTGGCAAATTAGTTGATTTTTTTTCAATTAATTGGAAGGCATTCTCTAGTTGTTACATGGGAATCAATTTAATAAATTCGACAATTTAAAATTAACATGGATCAAAATGAAAGTTAAAGTTTCTTTTAAAAAATACCATCAGCCCTGAAAGTTTGAAGTCAGTCAGAAAAGTCATTCTCCAGTAATTGTTCTGTATCAAGCGATTCCAGGCATTTTTAATAACACTGATGTATTCTTATGGAATGCTTCAACGTTATTATTTTGAAGCCAATAAGATTAGGAATTTTTATTTACTGAATGAAAATCAATGCCTCTACTGAATAAAGCTGGCAAACTGGGACCTTAGATACAGTGTTCAGAGAACCGACAAGTTGATAACTTAAACACGTATGCAACACTTGGGTATCTTTATTTAGGAAACGTTTCGCCACACAATGGCTTCATCAGTCCTATACAAAGAAGAATGGTGAAGACCAGAAGATCAGAAGAAGTTTGAGATAATCAGTCCCTCAGCCTGGAGTCGATGTAATTAGTCTATCATTCTTGAAAAGATTGATAGATTGATTACATCGACTCCAAGCTGAGGGACTGATTACCTCAAAGTCTTTCTAATCTTCACAATTCTTCTTTGTATAGGACTGATGAAGCCACTTTGTGGCGAAGCGTTTCTTTAATAAAGACACCCAGGGGTTGCACATGTCTCATTTATCAAACTGGGACCTGGGAGCCTCAATGACAAAGCAAGTCATGCTTTCTGAAAAACACACCAGAGATGAAAATTTGAAGTCAAAGAAGCATTCTCATTTTATCATAGAGATTCCAACTATTCACAGTTTTTTATAAACATGTTGGGCTTTGACAGAATGCTGGGCACTGAAGAATAAAACACTTGTGCAGCATCTGGGTATCTTTACCTGTAGACGTTTTGCCCTCCAGTGACTTTATCAATACATACATGTATTAATATTGGAAGAATTACCGACAATATGTTAAGTAAAAGGACACAAATGCAACTAATGTGACATTTTATTGTGGCAACGTTTCGCTCTCCAGGAGCTTTGTCAAGCTCCTGGAGATCGAAACGTTGCCACAATAAAATGTCACATTAGTTGCGTTTGTGTCTTTTTACTTAATAAATACATGGACACAACATGAGAAACACATACTGGATACTATCCTGGCTGTAAGATATATCAGCTATTAAATATGCAAGGCATTCAGAAGAGGTAGTCTCATATATAGTTAATTTGATTAAGAGGGAATCAAAATTTCCCACTATTTTACATATAAAATTTGGCAGAAGTGTACCAACATACTTAAATTTCATTCTCTCTCGCTTTTTTTTTTTTTTAAATTTGAAGCTCCTCCGTAAAGGGTTATGGATGTTATCAAAGCCATTCCAGGATGCTGGGAATGAAGCCTTCTCGTGTTATGATCGAAATAAAGAGGAAAAAGCTGGATGAAGAAGGAAAAAGAAATCCCTCAACCACATAAAAGTTCCCTTCGGAAATACCTCATTAGACTGATCATTTTGACAGAGTTAGCGATATTATTCAGGGAGAATTAGTGAGATAATTAAGAGAGTGTGTGTGTGATCATTTAGAGAAGGTTGATGCAATAGTTGATAAGAATATAAGAAGAAATGAACACTGCTAAGCAGTGAACGAACGATTTACAAAACCGACAAGATGATAAATAAGATACTTGTGCTACATTTGGGAAAGGTCTCGCCACGCAGTGGTTTTTCAATCCAATGCGGAGAAAGGTGGAAGGAGGAGTTTAGACAATCAATCCCTCAGCCTGGAATCGATATGTTCAGTCCATCAATCTTGACAATCTTGTCCGTCAATCTTGACAATGTTGTCAAGATTGTCAAAACTGGTAGACTGAACACATCGACTCCAGGCTGAGGAACTGATTACCTCAAATTTTTATCTTCCACCTTTCTCTGCATGGGACTGAAGAAGCCACTGCGTGGCGAAACGTTTCCAGAATAAAGATACGCAGATCCATCTCTCAACCTCACCCATTCACGTATCCGTGCTACCTAGCTACCCAAAGTTCTCGCCTCAGTGACACTACCTGGGATTGCGTTCCGCTCATCTGCAACTCTATTGCCAAACCAGTACTACTTTCACACATCCTTTCCAAATCTAAATTTGTCCACCTTGAATCCGGCACGTTATATATTACCCATTTATTCCCGTTTTCCATTTGTACACCTCAATCATATTTTTCTCCTGGAGCGCAAACTCAGATTTTTTCAGCTTCTCTTCTTAGAAAAAGTTTCTGCATGTTACCCAGCGCATTTATGTCCATTTTGTAATATGGCAACATGAACGGAGCCGTATAATGTAAACGAGGCCTAACCAAAGATATTTAAAGTTGACATTTAAACTTAGGACCTCCATTATTAATACTTCTTGAGATGAAGCTAAGAATTTCAATAGCTTTATTGCGAACACTTATATAACACTGATGTCTTGGCTTTAAATTTCTGCTAGCTAGAACTATTTTTTTTACATTCAATTTGGTCAAGATCTACATCATATAGCTTATAAGTATCATAGTTTTTTTCTATTCTTAGGATTAAAACTTTACATTTGACCTTATTGAACTGCATCTGCCACGTCTTCCAATGAATAAATAACCATAATTTTTAAAGGGGTGGACCGGTAAGCCAGCGGAAGGCCTCGGTCAGATGACCATAAGCTCCAACGGCGGCTCATCATCTAACTAAGACCCGCGTCAAGAAACACTAGTCCTGTTTCCTGACGAACCTTACCTAACCTAACCACGTCTTCCACCACAGCAGCCTATCCAGGTTATTCTGTAGCTTTCTAATACCCTCATCTGAAATGATCTGACGGCCTATTTAAGTGTCATCGGCAAACGTACTTACCTACTTGTCCTGTTTCCTGACGAACCTTACCAAACCGTACTTACCTGGAGTATACCTGGAGGGTGTTTCGGGGGTCAACGCCCCCCGAGGCCCCGTCCATGACCAGGCCATGTTAATATTTGTTCCATTTGCTATGTCTTTTACGTAGATCGTGAATCACATGGGTCTCAGTACCGACCCTTGTCGTACACCACTTTTAACGGGTCTTTATTCTAATTTCTTCCCTTACACACTGTTACCTACCGGTCAGCCATGACTCAACGCAGGAGATAATTTCTCCTCCTATGCTATGTGCCGCTACTTTCTTCATCAATCTCTTGTGGGGAACTTTATCAACGGCTCTACTGAAATCTATATACATAATATCGTATTCTTTGTATTGGTCTACTGCCTCAAATACTTTGGCGAAAACTTTAGTATATTCCTAATACAAGAACTCCCCTTTCTCAACCGTGTTGACGTTCACTGATCAAATTATGCCTTTCAAGCTACCTTAGAACTGCATCCACTATTTTTAATTCCATCAACTTTCCCACAATTAAAGTTAGGTTGATGGGTTCTTAGCTTTAAATTATAGACCAATCTCCCGCCTTTTAAGTGGCTATCATATTTCCCATTTGCCGCACATCTGTACGATACCCTTTTGTATTTATCTGCTGAAGACTCTAGCTAAGGATTTGCTAAGTATCTCTCTACATTCCTTTAGAACTCTTGAAAACAGCTTATCAGAGCCCGGTGACTTGTTTGATTTCAATCTATGGTTTCAACCTATCAAGCTGTCTGAGGGCCATGGCACTAGTGGCTTCGATATTGCATAAATTATTCTTCCGACCCTATAATTAATGGTCTCCGGGGTTTCATATGTATCCTCTTGTGTAAAAACACAGAGCAAATGAAACGGTACACATGTCTTTGTCACTACCAGTAAGCTGGAATGAGTTACGAATTTTAAATGAGCCTATCTTTTCCCTAGGCTTGTATACCTGGTGTATACCTGGAGGGTGTTTCGGGGAACAACGCCCTCGCTCCCCGGTCCATGACCAGGCCTCGCAGTGGATCCGGGCCTGATGAACCAAGCTGTTACTGCTGGCCCTCGCAACATTAGTTTCATATTTTGACTTTTTTTTTAAATTGATTATATTGATCAAATAGGTGACCCTCTCCTATTCTGGTTCGCCTGTAAATGCCTCGTAGGAAAGTGAGGGAAATAATTCATGGGGAAAGTTAGCTAGATAATTAATGGGAAATTTATCGAGATAATTCATGGGGAAGTTAGCTGGAGAATTCATTAGGAAGTTAACTAGACAATTATGGGAAATTTAGCTAGATAATTCATGAGAAAGTTAGATAGATAATTCATGGGCGAGTTAGCGAGATAATTCATGGGCAATTTAGAGAGAGAATTCATAGGAAAATTTAACGAGATAATTCATGGAGAAGTCAGAGATACAAGATCGGAATAACTATTGATAACTTCTGTCCAATAAAATTTACGGACAAAAATATATCATCGTATAATTTTCAAGAGAATTATGAATCAGCTCAGATAATTACCCGGAGTCAAATTAGTGTATATTACTGTCAGTCTTATTTTATATTCAATTATCTCTTATTATTGGCCCTAATTACCTATAATTCTCGTTTTAAGTGAGCATTTTACCCTCTGCAGTTGCAGTTCTCGTAGCCAATCAGCGCTGAACTTCTTGCATTGGTTATCCATGCTGTATGGTGGTAAACCCATGCTGTACGGTGATAAACCCATGCTATGCAGTGGTAAACCTATTTTTTTTGGTGGTGAACCCATGCTGTACGGTGGTAAGCCCATGCTGTACAGTGGTGAACCCATGTTGTCCAGTGGTAAACCCATCTTGTACGGTGGTAAACCCATGCTGTACGGTGGTAAACCCAAATTGTACGGTGGTAAATCCATGCTGTATGGTGGCAAACCCATGCTGTATGGTGGTAAACCCATGCTGTATGGTGGTAAGCCCATGCTGTATGGTGGTAAACCCATTCTGTAAAGTGGTAAACCCATGGTGTACGGTGGTATACCCATGATGTGCGGTGGTAAACCCATGCTGTATGGCGGTAAATCTATGCTGTACAGTAGTAAACCCATGCTGTACAGTAGTGAACCCATGCTGTACGGTGGTAAACCCATGCTATGCTGTGGTAAACCCCTGCTGTAGGGTGGTAAACCCACGGTGTAAGGAAGTAAACCCATTATGTACAGTAGTAAACCAATGTTGTACGATGAAAAACTCATATTGCACCGTCAGTAAGCATATGCTGTACAGTGGTAAACATATGCTGTATAATAGTAAACACCGATGCTGTACAATAATAAACCAATGCTGTACAGTGGTAAAAACCATGCTGTATAATAGTAAAACCATGCTATACAATGACAAACATTTGCTGTACGATAGTAGTCCCATGCTGTACAATGATAAGGTCATGCTGTGAAATGGTGATCTCATGCTGCTCAGTGGTAAATCCATGCTGTGCAACGGTAAACTCATGTTGCACATCGGTAAACTTATGCTGTACAATGGTTAATGCATGCTGTACAATAAGCCCATGTTGTACAGCAGTAAACCCATGCTATACAATGTTGAAGCAATGCTGCACATTACCACTGTCCCGTGGTAAACATTGGCTGTACAACTTTAAACCCATGCTGTGCAGTGAGTTAGTCATGCTGCACAATGAGAAATGCTTACTGCTCAACAAGGAACCCATGCTGAAAAAAGGTAAGCCTGTGGTGTGCAATAAACCAGTGGTGTGCAATAAACCTGTGTTGCACGATATGAAAGTCCATAATATGCAATGAGGATTTCATGCTGCACAATTAAACCCCTTCTGTGCATTGGTAAACCCATGCTATTCAATGGGAAACCCATGATGTACAGTGGTATACCCTTACTGTACAATGGTAAATCCATGCTGTACAATGGGAAACCCATGATGTACAGTGGTATACCCTTACTGTATAATGGTAAATCCATGCTGTACAATGGGAAACCCATGATGTACAGTGGTATATCCTTACTGTACAATGGTAAATCCACGCTATACAGTGGTAAGCCAATGATGTACAGTTGTACTCCAAATGCTGTACAGTTGTAAACTTATGTTGTACATTAAACGTACTATGCCGTACAATGACAAACCACCCTGTATAATGGTAAACTTGTGATGTACACTGGTAATCCCATTCTGTACAATAATATAACCATGTTGTTTGCTGGTAAACCCATGCTGGACAATAAACCAGTGTTGTACAGTATGATATGTACAATGATCAACTCATGTACAATATAAATCCATGCTGCATAATGAGAAACCCATACTGTATAGTGACAAACCCATGATATACAATGAGAAACCCATACTTTATAATGAGGAACCCATGCTATATAAAGAACCCATTATGCGATGAGAAAACCCATTCTGTACAATAAGAATCCCAACTGTACAATGACAAACCCATACTGTACAATGACAAACACATGCTGTACAATGACAAACACATGCTGTACAATGACAAACACATGCTGTACAATGACAAACACATACTGTACAATGACAAACACATGCTGTACAAGGACAAACACATGCTGTACAATGACAAACACATGCTGTACAATGACAAACACATGCTGTACAATGACAAACACATACTGTACAATGACAAACACATACTGTACAATGACAAACACATGCTGTACAATGACAAACACATACTGTACATTGACAAACACATACTGTACAATGACAAACCCATACTGTACAATGACAAACCCATACTGTACAATGACAAACACATGCTGTACAATGACAAACACATACTGTACAATGACAAACACATGCTGTACAATGACAAACACATGCTGTACAATGACAAACACATGCTGTACAATGACAAACACATGCTGTACAATGACAAACACATGCTGTACAATGACAAACACATACTGTACAATGACAAACACATGCTGTACAATGACAAACACATACTGTACAATGACAAACACATACTGTACAATGACAAACACATGCTGTACAATGACAAACCCATGCTACGGACAATGAACATATCATTATTCACAAGAAAGCGCTAATCCCTAAGGGGTCATTCATCGCTTGGCAGATGGGGGAATAAAAAAAATTCTTCCCCCGAGGAATGAATATAAGGGGAGAAATAATCCAATTCCTTGGATCAAGAGGCCTTCACTAGCATCAAGATCCTCCTCCTCCTCCTCCTCTTCCTCCTGGTCGTCCTTGAAGGGTGAATATAAGTCACAATAATGATGGTACAATGCCAGAGACTTGGCGGCGCCGCCATGATGAATATAATGACACTAATTTTCTCACTCACTTCGCTCTCATTTTCTTATTCCGTCTCTTATTGTCTCACTTATCCATGCTTTATGTTTTTTTCCCCTTACTCCATTTTTTTTCTCTCTCTCGCTCCATTCTCATTGCGTTTTTTCCATGCTCTTCCTTCTCATTTACTCGCATTCTAATTTCTCATTTTCGTAATTCTTAATATAGTCTCATTTTCTTACATACGCATTCTCATTTTTTTACTCTGTTCTCCGTTTCTTACTCCATTCTCATTTTCCTACTCAATTCCTATTTTCTTACCCCATTCTTATTTTCTTATTCCATTCTCATTTTCCTACATACTTCATTCTCAGGTGTCTCAGCTGACAGTAACAACGAGAAGAGGCATTTACAGAGGAAGCTTTGCTTATGACAACGTTTCGCTCTGTGTAGATCGAAATGTACTCGCTCCACACACAGCGAATACGTTTCCCCAACAACAACATCTTGCTCTGCATCTTGTGTCTTTTCTTTCTTCCATTCTCACTTTCTCTTCATCTCTCTCACGAGGACACGACCGGCTGGAAATTCGAAATAAGCTGAAAGCCCTTTCACTGGAATCACGAAGGGTGAGAGGGAGACATAATTACGATGTACAACGTACCCAGGAATATATTGTACACAGTGACAGATTGGCCTGAGGGGCAAGATATGGAAAGGTTGGAAGCTAAACTCGGATCAACTACACTGACGTTAAAGGCCCTTTTTCAATCCAAGGGGAAGGGGGTAAGAAAAGCCGGGAGGCAATATGAAATTTAAGTTAGGAGGGAACTGAAGGTTTACATACAGGATTTCTCTCGGGTGAGTAGGAATAAGATTGCGAAATAGACAGGTCCTCTTAAATGCAACTAAGATCGGATCATCATAGCCATTCGTATTCTTCCTTCGTTCTCTCTCCTCTTAGTATAATGTATCCCTCAGGAAATATTTCATTTAATAGTATTCCTATAAATTTGGTGCTTGTAATGGGAAATAAGTTTGTTGATTTTGAACTGCTCTGTCTTTGAACTCATAGTTATGCTTGTGATTCCATATTGATTCGTGTACATCAGAGTCTCGTGCATCGCTCTCCCTTGAAGTTGTTCCGTTTGTCTTCTGCTGGGATGCAAGTGAAGGTGTGTTGCAGTGTTGCTGTGTTCTGTGTTCTACTACCACACTGGCAAAAAGGAAGAGAGCTGGGATGAAGTGACGAAAAGTGGAAAAGGAATCAAGGAGTATACAGAGCCTGTTGTTTTAGAGGTTAGGTAAGGTTTGTCAGGAAACAGGACAAGAGTTTCTTGAAGCGTGTCTTAGTCATATGATGACCCACCGCTGGAGCTTTTGGTCATCTGACCGAGGCCTTCCGCTGGCTTACCGGTTCACCCCTTTAAAGATTAATTGTAAGAGAAACAGGACAGGGGAGAGGGTGATATGGGGGAAAGAATGATTGTATGGGGTGGGAGTAAGGTAGTGTTGAGGTGCAGGAGGTGGGGGGGCGCACGTATTTGAAAAAAGGGTTTCCTTATGCTGAGGGTCAAGATTAGGAAGGTGGTGGGAGTGGTAACAGCGTTGTATAACTGGAAAGGTAAGAAGTGGAGGGGTGACGGGCGAGGTTTGGGGGTATATTTTGTATTTGGCAAAATTGTATTCAACTACACTGTGCTGCTATTACGACAGTTACACAGTGGGAACAAATGCCATCTTCCTCTGTCATATTCCCTCACTCAGGATGGGTCCCATAAGCAGTGTTGAAATCTGTCAGCCTGAGTTGGGTGACTTCAGCAGGGCAATTAAGATATCGTCAAGTATTCCATTACAGGTTCATTAGTTACGGGAGCTGGAGTCACTATCACTTTGGAAATACCATCTCCCACTATAGCCTATCCCATAAACAGCAGAAACTAATTTTTTTGCAACGATACCTTTATCATGCCAGAGCAGGGGCAAAAACAAATTAAATAGAAAAATATAGTAACGTAATATATATAACTAACTACAGTACATCCATTAACGTACAACAATGGAGTCATTACATGCCTAAGAATTTATAATGGCGCTAGCCTTGTGAAAAGATTTTTAATCAAAAACAGATACTTGACGCCATTTGAAGACTGCTTACTCGACTCCATATGATATTTACATATGTTGTAATCACACACAAATTCACATATATACACCCTCGTAATACACACAGTACCATCTGCACCTTTGTGGTGGTATATGGTGGATGGGGGGGATGGGCTCTGCTTGTTCGTGTGAGGTACGTGTGTTTGGGTTGGGGGAAGGGGGGGAGGGAAAAGGGGTGTGGGATGGGGGGGGAGGCCAGTGTAGAATAATGTTAACAAACTGTGAAGAAAAATGGGGAAAACGAACAGGAGGACTGAGAAAAATCAAAGGGGAATGAAGAACTGAAGAAAAAGAAGAAGAAGTAGTGAAGAAGAACGAACAGAGAAGGGGGAAAAAACCGTCTGACAAAATGGCCCTATCACGAGGTACTTATACCGCTACCGGTAGTCTAAAACCTGTTTAACAACTCAACTGAATGCTAATGCTGGTAGATAACCCCAGGCTGATGGAGGAGGAGGAGCTCAGACTGAGGGAGGGGGAGGAGCTAAAACTGAGGGAGGAGCGGCTGAAACTAAGGGAGGAGCAGCTCAGGCTGAGGAGCTCAGACTGAGGGAGCAGCAGCTCAGCCTGGGGAGGAGCAGCTGAGGCTGTACAAGTAATACCAGATTGAGAACTGGCCACTGGAGTTCGATCCTATGGAATGCATATAATAAGAACGGGCGAAGGGTGGAAAGTCCCGTGGTATCCTATCCTCTATCCTAAAGTGAAGGAGAGAGATGCGTCTGCATTTAGCAGTTGCACCAAGGATAATAAATAAGAAAGCTTATAATCAGGAACGTCGTAGAAGAACATCAACAAGGAATCGATCAGATTTCCGTACAATATATATGTTAGACAAGGTTGCAGTTTGCAGAGCTAGCATGGAGTTTACTAGGATTTATTTACCTTTTCAATGAAGTATCACTGAGAAATGAAGATTAAGCTTTATCAAGACTTTATAAAGCTGAATCTGAGATAGTCTTGTTCTTCGCCACGTGTCTTCGTACCCTCGTTAGGAGGTCACTGACAGTACGTTGTATGCTGACTCTCTTATGCTGATCATGTGCTTGCTGCGACAGGCAGGAGAATCCCACTGGTTTGCAGTGTGTGTGTGATGATGTCTGCAACGCAGTGTGTGTGTGTGTGTGTGTCTGAGCTGCAGCATGTGTGTGATGTCGAACGCATGTTGCACGCAGTGTGTGTGTATGTGTGTGTGTGTATGTGTGTGATGTCTGCAACGCAGTGTGTGTGTGTGATGTCTGCAACGCAGTGTGTGTGTATGTGTGTGTGTGTGTGTGTGTGATGTCTGCAACGCAGTGTGTGTGTGTGATGTCTGTAACGCAGTGTGTGTGTGTGTGTGTCTCTGTGGTTGCAGGGTGATTCATAGCTCCTGGCCTAGCCTCTTCATGTCGATATAATTCACTCTCTCCCTGCCATGAGCTGTATCATCATTTTTTAAAGCTATGTGTGAACTGTACTCACCCATTGTGGTTGCAGGGGTCGAGACTCAGCTCCTGTGTGTTGTTGGTGATAGTTACCATTTTGTCCTAGGCACCATGTCGATTAGACACTAGGACTGTTGTATGTATGTATGTGTGTGTGTGTGTAACGAAACACTTCGAAATGTTTCGGCCCCGCCGGGAATTGAACCCGGGCCCTCCGTGCGTGAAGCAAGAGCGATAGCCACCATGCCATGTGTGTGTGTGTGTGTGTGTGTGTGTGTGTGTGGTGTGTGTGTATGTTCTGTGTGTGTGTGTGCGTGTGTACTCACATAATTGTACTCACCTAATTGTGGTTGCAGGGGTCGATTCATAACTGCTGGCCCCGCCTCTTCACTGGAAGCCACTAGGTTCACTCTCTTCCCACTCCCCGAGCCTTATCGTACCTCTTCTTAAAGCTATGTATGGAGCCTGCCTCCACTACACCACTCCGCAGACTGTTCCACTTCCTGACAACTCTATGACTTAAGAAATACTTCCTAAGATCCTTAAGACTCATCCGAGTCTTCAACTTCCAATTGCCACCCCTTGTTGCTGTGTCCCATCTCTGGAACATCCTGTCCTTGTTCACCTTGTCAATTCATCGAAGTATTTTATATGTTGTTATCGTGTCCCCCCCTTCTCTCTCCTGTCACCCAGTGTCATCAGGTCGATTTCCCTTACCCTCTCCTTATGGGACGTGTGTGTGTGTATTTGATGTCTGCAACGCAGTGTGTGTGTGTTCGAAGTCTGCCGCAGTGTGTGTGTGTGCGTGTGTTTGATGTCTGCGGCAGTGTAAGTGGGTGTGTGTGTTTGATGTCTGCAACGCAGTGTGTGTGTCAAGTAGTAACGGCTTGACAAAGCTCCTAGAGAGCGAAACGTCGCCACAACAAAAATGTCGCAATAGTTGCACATGTGTCCTTTTACCCAACATACTTTTTTATTATCCACGACTGCTATACATTTTGTATATAAGAAAAAAAGTCACGTTAGAGCTAGAGAAAAAACATAATTAACTCACAAATTGGAAATTGAAACTAGACATTGTTACGGACCACCATGGACTGTTAACAAGTTGTTAGCAATAATGGACCAGGGCGATCTGAAACATCATCTAGTTTACATTTCCAGTTTGTTGGTTAGTTGTGAGGATATTTTATATCTCTATAGAGGGAATACTAAACAGTCAGGAGTCAATATGTTTACAGATTCTCGTTGTAAATCTACTGGAGTAATGACGGCTCAACAGCCATATTATCCTCACAGGGAAGCTTTTAAACAGGTAAGGGTCAGACTGCACCTGAGGAATGGAAAGTAATCAGGTTTTATGTAAGGGTAGGCTAGCTCCGATCCTTTGCATCAAGAGCCCTTTATCATCGTCAAGGCACATTTCCTTGAAGGTACAAACGATGAGTGACAACCCAACCTTAGCACCTGCCTTCCCTTGAGAGGGTATTCAAGACACGAACTTCTTCAGCGTGCGAAAAGATTGGATTATTTGTGTAAAAACACCACCAGTCCAGAAGTCTAATAAATTTTAACCATGGACCGGGCAGGGTACCACAGACGAGGTACTCAACGCACCAGCAGCACCAGCAGCAGCAGCAGGGAGACTTGATATTACAATTCATCAGGATGTGTTTGCTCGTGATGCTGAATATTATCTTAGCTATCGAGTATATTATACTTCTGAAAGAAACACCTGTGCAGCGAGGCGTAAGAATTTGCCAGAGAAACACAGTTCTTCTCCTGACGAGACTTTTAGTGAGCTCCCTCAAGAAATTAGCCAGACCGTGTTGTCGAAGAGAATGAGTTATTGCTCTTGCGTTCTTGGCGAGAAAGTTTTATCAACAAAGTCAAGAAGATTCCGGTTGCAACTGCAAATACTTATTGCAAGTTGAAGAAAAGACAAAGTGGTCATTACAAGGATAAACTGGTGTTTGTCGATCTCTCTGTAAAGTAAGATTGAGTTTGTTCTGTTAGTTTGACAATTCTTTGTCATTAGAGAGCCTCTCCCCCTCGGTAAGAGAAGACACATGGAAGGGAAACAATAATATTTACAGAAAGTGATCTTTTTGAACATAGGAGATCCAGTATAGCGAAACAATAAAGTATCGCATCAGACAATCCGCTCTCCTTTGTAAAGAAGAGACTTTGGATTGAGACACGTGAAAGCATCACAAAAGAGAAGCCGCTCTCCTTCAAGAAGGAAGACAAAGGTTGAGAAACAATAACGTATCACACACAGATAAGATGTTCCATAGCTCGGTTGCTGGCGCATTCTGCTCACACACTAAGTGTCTGTGGTTCGATCCTCGGTGCGGGTGGAAATACTGGGCGTCTCCTTACACCTGCCGTCCCTGTTCACCTAGCAGCAAGTAGTGTTAGCCGACTGTTTGGGTCGCATCCTGGAGGATGGTAGTATACCTAAGATAGGGCTGGCTTTGAAATGAGCTGCGGTAGGATAACAGCTCTTAGCCTGTAAAATTGATTGTGTAAAAAAAAAAACCCCACTCACCATCTGACTCTCAGGTCCTACACACGGCAGAAGGTATAATGCGATAAAGAACGGCAGGTTAGAGCTTAAAGTATATATCCTGCCAGCAATAACTGGCCGTCTTTCACTTCCTGCCACAACTACACACCAAACATGACGTATGATTTCGTAAACCGTTGCGTTAATGCCAACACTGAGTGTATTCATCAGCGATGAGGAACTTGCGTCAAAGCAAATCTGTGTGCAAATAATATTTACCATGACATTATCGGACTGAGCTGCAGGATCCGCACATCTATTACTTCTGGATCTTGACATTGAGAGTCACTATGCCTCTGGATGCAAGACACTGATGGATGAGCTGCATGCATTGGGCCACTGTGTGTCATATGAGAAGTCAGGAAGTTTCTCACATCTGTGGCTGATGATCAAATCTCACTGGATGAACTTGTCAGCATCCCAAATAAAATTACTGGACTTAGACGTGAAATTGGTTCACGATAAACGTAGCAAATATTGCACATTATTAAAATTATGGGGGAAAGTTTATATAAATTAGGTTTCTGTGTGTACTATCGCTAGCAGTTATATTAACAAGTACACCAACTGCGAGAGGAGAATTCCATCATCCTGGCAGGAGGATCCGACATCAGATTGTCTAGGAGTCTTGAGTAGCGAGCTTACCAGATCCATAGCAGCTAAGAGACTAATACTGGAGTGGTGCTACATGCCATTCACTTTGCTAAGACAGTCACAGAACACTGTCATAAGTGAAGATACAGATGTGCTAATGATACATATTTGCTATGCGGGCCAGGGATTGACAGGGTCAGCTGCTGTGTTCATGCATACAAGATACAGAGAACATTGTTCCCATCTGCAGAATTGCACACAAAATCCTGGAAAGTAGTTTGTCTTTGCCTGCATGTCAGGTATTCACAGGATGCAACACGACAAGCAGCTCTTCATAATCGGTAAGAGAACAACAGATTTTCAGAAGAGAGACTAGCGTGATTTTTACTTGAAGGAGTTTGCAATGTGGCATGAAAAATGTGCATCTATATCGCGATTAAAGGACTGAGGATGGAGCCTTCGCCACTCCTGGCGTTGAATGACCAGCACAGGTTTAGCGCTTCTCATAAATATAATAATAATTCGAAGGCCAAAACTAAAAGGAAGGAGAGAGATTCAGTATTTATACAATATTTATACAGCCCAGGATGAGCAGAGGGACATACTGACACACACAACAAACATTTTCGTTGCGCATCAACTAACAATACTTCTGATCAACTTGAAATGAGTACAGTTACGTAGCGTGTCTGTTTTGCGCTTATTGAATGGAGGATTAAGCTTCGTACAATAATTGTGCTTATTGACCTTCACGGACTTAGCGAGTCACATGAATAATAATAATAATAATAATAATAATAATAATAATAATAATAATAATAATTAAATAATATGCTTTCACGGTGATTTTCGAAACATGAATATCGTGTCAGTTATCTGATAAAATCACTATTATGGAGTCGCGAGTGATTCCTGGGCGGACCAGTGAGCCAGGGAAAGGCCTCGGTCAATAACCGAAAGCTCCCTAGAGCGGATCATCGTATAATTAAGACCCGAGTCAAGAGAAGTTTTCCATTTACACTTTTTTATGTATGTGAGAGGACCTACCCAGTAGGGTTGCTGCATTGCCTCTCAATGATTGCCTTGTTTCTACTAACCATGCAGAGGTCGGTAAACTGGGGTAAATTACCCCAAATGGGGTAAAAATGAAAATATCGGGGTAACGAAGGCTCAATAAACATAAATAAAATTGCATAAAAATTCATTATTTAATAAGCGAGACAAATTATGAAAGTTATATTTTTTCAAACAAATAATTTTTAATTTCTTAATAAAATTAAAAATATAATTTGTAGGGACCATTTCTTAAGTTGGCGATAATGTAAAACGGGTAAGGACTGCAGAGGCTGGCAACACCGCGAGTGTCAGCATTGACTCAGGAGCTGACACGACAACTGCACCTCCCATTGTCGACACCACCATCACGTAACTTTTGGCCTAGTGTCCTATCTCGCTATCAATAATTGTCTCTGCTCAATAGAAGTGAATTGTTTATGTTAGTAGGTTTACGACTTTCGGCGACCAAAGGTAGTGTTTTGTGATTTGTCATAAGGAGTGTACAATATTTATATTTTACTAGAATTTATGATTCCATTTATAGATATTTGAAAGTGCTCATATAATAATATAAATGTTTGACGGTTTTCTATGAATTTTATATTCTATTTCTTTTTGTGATTTTGTTTTTATCCCGGTCTTTATGAGTAACACTGTATAGAAATTTGTTTTGGGGTAATACCCAAAAAAAGTTTCCCGACCTTTGGTGGGTTCTTCTTCTGTCTTCAGATTTTCTCCGCCTCACCTTGACGGTATAAGAACATAAGAAAGAAGGAACACTGCAGCAGGCCTATTGACCCATGCGAGGCAGGTTCATGTCACTCCCCGGCTTAGACCTGACTACCTGGATTTAACCCTTTCCAGGTAAACTCCAGGTAGTTAGGTAGTCACAAGCTAGTCAGGTCCAACTCACACCCACCCACACCCACTCATGTATTTATCT
The DNA here is from genome assembly GCA_009830355.1 of Cherax destructor. NCBI lineage: Eukaryota > Metazoa > Arthropoda > Malacostraca > Decapoda > Parastacidae > Cherax > Cherax destructor. Next base: position 390,182 of record WNWK01000170.1, on the reverse strand, counting down.
AACCAATTTTTAAAACTACACAACGTCTTAGCATCTATGACGGTACTCGGGAGTTTGTTTCACTCATCCACAACTCTATTACCAAACCAATGCTTTCCTATATCCTTCCTGAATCTGAACTTTTCCAACTTGAAACCATTGCTGCAAGTCCTGTCTTGGCTGGATATTTTCAGCACGCTATTTACATCCCCTTTATTTATTCCTGTTTTCCATTTATACACCTCAATCATATCCCCCCTAATTCTACGCCTTTCTAGAAAGTGCAGATTCAGGGCCCTCAGTCTATCCTCATAGGGAAGATTTCTGATACATGGGATCAACTTTGTCATCCTCCTTTGTACGTTTTCCAGTGCATTTATATCCATTCTGTAATACGGTGACCAGAACTGTGCAGCATAATCTAAATGAGGCCTAACCAAGGATATATAGAGTTGAAGAACAACCTGAGGACTTCTATTATTTATACTTCTTGATAATAAAGCCAAGGATTCTGTTAGCTTTATTGCGAACACTTATGCACTGTTGTCTTGGTTTCAGATTACTACTAACCAGAACTCCTAAATCCTTTTCGCAATCACAAGTATTAAGATCTACATTATTCAGTTTATACGTGGCATGGTTATTGTCCTGCCCAACATTTAGAACTTTGCATTTGTCTACGAGCAAGTGGTGGCTAGCGAGGGCGAAGGGATTAGATTGCGTTATACCATCCCAGAGGGAACATTAACGCCGGGTTAAAGAACTCTGTTCAGAGCGTTTTGTGTATAAAAAGAAAATCCAAGCGGTATATTAGAGAGAAGTGTGCGCAGCTTCTTGTAGTGACATTACTGCAAATAGACAAATATTGGAGAATGTAGTGACAGCGAGTGTAACACGTTTCCATACTAGGACAGGTGACATTCCTCAGTGATTCTTCAATCAAAACAACATTTTCTGGTAACAATTAAGGGTCCGATACAAATACCCAGGTAAGTCTGCTCAGATATGTTAAAGTTCTATTGACTGCGCAGTTAGGAACTGATTTATGTTCTAGGCAGATTTATCATACACCCAGTTATGCGAGGGATTTTTAGCCCAACCCAGTAAGTTATTCAGTATTCTTTTACTGAATATATGGGTATACGCTCCTTTGGGGCAATTATTCTTTAACTCACTTTATACATATTTGTCCCTAACAGCTCCGTGGCGGTGGAACACTGGGTCACGTCAGCGGATCTTTCTGGCCGCAGCTGCAGAAAGATGACCCAGCAACAAAAATAAGTACATTGTTACCTGTTACTGTACCAGTTGATGGTCTACCAATGTAAAATTTACCACATATAGTTCGAAGCTAAGGACCTGTCACCTGCCTTGTAAATAGGAATTACATTTGCCAGTTTCCACTTGTCTGGCACTATGCCAGTTTGTAGTGATATATTGAAAAGATTAGCCAAAGGTTTGCTAAGTTCCTCTTTACATTCCTTTAAAACTCTTGCAAACAGTTCATCAAGGAATGGGGATTTGTTAGGTTTTAATTTCTCTATTTGTCTGAGGACCATGTCACTAGTTACCCCAATCGAGCATAATCTATTATCTTCCTGTTCTACATAATTTATTATTTCTGGAATTTCGATAGTATCTTCCTGAGTAAAAAATGAGAGGAAGTAAGTGTTGAAAATATCACACATATCGTTATCACTGTCCGTGATCTGTCCTGACTCTTAAGTGGGCCTATCTTGTCCCTAATCTTACTTCTGTGTACCTGAAAGAACACTTTTGGGTAAGTCTTCGAATACCTTGCGGCTTTAGCATCATAATCCCTTTTTGCTTTTCTTATTCCTTTTTTTATTTCTCTCTTTAATTGAAAATATTGATTTCTTAACTTCCCCTCCCCTCTTACGCGACGGTCTGGAGTTTTGAGACTCTGTGACCACGGGTTCGAACCCCACCCGTGGTATGGTTTGTTTGCAATCGTGTCATTACGATTTCGTGAGTCACGCCTAAATAAGTCTCCATTCTGTTGCTTCAGCTTCACATTGTTCCAGACTATGAAGCACAACTCTTCTCCAGGCTGAGGGACTGACCACCTCAACACTACGTCCTCGAGGGTGATGGACTGATTACATCGTTTTTACGTCACTTCAGCTTCTACTGCCTCCTCTGTATTCGACTCAAAAAGTCTACTGTATATGCGAAACACTTCGGAATAAACGTACTTAAGTGCTGCACATTTGTCTTACTTTCCAGCATTTCGGTATTGTATACCATTATTATATTCACATTGTTCATTTTAAAGACAAGTCCTGCCTGAGGTACACTAACGTTCGCCCTGGGATGTGACCCACAACAGCGGGTCACATCCCATGCCAGGATCAAACCCGGGTTCGTCAGTTGTGAGCCGAAGGTGCTGCCACTTGAGCCACTATAAGTGGAAGGAAAGGCCGGAAGATGAGCAGTGAAAGTTGTGAAAGTTCACTGAAGTGAATGATACTCATAAAAACAACACCATCACCACGAGGATAAAAGGGCCTCACACAGCTCACTGGACGGAGCTGGGTTCGAATCGATGCCAAGCCAGTGGTAAAATTAACAGGCCATTCCTCCATAAATACACTTACTTGGATGAATCTTATTAGGCTGGCAAGTGAGTTGCTTATAATCATGTTATAACGATTTCGCCAGTCACTCCACACACCCGCGTTGCAAGGTACTTCCGTGAAAGAATACTGCAGAGTTCTCTAAGTACGCTCGTCGGGTAAATGGAAACAGATGCAACTAATATGACATTTTATTGTGGCAACGTTTCGCTCTCCATGAGCTTTGTCAAGCCGTTACGGCTGTATAGGTTTTGGTCCTCTGTTGGAATTTGATATTGAAACAGGAATTGGTTCACCTATGCGCATCATCTCGTTAACGGATCTTCTAGAATTACACCATGTATACTGTTCACCATCTTCTAATTTCTTCGCGCAATGTTATTTATATGAAACTCTGTACTTTCACTACTTGCTGCCTTAAACCCATTCTTCTTCTTAGATTCGCCGCTACTGTCCCGGCCCGGGTCTTTTCCAGATGGTGACCCGGCCTTGGCCCCCCTGTCGCGGGAGTGTCTCAAACACCCTCTCGAAAGTGTCGTCACCACTATACTCTTACGAACACTGGCAAGGAAATTTCCACATATGCCTCCATATTCCTGCAACTTTTCTCTCAACCATTCAGCAATTTATCTCAACTTTAACAGACTCATCTGTTGATACATCCACACCCAAATATCTAAATAAATTCGCTTCCTCCTGACTCCTTCATTTCTTTCTAACCGCTCATCTTGTATTCTTATCACCTTGTTCTTACATGCATTCACTTGCAACTTGCTTGTTTTACAGATTCCTCCATAAATTTGTATAACTAATCTTCTGAATCTCCCACTAGCATTGTCATCTGCAAACAGCAACTGCGACTACTCCCACTTTACTTCAGATTAAATATCTCTTATGACTTCACCTCTCCCGACACCCTTGCATTCAATTAATGTATATTAATTAAATAAAAGAAAAAGAAAAGAGTTTTGCATTAAATATGTTTAGGTACTTATCTTCTTAATGTAGATACTTGCGCCCAGCACATTCTCTTTTCTTTCTGAATCCACTATTGTCCTCTCTAATTCCACTTAGTGTCTCTCTAATAGAAGAGTCAAAAGTAATTTTGTCATTCACTTGCCGAGTATACTCTTATGGCCGCTTTATACTGATCAACAACGTATCGTAACGCAGCAGATTGCCTAATCTACCACTTTTCTTACTTTACATGGCATTTGGTGTGCTAAACTTGGTTGGGATAAGTTTCTTGCCAGATATACACCCAATGTTATGCCTTTAAATTAACAACTTTATTTCTCCATATCTATGAGGTCGTCTGCATCATGAGTTCAGTTACCTTATATCTGCTGTTATCTTGGTTAGGGTGTAAAGAGCCTCCGTAGTGGGTCAGGGTATGAGTAAGAATGGTGATGGGCGCGTGTGTGTTTTGTGATGTAAATATGTGTAGTTATGCTGGTGTTATATTATTTAATACCTCTCAGTCGACCCAGAAATTGTGTAAATTTATTTCTTAACATGATTTCCATTAAACTTCGTGTTGTTTTAAAATTTGATACAATGTGTGACGACAAATGTTTGGACCTGACTTGTTCTACTCCAGTGGTGGAAAATGTCAGTGTTTTCCTTTTTGACGACGACCTTATGTATTAAGTTTTAAGTCTCTATAATATTATTGTACCTCAGGCACTCATTTATCATGTATTAAAAATACATGCTATGCAAAGAGAGTGGCTATAATATGATATTGTGTACCATTATACTATATTCATTTTAGGTATATTTACATTTTGTTTGAAAAGTTAGTTTATTAGTGTCATAATTACGACCCATGTTCAGTCGAATATTTATGGGTTGTAAAATTCTCAGAATACCATTAGGGAGAAAGTATTACATAGGATATTATGCGTAGGATCATGTGGATTAAGATTTATTTAGAGATCTCTTGGGGAGGATAATTAGTTTCTTTTGACCTGGAAAGGCCCCTCCAAGGCTAGGAAATTCGGAGCGAGGCTAGAGACGCCGAGAGCGATGTCTAGCCATTTTTTTTTCTCTTTTAGGTAACCAATCTCAGCTATGTCTTGATTTTATTTTATTTTTTGCTCTCTCGTCATAAAGAATGAAAACAAGCAGACTGGTTACTGTGATTTAATCATGCATAAGATACAGCTAGGTTCTTCATGGACAAAGTTAGGAAGAAACTATTAGCTTCATTATTCATGTTAGTTTAATATTTCTAGTCTGATTTCAATGTCCTGATCTTCTGTGCCTCGTGTGTCTCTTCTTGGTCTATTGTATTTTCCTTCAGTCTATTTTATTTCCATATTTGTGCATGTTTTCTGAATTTACATATCTTATTATTTTCCCGTGCCTCGTTGTTATATTCCTAGCTTAACCGGTTCCTTTACTTAAGGTGTAACAGAGTCTCGTCTCCCTTTATTAACGCATTTATTAATCATTTGTTAATATTTAACCTACCGGTTGGTGTCAAGTTTTTCCCCTCACCAGCTGGTAAAAAGGAACATGCTTAGTTTTTAATACAAGTGCTGGAAATACGACGTATTGACAATTATTATTTACTTTAACGAATGCCACAAGGATATCGGGACTTAAAAGTTCTTCCAACTATAATTAGGCGATTACAAAGGATCTGTCTATTTTTAACAGATCTGGGGATACCAAATTGAACGAACAATGGGAAAACGACACCGTGGTAAGAGTCGACTGGGGTTGACACAAGTCTCATAATGTTTCTTAGTTTAACCACAGGCACGGGTCTACACCCTGCTCTCCTTGCTGCCCCTCTCAACTGCACCCTGGCCTCTCCTATTCTCTCCCTGTCGTTCACCTTTCTACCAATATGGAAGCAAAGTGCATCATCCACTTCCTCATATCTCTCTCTCTCTGGATGTAGCCAAGTTGGCCTGGGAGAAAAACTCCTTATATTATCCTTTCTCCCATCTTTCTATTATCGAAGGAAACAGAAAGTCTTCCCCTTGAGTATCACAGTTTTCATGGCTGCTAATAAGGTTGATCGTATAACAATAACGGGATTTGGTTTGCAACATTACAGTTTTATCTTATTCTATTACGTTTTACCTGGTGTCAGTTCCAGGCGCGCACTTACCCAAGGGATCACTATACCCAGCATTCACTCATCTGTGATTCATTTTTTTCACTATTTACTTTGGTACAGTACTCTACTGTATATGTATAGGCGTCCTCTGTGTGTTACCTATTGCCACTCTTGCAGACAAGATGGTGGCGGTTTATCATGTGTTTACTTTTGATTTTTTGCCGTCTTGCTTTATTTATATTCCCACCTTTCTTACTCTGTCCTCTGTTCCTTCTAACCCTTAGGAGAGGTCAGTATAAGAAGATATATTAAAAGTTAGCATGTGTTGCCCGTCACAACATGTTCTGTACCAATCTCTGGAGCCTTTCTAGATTGCCATGGCAACGTATATGTCTTGCGATTAACTAACGAAGGATCGAGACTCTAGCACCTCACATAACTCCTAAATATTACCCTCCCTTCTTCCTTACACACATTAAACAAACATCCCCGCCATTCCAACACTATCATCACCATATCAGCATCTACATCTGAATACTAAAACAAGGACAGTGCATTCAAATGCATAAAATGTAAACCTTAGGTATAAACACTAACACGATGCTGTAAGAGGAACAAAAAAAACCTTCAACCGAAAAATGTCGACTGCCGCTAAGTAAGTCCATTGAGATCAATTTAACAACACAGCTGGCAGTAATTTCCCACAATCGATACTATTTTAACATGTTAACGGGCAAGAGGCGGGACAGGTAAGCCATTCGAGCCAATAATCATGGAGGATCTCAACATTGCTGCTCCCTGGCTACGCATACCAACACAAGTGTATATTATCTAATTAGGCTTCATTAAGCTGTGACGTCAAGCTTCAGGTAATAACTGACTCCCCAGTCTGATTGTCTAATTGTCTGATTTGGCCCGGGCCAAGCAGAGCCATCCAAGGGAAAAGGATCAGGGCTGGAGTGGCCAAATAGCCTCCGTTACCCTCATTAGAATACAAAATATCTTCATTGATGCTAACGAAAAGCCATTTGCTCAAGAAGATATGTACACTCAAATTACTTTCGCAAATCTTGTGCCAACCTCTGGAAAAAAAAACACGGCAGGTACACAGATGGTGGTTTAATTAAAACCAACGGAGGAATATAGTTAATTAAAAGTCGGGAGAGCTTTGGAATTCGTCCAGGTGATCACAGCCGTTGTGCTTGTACCAGCAGCTGTCTCACTGTGGCACTGCTGGCCATCGTCTGAGACGAATTGCGGGAAGGTTGAAGATAATGAGGATTCCAAGTTTCATGTAGGTTAAATTTTAAGATGTGTTTTATTTAAAAATGTACAGATTTAAAAATATATATAAAAAGTATCTCTGGGGGCTCTTAGGCGCTACTTGTCAAACCAAATTGGCGTAATTAAAATCAATTTTGCTTTTCGCCACACCGTCCGTCTCCCACCAAGGGAAGGTGACCCACAATAGGTAACATTTACCGTCACTCATTCAACAGGTGTCTTGTTAGAATTACTCAGACATCATCATTCAATTGACTCCGCATAGAATCATCACCACACTTTTAGCTAATAGATAGTGTACTTTTACACCTTCAGGACTAAAGTCTGGCTAACCAGTTTCCACGAATCCCTTCATAAATGGTAACTTGCTCACACCTTTACTTTACGTTAAATCTTTAAAATCGATTGTCTCCACTCCGATCTAACCGACTCTCACACGCCTATTGGATATTCAAGTCCCCATCGCTTAAAACATTCGTACCCTCCCTCTAACCCTTACTGGGACAAACCCAACTTTTCCTTCCTTTCCACTCTTGATTTATGCACATTCTTAGTCATTCTCTTATGTTACATCCTCTCTGAATGCTCAAACCGCCTTCGCCACTCTCTGAATTTTACCTCTAGTAAGCCCCCACACTGTCTTCTAACTACAACATTCCCAATACTTCACATATTCCTATCCTACATTGCTCTCATACATGACATCTCCACAACATTCAGCCTCCTCCTTGCTGCAACGTGTAAAACCTATACCTCACACTCACATGAAAGAGTTGGTACCACAGCACTCTCCAATATTCCCCATGTTGACCGGATGGCAGTGAACTGTCATCCGCTTATTTACCAGTGATGAAGTAACGCCAATGAATAACAGTATTCAGTAGACCGATGCATGTGTGTCCGTAGGGGACCTCTGGAGGGAGGTGCCTTGATGCCAGTGATAATACGTTTTATTCTAGGAATTGACATTTCTGGCTTGTATCTAACCTGAATGCCTTTCATTTCCCAGGTACCGTATGTTCCATGTGGGTTTGGCACTTCCCCATAAAAAAATGGGGAATTTTCCGAAGGAGAATCTCTGCGTATCTCTGTGTGAGTATCTCTGTATGAGTATCTCTAGGGAGTATTTTTGCATGAGTATCTCTCGGGAAGTATGTATCAGGGGAGTATCTCTGAGTGTGTATCCCTAGGGGAACATCTCTGAGGCATCATGACTCATGAAGTTTTACGATTCACTCGCCACGAGTTCAAACCCCGCCCGTGGTATGGTTTATCTCTGAGGGATGTGATGTAAAGCCGACAAGATAAAAGATGAGACACTTGTGCAACATTTGAGAATATTTATTATGGGAACGTTTCGCCAGCCAGTGGCTTCTTCAGTCCAGTACAGATAAGATCGGTGAAGGATAAGGAGCAGTTTGAGGTAGTCAGTCCTTCGGCTTGGAGTCGATGTGTTCAGTTCATCAGTTTTGAGTAATGATGGACTGAACACATCGACTCTAGGCTGAGGGACTAATTACCTCAAACTCCTCCTCATCCTTCACCGTTCTTCTCTGTACTGGACTGAAGAAACCACTGGCTAGAGAAACCTTTCCATAATAAAGATTCCCAAATGTTGCAAAAAGTGTTTCCGAGGGAGTATCTCTGGGGTAGTATATCTGGGGTGTATCTCCGGGGATTATCTCTCAGGGGAGTATCTCTATGGGTATATATGTAGCTAGGTCAGTAAAACAATGTTTCGAGGTTTATGACGTGACTTAAAACAACCAGCACTTAACCACAGAAGCAGTAAAATAAAATATCCTACCTGTATATCAACAAGGAAAAAAATCTCTCATATTATCTCTCATTCTCTCTTAACGTTTCGGTCTCTGGAAGAAACCCAAAACTCACCCGAAACGCAAATTTTGAATAACCAGGAATTTTTCATTAAATAGATCAACGCCAATTTGGTTTCTGGATTGCCCACGCCATCTGTGATCGAGGTGAGGCACTACCAGTTGTAAACACAGTGAGGTAACCCCCCATCCTGTGATGTTTCTCTCTCTTGTTTTTTTAACAACATTCCCATGGTGCTGAAGGGATCTTGATCTGAGGAAGGGGAGCTGCCTTCCTCTGTGTCGGGTCATTCCTGATTACTTACCTTCCCCTCAGGCGCTTTGTGACTCCCACCTCCTCCTCCTCCTCTTCATCTTCTTCTCTTCTTCATCTCCTTCTTTTCTTCTCCTCTTTCTTCTCCTCCTCCTCTTCCTTCTCCTCCTCTTCTTTCTCCTCCTCATCTTTTCATCCTCCTCTTCTTCCTCCTCCTCCTCCTCCTACTACTACCACTCTTCCCCCCTGCTCTTCCTAGACTTCCCGAACCTCCTAGCCTCCCTGCTTCTCTTCGTCCTTTTTCTGGTTCTCCTGCACCTCCTAGTCCTGTTCTTCCTCGTCCTCTTCCTTGTCCTGCTGCTCTTCCTCCTCCTGCTCCTCCTCCTACTCCTGCTCCTCCTACTCCTGCTCCTTCTCCTCCTGCTTCTCCTCCTACTCCTCCCCCTGCTCCTTCTCCTCCTGCTTCTCCTGCTCCTCCTCCTGCTTCTGCTGCTGCTCCTCTTCCTCCTCGTCCTACTCCTCCTGCTCCTCCTCTTCCTCCTGCTCCTTCTCCTGCTTCTCCTCCTCCTGCTTCTACTGCTCCTGCTCCTTCTCCTCCTGCTTCTACTGCTCCTCCTCCTCCTGCTCTTCCTCCTGCTCCTCCTTCTCCTCCTCTTGCTTCTGCTCCTCCTCCTCCTCCTCTTCCTGCTCCTCCTCCTACACCTCCTCTTCCTGCTCCTCCTCCTGCTCCTACTCTTCCTCCTGCTCCTCCTCCTGCTTCTACTCCTGCTTCTGCTCATCCTGCTCCTCCCTGGTTCTTACGTACCCAATTTTTTCGCTATTAACGCCCACGAAGCGAGGCCCTGTAACCTGTTCACCCCAGTCAGTTAATGTCACTCACATGTGTTGGCGGAGTTTATGAGGCAAATGTGGGAGAAATGATGTTGTCCCTCCCCCACCCTTACCCCCAGCCCCCACCCTCGCCCTTACCCCCAGCTCCCACCATCACCCCCACCCACCCCAACTTACGCTCTCACCCACCCAACCCACACTCTCGCCCACCCTCAGCCCACATTCTCCCCTTACCCAGTCTACACCCTCACGCGCACCCGGTTCCCACTTTTATCCACCCCAGCCCACACCCTCACCCACCATCAGCCCACACTTTAGTCCCTCCCACACCCTCACCTACTCTCGCTTACAACCTCACCCCACACACTTCCTCCCCCACCCACGCCCTTATTTTCACCCCGTGAACTCTCCTTTTCCCCTCATGCACTTTCTCCCCCTCCCCTTCCCCAGATATCTCCAGCAATGCCAACATAGCATGGACAAATACACAGGCACGCTATGATGGTATCTCCAGCGATAAACATCACAACTCTGACATATATTAGTCTCCTGCCTTGATGCCCACTACTCACCAAAATCGATTCTACTTTTTTGCGATGCCAACACTTGGTGCAACACTGCCAGGCGCTCGACCACCAGGGGCAGCACTGCCAGGCGATCGACGAAGTTACGAACTACGAAACGTATTTAGCTTGCGTAGACAATAGAGAATGAGGAATAGTATTGATACTATGGTAGATCACAAGGAAATATACACAGGAAATATGCATGGATGACAACAAAGGAAATGATGACAGAGAGGAAATGATTCACAAGTTAATGATAAACACACACTCGTAAACAAATATAAGAAATTTCAACGACAGAGGAGGTAGTGAGAGCTAGGGAATCCAGTTGTCGCAGAAGCAGTATCACCAGATAGGATGTTAAGAGGTACAGAGCAGCTGTGTGACCCCACAGCAAAGCTTTACCAGAACCTGAGGGAAAGCATGGCCTTTTCCAAACAGCGGAAAAAAAACTGTAAAATGTATTAGCAATACGAGAGAAGAGAAGAAGGCAGAAAGCATTCTTAAACGAGTTATACTGAGCAACACACTGACCGAAGTACAAGAGAAATCACCAAGAAAAACGATTAATTAAAATCCTAAAAAAACAAAAATGGAAGCATAAAAACAGCATGGGTTTCTAGAAAGCAACTTTTGTCACATAAATCTCCCCGAGTTTCATGATATGAGATGAAACTACAGCAGGAGAGAGAAGAGTGAGTGGAGTGACGTGTCTTCCTAGATTGTTAGGAAACTGATGACACGTTAGGATGATGGTGAGGAAAGAGGCGTCGAAATGAGCACGGGTGACATGTGGCGTTCCTAAAGGCCAGTGCGTGGACCCGCTGTTCCTGATATAAGTTAATGACTTAGCAGAGGAAACTGAATCCTATTTATCGCTTTTTGCTGATGTGAAAGTTACAGTAGAGTACAGGGAGAGAGTCCAAGGAAACTCGAACAGGCTTCAAGTATGGTCAGGATACTAGCTAACTGAATTCAATACTGATAAATACAAAACAGTGAAAATAAAAGAGAGAGACTAAGGTCGGATACAAAATTCAACCTAGAGGGATAGCCGCCTTAAAAGCAACGTGTAAGATAAAGGATCAGGGAGTATGCACTGCACCAAGCCCATTACCAAAACTACATTTAAATTTAGGCAAGACTAGCTAATAGAACAACTATTTTCAGGACCCTGAATAGTACATCTCTTTTGTAAGGATGTTGTTGGATTATGCGGCATGTAAAAAAAAAAAAACCCAAGATCAAAAAAATCGTAGCAAGATTAGTGTCAGGATTGAGGGAAGTGGACAACGAAAAGATCCTCCAGGAAATAAGCACGAAATATTATGTTGGGAAAATGGACTCAGATACAACTAAAGTGACATTTTATTGTGGCAAGGTTTCGCTCGACAAAGCTCCTGGAGAGCGAAACGTTGGCACAATAAAATGTCAAATTAGTTGCATCTGTGTCCATTTACCCAACATTTTGCTGTAATTCTACCATTATTACGAAATATTCAGCAGATTATGCAGAATTGTGAATCGAGGGAACAGGGTAAGTCAAGGGACATAAATGTTTGTTAAAGACTCATAGAAGAAATAGCAACATTAAGAAGTACTTAGGGTGGTAAGAAAGTGGGGAGCGCTGGATAAAGAGGCCAACAATACGTAAAGCTTCATGAAGACATATTATCGGGGTCTAAGGCTCAGGAATTAGTAAAAAAAAAAAAAAACCGGTCCTGGTAGGGCCATGATCTAGGAATCGACACTTGCAAACACGGCCAGGTGAGTGCAACTAGTTGAGTAAAGCCAGCCTAGTACAGTTAGTTGATTAAAGCCAAGTGAGAACAACTAGTTGAGTAAATCCAGGTGAGAACAACTAGTTGAGTAAAGCCAGATGAGAACAACTAGTTGAATAAAGCCAGGTGAGAACAACTAGTTGAGTAAAGTCAGGTGAGGACAACTAGCTGATTAAAGTCAAGCGAATACAACTAGCTGAGTAAAGTCAGGCGAGTACAACTAGCTGAGTAAAGCCAGGTGAGTACAACTAGCTGATTAAAGTCAGGCGAATACAACTAGCTGAGTAAAATCAAGCGAGTATAACTATTTGAGTACGTAAAGTTAGGCGAGTACAACTAGCTGAGTAAAGCCAGGCGAGTGCAACTAGTTGAGTAACGCCAGGTGAGTGCAACTAGCTGAGTAAAGCCAGGCGAGTGCAACTAGTTGAGTAACGCCAGGTGAGTACAACTAGTTGAGTAAAGCCAGGCGAGTACAACTAGCTGAGTAAAGCCAGGCGAGTACAACTAGCTGAGTAAAGCCAGGCGAGTACAACTAGCTGAGTAAAGCCAGGCGAGTACAACTAGCTGAGTAAAACCAGGCGAGTACAACTAGTTGAGTAAAGCCAGGCGAGTACAACTAGTTGAGTAAAGCCAGGCGAGTACAACTAGTTGAGTAAAGTCTGGCGAGTACAACTAGTTGAGTAAAGCCAGGCGAGTACAACTAGTTGAGTAAAGCCAGGCGAGTACAACTAGTTGAGTAAAGTCAGGCGAGTACAACTAGTTGAGTAAAGCCAGGCGAGTACAACTAGTTGAGTAAAGCCAGTCGAGTACAACTAGTTGAGTAAAGTCAGGCGAGTACAACTAGCTGAGTAAAGTCAGGCGAGTGCAACTATTTGAGTATGTAAAGTTAGGTGAGTACAACTAGCTGAGTAACGCCAGGCGAGTACAACTAGCTGAGTAACGTCAGGCGAGTACAACTAGTTGAGTAAAGTCAGGCGAGTATAACTAGTTGAGTAAAACCAGTCGAGTACAACTAGTTGAGTAAAGCCAGGCGAGTACAACTAGTTGAGTAAAGTCAGGCAAGTACAACTAGTTGAGTAAAGTCAAGCGAGTACAACTAGCTGAGTAAAGTCAGGCGAGTGCAACTATTTGAGTATGTAAAGTTAGGTGAGTACAACTAGCTGAGTAACGCCAGGCGAGTACAACTAGTTGAGTAAAGCCACGCGAGTACAACTAGTTGAGTAAAGCCAGGCAAGTACAACTAGTTGAGTAACGCCAGGCGAGTGCAACTAGCTGAGTAAAGCCAGGCGAGTACAACTAGCTGAGTAAAGCCAGGCGAATACAACTAGCTGAGTAAAGCCAGGCGAGTACAACTAGTTGAGTAACGCCAGGCGAGTGCAGCTAGCTGAGTAAAACCAGGCGAGTACAACTAGGTGAGTAAAGCCAGGCGAGTACAACTAGCTGAGTAAAGCCAGGCGAGTACAACTAGCTGAGTAAAGCCAGGCGAGTACAACTAGCTGAGTAAAGCCAGGCGAGTACAACTAGCTGAGTAAAGCCAGGCGAGTACAACTAGCTGAGTAAAGCCAGGCGAGTACAACTAGCTGAGTAAAGCCAGGCGAGTACAACTAGCTGAGTAAAGCCAGGCGAGTACAACTAGGCGAGTCCAGAGTATCACGCACAGACAAGCACGCAAGAAACAAAGGCTACTAATGCGCCGCCGCCACATTGCGAAGTAATGGATTTATGAGATGAAATGTTTACAGCTAATTCTGAGATTTACGAGACAACAAAAATAAAGTGTTTAGGGCTTGAGTTCTGGGCTCCCGAGATCATAGTATTTAATTTTCTTCATTTCTTGTTTAACTGATTTTTTTTGTGTGTCCTTGCGTCTGATCTCTGGATTTATGAGACAAAAAGAAGAAAAGATATATTCGGACTTGAATTGAGGAGGAGAAAAATGATCGCATCTGGTACTAAACTATTGAATTTTACCGAGGTAATTAACAGTTCGGGCATCAAGGCAGCATGGAACAGACGCACAGGCAGACCCACAGGCAGACCCACAGGCAGACCCACAGGCAGACGCACAGGCAGACGCACAGGCAGACGCACAGGCAGACCCACAGGCAGACGCACAGGCAGACCCACAGGCAGACGCACAGGCAGACCCACAGGCAGACGCACAGGCAGACCCACAGGCAGACGCACAGGCAGACCCACAGGCAGACCCACAGGCAGACCCACAGGCAGACGAACAGGCAGACGCACAGACAAATGCACACCACAGACAGAAGAACAAGTATACAGATACACTCAGACAGTTGCGTGGATATATACACAGACACAGACACAGACAGACAGACAGACACACACACACAAACACACACACACACACACACACAGACAAACAAGCACACACACACACGCACACAGATACACATGCTGACACGTATAAGGTAACTTGTTATAATCTTAAAAAAAATAACTCTCTCTTTTGCTGCTCTTCCTTGCTCTCCTCCTCGTCCTCTCTTCTCCATCATCCTCCTCCTCTTTTTCCTCCTTTAGCCCCCTCCTCTTCTTCCGCCTCTAGCCCCCTCCTCCTCCTACTCTCTCTCTTGCTACCACTCTTCCTTTCATATTCTCTACTTCTCATCTCTTCCTTTTCCTCCCGTCCTCCTCTTCCTCTTATCGTTGCATCCTCCTCCTCTTCTCCTTATCTTTGCATATTCCTCTTCGGTTTCTCAATCCTCGTTTTCTTACTTCCACAATCCTCCAATCGTCTGTATCCTCATGTCATTCTTCCCACCCCTCTTATTATTTCCTCTCTCTCATTCTTTCCTCCTCTTTATTCTCTTCTATCTTTTCACCCCTTCCCGAGCTTCCTCAGCAGGGCAGTGACACTGATACCTCAGCAGGGCAGTGACACTGATACCTCAGCATGGCAGTGATACTAATCTCAGCAGGGCAGTGATACGGGTACCTCAGCATGACAGTGACACTGATACCTCAGCATGGTAGTGACACTGATACCTCAGCATGGCAGTGACACTGATACCTCAGCATGGCAGTGACACGGATCTCAGCGAGGCAGTGACATTGACACCTCAGCAAGGCAGTGACACTGATCTCAGCAGGGCAGTGACACTGATCTCAGCAGGGCAGTGAGAGACTCATTCATCACGAAATTATTATTATTGTAAAAATAATAATAATCATTATCATCATCATCATCATCATCCTCATCACCCAAAAGCCTCAAACCCGTAAGGGTATCATACAGCTCATGGGGGAGAACGGGAGGGAGTCAATCACATTTGACAGCAGGAAGGAGAGATCCTTCCCCCAAAGCTCCATATCCTCGGATCAAAATAAGTCGCTAACCCTCCTCCCTTCACCACCACCACCACCATGAAGGGCCTCCCCCTCCCCTCCCTTCACTTTGAAGGGACCACTGAAGTAATGAGGTAATAACTCAGCCTCTGCGGACGTCGAGGCGTTTCCACGGGTCAGATTATTTCTCGTTTTAATCCCAGCTGAAGATTTCGCTAAATTTTATGCAATTTTTTTTAGTTTCTTTTTTTTTTTTTTTTTTTTGGTCTGTGAAGTTATTTGGTGAAGTTACGTTAATGTGACGTCCCTCTGGTGAAGTTACGTTAATGTGACGTCCCTCTGATGAAGTTATGTTAATGCGACGTCCCTCTGGTGAAGTTACGTTAATGTGACGTCCCTCTGGTGAAGTTACGTTAATGTGACGTCCCTCTGGTGAAGTTACGTTAATGTGACGTCCCTCTGGTGAAGTTACGTTAATGAGACGTCCTTCTGGCGAAGTTATGTTAATGTGACGTCCCTCTGGTGAAGTTACGTTAATGAGACGTCCTTCTGGCGAAGTTACGTTAATGTGACGTCCCTCTGGTGAAGTTACGTTAATGAGACGTCCTTCTGGCGAAGTTACGTTAATGTGACGTCCTTCTGGCGAAGTTACGTTAATGCGAAGTCCCTCTGGTGAAGTTACGTTAATGTGACGTCCCTCTGGTGAAGTTACGTTAATGCGACGTCTCTCTGATGAAGTTATGTTAATGTGACGTCCCTCTGGTGAAGTTACGTTAATGCGTCGTCCCTCTGGTGAAGTTACGTTAATGTGACGTCCCTCTGGTGAAGTTACGTTAATGCGTCGTCCCTCTGGTGAAGTTACGTTAATATGACGTCCCTCTGGTGAAGTTACGTTAATGTGACGTCCCTCTGGTGAAGTTACATTAACGTGGAAGTTTTTCTCTTTTTTTTCTTCTGGTAGAGTTGGGTTAATGTGGAGTTTTTTCTGGTGAAGTTACGTTAATGTGACGTTCTTCTGAAGTTATATTTGAGTTAAACTTATTTCTTTTATTTCGTTTCGTGTGAAACGCATTATTATTATTATTATTATTATTATTATTATTATTATTATTATTATTATTATTATTATTATTATTATTATTATTATTATTATGTTGTTTCTGGGGATTATCTTCCATCAGACTGGGTCATAGGTTTGTAAAGGAAATAATATAATACAGGATTAAGAACTGTCAAGAAGCACATAGGAAAGTCAGGGTACGTATATGATCAGTGCAAAAAAGAAATCTCCAAGATTTACCCGTCATCTTACATATCCATGAGGCAGAAAGAATAATGGTCATATGTTTTGCATTATTATTATTATTATTATTATTATTATTATTATTATTATTATTATTATTATTATTATTATTATTATTATTATTATTAATGAAAGGTAAGCCACAAGGATATTATAATATGTCAGTAGTCGCAGGGACACGGTGAGGCGGACACTGAGGACATGCTAGAGGACCTGGTGACAAAGCAGGCATCACATACATGGCCGGTAGATGGCCGGTTCATAACCGGTTCATGACCGGTTCATGACCGGTACATGGCCGGTACGTGCTCAATATTTGGAGGGAATTTAGTGCTTCCTTTGTAAGTACTTGCGACTCTTGACGCTTAATACGGTGGGAGACGAGGTGGGAAAGGAGAGAGAGAGAGAGAGAGAGAGAGAGAGAGAGAGAGAGAGAGAGAGAGAGAGAGAGAGAGAGAGAGAGAGAGAAGGCACATGGGATTACTTAGGTTAGACAGATAGCCGAGGATTTGTAAGTCCACACTGAAACTGTCTGCCGAGAAGAACTATCTTCTTTTATCTATATTAGCGACAATTAAGAACTATCAAATATAATGACTCACGAAATCGTAATGACAAGATTGCAAACAAACCATACCACGGGTGGGGTTCGAACCGCGACGGTCTGGAGTTCTGAGACTCTCTGACCGCGGGTTCGAACCCCACCCATGGTATGGTTTATCAAATATAATGTATGTTATGAGACAAGGATAGACATCCCCGAAACCCTCGCCAGGTATACTACAGGTATAGGAAGGCTCTTTCCTCCACCCTCCTCTCCCGCCGGTCACTGCCGGCGTGAGCACAGAGGGTAAGTATACCGTACCATACTGAAAACGTACATGGAACTTGCAGGAGAAATGGAACTGGATGGATGACGGGGGCTACAACTATCTCTGCTAAATTAGCACTGTTTCTATCTTACTACATGTGTTACTATACTGTCATTCACTGAACTGCATGTACCAGTAGTTCTGCTTCTGGTTAACAGTTCTGCTAAGGCTGTCACAACTCTCTGCGTCTACCATTACTACTTTTATTGTCACGATTGCCACACTGTCCTGACGCACAGCTGTGCAATCAGAAATCCCTTGACGTCAGATTGTCCCAGCTGTTGTATATACATGACTGTTCGTGCGGATTTTAGTGAGGGTTTAGTGAGTGGTTGAGTAAAGTAATGAGTGTCCAAGGCAACATCTCGTTCTTGTCCCTCCTCACCATATTATGTACTTTGCTAGTCACTGTAATTTAATAAGTCCTAAAGGCTCTGGCAACCCTTCCCACTAAGCATGATATATCTAGCTGAAACCTATACTTGCAAAGTGCTTGTATAAATTATTTTTGTCTTCGCACTGACAACAATAGCAGGCAGTTTATTCCACTTTGCTGTAATTTTATACATTCGCGATGCGTCTTTAGCTTCGCGGTTTCATTCCATTGTTTTGGAATAGTTCTTGGTGTTTGAGTGTCTCAAAGCCATTCAATACCTTAAAAATCTGAATATCTTGTTGTCTCCGTTTTCTAAGGGAAAAAGTGGAATGCTTTGAGTCTTCCTTCATAAGGTTTGTTTATGAGTAATGGTGCGAATTTTGTAACTCTTCTCTTGATCCTTTCTAATATGGCTTCAAGTTTCGTAAACAAGCATTTTACGTAATTTGAAGGCCAGAACTGGACGGTATATTCAAGATGTGGTCTAACAAGTGACTTAACAGGAAGACAATATGGTGTCTGGTGTTATATGCTCGAGGTTTCTAGCAATGAAGCCTAAGCATTCTAACTCTGCTGCTTGTTGATAGAGATTGCTTGGTACTAGTGAGGTTGTTGCTTATGATTACTCTAGGATACTTCTCTTTTCTTGTTTCGATTGATTTCGATTGTTTGAGATTGCGATATAAAAAAAAATGCATTACTTTGCATTTGTCTGCGTTGAAACTAATCTACGTCTCTCACCATTATGTCAAACTGTCGAGATCATTCTGATCATTCTTCTATATTATTTATGTACATTGTGCAAAGGATTGGACAGAAAACCGATCCCTGGGGGACTTTGTTCTTTACGGGAAGCCATTCTCCGTTGAGAACCACTTCTCTTTTTGCTGTCAGTGAACCAGTCACTTCTCCAGGCAAGAAGTCTTTCTATAAAGACTGCTTTGCTTACCAGAGGGATGACTTACATGTAGGTGTTAATCAACCCTTGCCACGGAATTATGGATGAGATGAGGGATGGGGCCAGCCAGTATGTACATACTGATGTTCCACTTAGTGGGCTCAGTAAGTCAAATAGTGTCCACCTTCAGGATACCACGTTTGGTTCTGTCATCCTCCTGAAATAGCCACTGCTTCCCAGTTCATGACATGTGAATGCACCTTAGGACAGATGACGCACTAGTTTTTGGTATTTTTCAGGCTACATGCTTATCTGTGTTCTTGAAGACAAGTTTCAAGTATTACATTACTGATGGCTTGAGGGACTTACTCGTTCTACCAAAACTAAGGGACTCATCGCCTCAATACTGTGTTTAGAGTTATAGTCCCCTGCATTCAACTGAAGACGCCTGTTGCACAGACGAAACATTCCGGCAATAAAAATATCAGTGGTAGACCTATATCGTGTTCATGGAAGAGCTCCCAGGTCACGCTCTGTCTCGCCAGTGTAACATTTACTCCATCCTACTAATTGTTGGCAGTATATCAGTTTAGTGTGTGTGTGGGGGCATGCGGGTATATGTGCGTATATATATATATATATATATATATATATATATATATATATATATATATATATATATATATATATATGCTAGAATTCGCAAGAGCAGGCGAAATATTCACAAACACTGATCTCTGGCCGACGGAGACTCGAACCTACGAACCTCATGACAAGGTACGCAGTGCTTTGCCGACCGTACACACTGGTCCAATACCTTGGCGTCAGCTCGCTAGACGTTGATCCAGGCAGCCAGCTTTCAGGCAGGTGGCTTACAGCTTTTCATCTCTAGTTGTGTCGATGCATGCAGGGATGAGATGAAAAGCTGTAAGCCACCTGCCTGAAAGCTGGCTGCCTTGATCAACGTCTAGCGTGAGCTGGATGCCAAGGTATTGACCAGTGTGGTACGGTCGGCAAGCACTGCGTACCTTGTCATGAGGTTCGTAGGTCGAGTCACCGTCGGCCAGAGATCAGTGTTTGATATATATATATATATATATATATATATATATATATATATATATATATATATATATATATATATATATATATATATATCGTGTGTCACACATCAGAAGGGAAGTATGCTAGACATGAGGAGGTCAATGACATCATAAAGAGAAGCCTCGCCACAGCCCGTTGCCCAGCTCAACGGGAACCCCAAGTGCAGAGGTCTGATGGAAGTCAAAAACGTCCTGATGGAGCCACTATGCTACCCTGGAAAGATGGTAAGCAGATTGCTTGGGATTACACCTGTGCTGCCACAAGGGCAGACACCTACTTGCCATACTCCGTAGCTGAAGGGGGTGGAGCTGCCAGCCACAGGGAGACCCAGAAGACTCGCAAATATGAAGGCCTTTCCCCTTGATATAACTTCATCCCAATAGGGTCGGAGACCCTTGGAGCGTGGGGCAAGTGTGCTCTAAAGTTTCTCAAAGAGCTGGGTGAAAAACTCCTCATAGAAACCAAGGACCACAGGGCGACCAGCTTCCTCTTTCAGAGACTCAGTGTTGCGATCCAGAGGAAAAATGCCTGCAGCATTCTGGGCACGCGGCCCACTGCCGGGGAGCTGGACGAAGTATTTGACATGTAGCTCTGAGTTGTTATCTATGTTGTTTTACTCCCTATTGTATTCCTGTCAATGTATTTTGTCAATGTATTTTGTCTTGAAATAAAGTTTATAGACATTCAAAAGATGGGGTGGTAGGGGAAGTGGAATATTCAAATGGCCTCAGAAAGAAATCTAAATATTCTTCCTTGAAGCCTTTTTATCCAATTCTCCGAGGCTATGGGTCCCACAATAGGGTCGGAGACCCTTGGAGCGTGGGGCAAGTGTGCTCTAAAGTTTCTCAAAGAGCTGGGTGAAAAACTCCTCATAGAAACCAAGGACCACAGGGCGACCAGCTTCCTCTTTCAGAGACTCAGTGTTGCGATCCAGAGGGAAAATGCCTGCAGCATTCTGGGCACACGGCCCACTGCCGGGGAGCTGGACGAAGTATTTGACATGTAGCTCTGAGTTGTTATCTATGTTGTTTTACTCCCTATTGTATTCCTGTCAATGTATTTTGTCAATGTATTTTGTCTTGAAATAAAGTTTATAGACATTCAAAAGATGGGGTGGTAGGGGAAGTGGAATATTCAAATGGCTTCAGAAAGAAATCTAAATATTCTTCCTTGAAGCCTTTTTATCCAATTCTCCGAGGCTATGGGTCCCACAATGGGGATGGGGTCCACCAGAGGTGGACCCCATCCTATATATATATATATATTTATATATATATAATACTAATAATAAAGCATATCTCATAATTTTATATATTAGTGGTAGTATGGTGACCAGACACGCAGGTTACCTAAGTGATCCGACACTGTAAAAGTCTAAATGAAAACGGAAGTCGCTATATTTTTCCCATTCTACATGTGAAAGAAAATTGCATCAGCGGAATGGGAGAAAATTGTTGGTGAGGACAAGAATTGGAGCAGCCGAGTGGGAAGATAGTGGTAGGAGGAGAGGGAAAAAACACTGTTCAGAAGTGTAAGAGGCAGCCCTGGAGAGAGCAGTAGCTGGCCGGAATAGCAAAAATGTGGCAGGCGGAGGCTCGTAGCAGTCTGGAGGCTCGTAGCAGTCTGGAGGCTACTAACCTGAAATATGATTTTTTTTTCGTCCTTGCGCATGGAGAAAACTGCAGGTGTGTGGAAGTGGAGGTGGTGAGGCTCTTAGAAAGGAGGTGAGGTGAGGTTTTGAGCTTATGAGAAAAACGTGGAAGACAGACGGAGGAATTTAGCGAAAGTAAAGAGGAATATCTCTCAAGGTGGGACTGATAAACGTCGTCTAGGCGTGAGAAATGTCTCTAACGAACACGGACAAAATATAAAGATGAGAAAAAATATAAAACCTAAGAAAATTGTGACTTAAGACGCGACTTCCTCGCCAGCTGTAGACGCTGTAACCAAACCCACACAAAGCGTTCAAGAGGGCCCTCGAGCTTTAGCTCAACATATACAAGCAACCAAGAACATACTAACTCTGTCAGAAAGACCCGGGAGCTGGAGATAAACACCTCCATCTCAGTCTAGACTTTTGCTGTATAAAAAATCAACTGGACGAAACTAGGTGAAAATTGTCCGTAGATTTTATACTTTATATTTTGTTTACTGTAATAATGTGAGATTTGGTCACACTATTTTTAAAACTGTTCCCCACACTGCTTCTTAACTGCTCCACACACTGCTTCTTAACTGCTCCACACACTGCTTCTTAACTGCTCCACACACTGCTTCTTAACTGCTCCACACACACACTGCTTCATAACTGCTCCACACACTGCTTCTTAACTGCTCCACACACACACTGCTTCTTAACTGCTCCACACACTGCTTCTTAACTGCTCCACACACTGTTTCTTAACTGCTCCACACACTGCTTCTTAACTGCTCCACACACAATTAGCGGACGGTGGATCAAGCCTTCATCACTTCTTGATCTGAATAACCTAAACAGGTTGAACGCTTTCCCGTGATAATAAT
Organism: Cherax destructor; assembly: GCA_009830355.1. NCBI lineage: Eukaryota > Metazoa > Arthropoda > Malacostraca > Decapoda > Parastacidae > Cherax > Cherax destructor. The sequence goes on along the minus strand of WNWK01000170.1, from coordinate 367,595 downwards.
AATAATAATAATAATAATAATAATAATAATAATAATAATATAATAAAATAATAGTAATTATAATCCTAAGCTTCAAACTATTGTTAAACTAAAGACAGCAATATCGAGATACCATACATCAACAAATTCGTTTATTATTACAGGAAAAGTGAGAAATGAGTTGGATGGAAAATTAAAACATGAACAAAAAATGTTAGGGGTAATTTTCGGCTTCATAGACCTAACTTATCTACAGAAGATGGTCTCAGACTGAGACCGCAATATACAGTTTTCTTTTTCCCCTTCCGTTTACACTTTGTCAAAGTGGGTTCTCATTTTTTCACCGATCAATGTTTATTTAACTTTAATCCTTATCGTTACGTATCATAAGAGTTAAACGCATAGGAGAGAAGCAGCTTCAGATCCACAGATCAAGAGTCCTTCATCGGCATCAAGGGCAAATTCGTTAATCATCTGAATTCAGCTAGAGAATAGCTAGAGACTGGATGAGAACTCGCCGACACGAGCTATGTATAACTCCAGGCCAGCGAGGGGCTCCATGGAGGAGGACTCGCCGACACGGTAAGCGGATCCAGGCTTAAAATAAAAGAAGTACGAGTCTTGTAATCTTAATTAGGAAGTGAAGTGGGTAAAACTCTCACATGAAGATGGTCGATAGACCGTAACTCAGTCAGCGCCTGTCAATAGCACCAGGAGGGACATGGCGCTTCCTGGGAGGACACGCAGGACATGCAAGACTAAGGGAGGAGCTCCTACTTATGGGGAGGGCATGCCAGGGAGGACACGCAAGACATGCAAGGCCAGGGGTACATGACAACATATCCTCACGCCATTTCTGAAAGTTTTATGTACATATATATATATATATATACTCAGTGGCCACTTTGTTAGGTACACCTGTAAACCTTCTCGTTAATGTAAATATTTAATCAGTTAATCACAAGGCAGCACCTCAATGACTAAAAGCATGCAGACACAGTTCATTTGTTGCTCAGACTAAACATTAGAATGAGGAAAAAATGTGATTTAAGTGACTGACCGTGAAATTATTGTTGGAGCCAGACGGGGTAGTTTGAGTATTTTAGAAACTCTAGAATTTGCAGAGAATGGTGTGAAAAACACAAGACATCTAGTGAGCAGCAGTTATGTGGACGAAAACGCCTTGTTAATGAGAGAGGTCAGAAAAGAATTGCCGGACTTGTTCAAACTGGCAGGAAGGCAACAGGAGCTCAAATAACCACCCGTTACAACAGTGGTATGCAAAGAGCATCCCTGCACGCACAACACGTCGAACCTTGAAGTGAATGGAGTTACAGCAGCAGAAGAGCACATCTGGTTCCACTCCTGTCACCTAAAAACAGGAAACTGATAGCTGAGGGTTGGAAAAACGTCGCCTGGTCTGACGAAACGCGATTTCTGGTACGACATGCAGATGGTAGGGTCAGAATTTGGCGTAAATCTTTGGGATGTGGTGGAGTCTACCTGGAGGGTATTCCGGGGATCAACGCACCTGCAGCCCGGTCCACGACCAGGTCTCCCGGTGAATCAGGACCTGATCAACCATGCTGTTACTGCCGGCCGGCTACACGTAGTCCAACGTACAAACCACAGCTCGGCTGATCCGGCACCGACTTTAATATCTGTCCAGCTCGCTCTTGAAGGCAGCCAGGGGTCTATTGGTGATTCCCCTTATGCATGGTGAGAGGCTGTTGAAAAGTCTTGGGCCCCGGACACTTATTGTTTTCTCTTAGTGTACCAATGGCGCCCCTACTTTTCATTGGGGGTATTTTGCACCGCCTACCCAGACTTTTACTTTCGTAGGGAGTGATTTCTGTGTGCAGATTCGGGACCATTCCTTCTAGGATTTTCTAAGTGTAGATTATGATATATCTCTCTCGTCTGCGTTCCAGGGAGTACAAGTCAAGTGCTTCCAAGCGTTCCCAGTAGTTGAGGTCTTTGATGGAACTTATATGTGCAGTAAAGGTTCTCTGTACATTCTCTAGATCTGCAATTTCACCTGCTTTGAACGGAGATATTAATATACAGCAGTATTCCAGCCTAGAGAGAACAAGTGATTTAAAAAGGATTATCATTGGCTTGGCATCTCTTGATTTGAACGTTCTCATTATCCATCCTATCATTTTCTTTGCAGTTGTGATCGTGGCACTGTTGTGATCGTTGAAAGTGAGATCCTCAGACATTACCACTCCCAGGTCTATTACATTATTTTTTTCGCTCTATTGTATGATTAGAGTTTGTAGTATACTCAGTTCTAATTATTATCTCCTCCAGTTTTCCATTTCGGAGATTCGTAGCATGAATGTTAGAAGAACGGTGGAGGATGAGGAGGAGTCACTAACACCACAGAATCATAGACACTAACACAGAATCATAGTCACTAACATAGAATCATAATCACTAACATAGAATCAAGGATGACTAACATAGACTCAAGGGTCACTAACGTAAAATCATAGTCACTAATATAGAATCAAGGGTCACTATCATGGAATCAAGGGTCACTATAATAGAATCAAGGGTCACTATCATAGAATCAAGGGTCATTAACATAGAATCAAGGGTTACTAACATAGAATCAAGGGTCACTAACATAGAATCAAGGGTCACTAACATAGAATCAAGGGTCACTAACAGAATCAAGGGTCACTATCATAGAATCAAGGGTCACTAACATAGAATCAAGGGTCACTAACATAGAATCAAGGGTCACTAACATAGAATCAAGGGTCACTAACATAGAATCAAGGGTCACTAACAGAATCAAGGGTCACTATCATAGAATCAAGGGTCACTAACATAGAATCAAGGGTCACTAACATAGAATCAAGGGTCACTAACATAGAATCAAGGGCCACTAAAATAGAAATAGATGTTGACAATCTCGCTAGTATAATACCGCCTCAAACAAAGCGTTAATGAAACAAGTTCTCTTCACGTGTGTTGTTTTTCTTGTATAAACAAGATGAAATTTATCTTTAAATTAGAATATTTTATATATATATATTAACTTTACTTACTAGTTATACTAAATCCGTTCTTCATTTTCGTTTATTTTCCTCAAAGCGTTTAGTACATGCATCAGTAGTTCACCTTAAGATTTTTAAGTGCTGACTCTGCTGGTTTTTAAGTTTAAAGTGGCAATATTGAACAAATAAAAGTCTGGTCACCCCAGTCTATGCCGCGAGGGTGGTGACCCTCCCCCAAATTGTCTTCAGGTAAGCTTCAGGTGACTCCTGCGTCTAAGCTCACTTAATGCCTGAAGTAAAGCGCGTTGTTAAAAGGATGATTTGTTGTCATGGATCATCTCCACGTCAGTATAAGTACAGAAAGTACTCGACTGAAGAAGCCTACTGTGTAGGCGAAACGTTTCGGATTAAAGATGCCTAACTGTTGCCTATGTATCTTGCTTACCAACCTGTCGGTAGTATATACCATTTTGATATTCACTCAAAAATACCCTTACCTAACCGAGAGTAACGAATGTTTAGTTACGCTCGAGACTTTGATCGGGCGGAAAACGACGAACGATATTAATTAACCGGAATTAGTCATAGTTGTTGTGGTTGCGATATTTTTTTTCCGTCAATATAAATATTCATCAGACCTGCTATCCTCCTCCCCTCGCACTCCCCGCCTGTCTTTCCCCTCCCTCCCTCTTTCCCTTATCTGCTCCCCGGTGCCCCTACCCTCGCTCACCCTCCTCTGTCCCCTTCCTCTTTTAAAGAGTGTGGGAGAAGACTAGTGAGTGTGGAGGAAGACTAGAGAGTGTGGTGGACCAATATTGAGTGTGGGGAACACTAGTGAGTGTGGGGAACACTAGTAAGTGTAGGAACACTAATGAGTGTGAGGGAACACTAGTGTGGGGGAACACTAGTAAGTGTGGCAACACTAATGAGTGTGGGGGAACACTAGTGAGTGTGGGGGAACAGTAGTAAGTGTGGGGAACACTAGTGAATGTGGGGGAACACTAGTGAATTTGGGGAACACTAGTGTGAGAACATTAATGAGTGTGGTGGAACACTAAAGAGTGTGGGGGAACACTAGTGAGTGTGGGGGAACACTAATGATTGTGGGGGAACACTAGTGAGTGTGGGGAACACTAGTAAGTGTGGGAACACTATTGAGTGTGGGGGAACACTAGTGAGTGTGGGAACACTAGTGAATGTGGGGAAACATTAGTGAGTGTGGGGGAACACTAGTGAATGTGGGGGAACACTAGTGAGTGTGGGGAAACACTAGTAAGTGTGGGGAACACTAGTGAATGTGGAGGAACACTATTGAGTGTGGGAACATTAGTGAATGTGGGGGAACACTAGTGATTGTGGGGGAACGCTAGTGAATGTGGGGGAACACTAGTGTGGGGAACACTATTGAGTGTGGCTAAACACTATTGAGTGTGGGGGAACACTAGTAAGTTTGGGAACACTAGTGACTGTAGGGAACATTAGTGAGTGTGGGTGAACACTAGGGAATGTGGGGGAATACTAGTGAATGTGTGGGACCAAGAGTGAGTGTGGGGGAACAACAGTAAGTGTGGGGGTAAAAGAAGAGAGGAAACCAGTAAGAAAAATGTTGAGGGAGAATGATAGACAGAGCGAGTAAAAGAAAGAAGAAGCAAAAGAGTAAGGAACCGAGAGGAGGAAGAGAAGGAATAAGGGGAAAGGGGAGTAGGAATTTAAGAATAGAGGGGGAAGGAGGAAATGAAAGCAAGCAAGAAAGGATAGAGATGTGATGGAAAGGGATTGAGGGAGAGACAGAGGCAGGGAGTGAAGGAAAAGGAGAGGGAGAATGGAGGGAGCAAGAGAGAGAGAGAGAAGGATGCAGGGCGTGAGTGAGAGAGAGAAAAGGATGCAAGGCGAGAGAGAGAGAGAGAGAGAGAGAGAGAGAGAGAAGCATGCAGGACGTGAGAGAGACAGAGAGAGAGAGAGAGAGGAAAGGAGGAGGGAGAGGGGCACATACCATTTAGGCTGGTGCCATCATAACCCGTTAAGCTGGCCATAAACCGCCTCATTCAATTAAGTCAGGCCGGTGTCTCCCATATTATTTAACATTATCACCTCGCGTCCGCCGCCGCCGCCGTCGCCGCTGCCGTCCCCGCCAGCGATAGTGCCAACGAAAATATTCAACGTCGTGGGTGAGTGTGCCAACCTCGGGAGTTTTGTACAGACCCGGTGGTACAACCACGCCCACACTGCGGCTCAGCCACGCCCACCCAGAGTTACAACCACGCCCACACTGCGGCTCAGCCACGCCCACCCAAAGTTACAACCACACCCACACTGCGGCTCAGCCACGCCCACCCAGTTACAACCACACCCACACTGCGGCTCAGCCACGCCCACCCAGTTACAACCACACCCACACTGCGGTTCAGCCACGCCCACCCAGAGTTACAACCACACCCACACTGCGACTCAGCCACGCCCACCCAGAGTTACAACCACGCCCACACTGCGGCTCAGCCACGCCCACCCAGAGTTACAACCACGCCCACACTGCGGCTCAGCCACGCCCACCCAGAGTTACAACCACGCCCACACTGCGGCTCAGCCACGCCCACCCAGAGTTACAACCACACCCACACTGCGACTCAGCCACGCCCACCCAGGAATACAACTATGCTCACTTAACGATACAAAAAAAAAACACACACACTGAACGACACAAAAAAGAAAAACACCCATTGAACGATGCGGAAAAAGCTCAGTGAACTATAAAATAACGCGCACTGAACGATACGAATAAAAAATCTCTCTGAACTGAACTATATAAAATACCACCCACTGAGCGATAAAAATAAATACCACACACAATATTATTAAAAAAAGGAAACATCTAATGGTTGAACTAAACTTACGGACACTTAAATACTACGAGTGTTCACTTATTGAGGAATATAGATTAACAGTACAATAGCTTATGACGTGATGTGTTCTAGTATCTTCTTAGTTTTTTATTATATATATTTTGCTGTAGAAGCGGCCAATTTTTTGTGCACCCCTTATCCATCCTGTGGATTGCAGCGCATGAATATATGGATTGACATTAAGCCAAAAGACTAGTCTCCAAAAGGGTTAGCAGAAGTGGATCTGGATAAATATCTTCAAATTAGGCTTTACCTGTTGCAAGCAAATTTATGATATTTGCTTAATATATCTGGCATCTTCATTCATAAAATTCCTTGACATTTCACATAGGTTATAATTTTGTCCATCTCTATATTTCTCAGCAAGTGGACAAATCTAAGCACATAGTGTTGTAATGACCATAAGGCTGACCACATACTTTGCATTATTTTGATCATCTGTATATATGCCAGCCTGCCAGAGCTACTTGTAATAAAGCCTGTATCTGGCCACTACATCAGTCAAGTCTGCTTACTTTGCAAAGTATTCCTGTCTCCGTTCATGCTATAATAGTGAGCTACAGATCTACTCAGGCTTCTAAGTGCATTTCTGTGGTGTCTAGATTCTCTACCTCTCTCTCTTAATATTATTCCTAATTCTTATCACAGATATACTCAATTTTTTTTGTCACGTCTGTTGTCACCCACCGAGGTAGGGTGTCCCCAAAAAAGAGGAAATGCGTTCAAAGTCACCCATACAATCACTGTCTTGACAGAAGCGTGGTGATATTACAGTTCATATGGCTCTCCAAACTGCGTCATCCCCGCTCTTCTATAGTCTACATGGAGTCTGCCTGGAGCCACTTCCGGAGATCAACGCCCCCGCTTTCCGGTCCCAGAGCAGGCCTTCTGGTTGCTGGTCTGATCGATCAAGTTGTTAGTGCCTGCCTCCCGCACTCCAATGTATACACCACATCCCGGCTGATCCGGGATGTGGTGCACTCACTGTGTTTTCCACCTCCAGGGCTCAAGTCTGGCTAACCGGCTTCCCTGAATCCCTTCATAAATGTTACCTTGCTGATACTCCAACAGCACTTACACTCAGTCACATCTAAAGTGTTCGCCCAAGCCTGTTAGATGTCCGATTCCAACACAAAACCTCCTTAACTTCCCACTCCCCTCCAACATTACCTTGGACGACCCCTCACCCCTCCTCCCCTCCACCCCAGATTTATAAACGCTGACTGAACGATACCTAAAAAACGATGACTGAATTATACGAAAAAAGTCCAATGAACTATACAAAAACAGCAAACAATAGAGAATAAGCTCACAACGATGCAAAAACACCGAACAATACAAAAATTTTCACTGAACGATACAAAAACACCTAACAATACAAAAAAGCTCACTGATACAAAAACACCTAACAATACAAAAAAGATCACTGAACGATACAAAAACACCTAACAATACAAAAAAGCTCACTGAACGATACAAAAAATACTGAACGAGACAAAAACTGCTCATAACAACTTGATAACGCACTGAAGGACGCAGCATCAACAACTGAATGACGTAGGCCAGACTACTGAATGATGGAACCCAAACCACCGAATGACGTAACTGCAACCACTGACTGACGTAACCATAATCAGAGGCTGACGTAAATATAACTACTGTATGACGTAAACATAACCAGTGAATGACGTAAATATCATCAATGAATGACGTAATCATAGGCACTGAGTTATCCAATACTGCCTCGAATACATTCTGGAAAACACATGAGCCTCAACGATGAAGAAAATAAGAGGAAAAACGAAAAATGGCAAAGGAATTAAAGGATGAGAAAAACAAAATGAAAAAAAAAAACTGATACAAAAAACGAAAAGGATAAAAAGGGAAACTAGAGATAAATGGAAAAAAAAGTGAGACAAGTTCGGAGAGTTAGGATAAGGGATATGAGGATAAATGCGAAAAGAAAAGGAAAAGAAACTCGTTTAAATTTTTTTAAAGGGAAATGGATTTTTTCCTCCCATTTTGGGTAATAGCCGGCTTGGTAAGGGACGGGAATGAGGGGTGGGGTGTGATGAGTGAGAGGTGGGGTGAGAGTTGAGGGGTGGAGGGGTGGTGTGATGAGTGAGAGGTGGGGTGAGAGTTGAGGGGTGGAGGGGTGGTGTGATGAGTGAGAGGTGGGGTGAGAGTTGAGGATGAAGGGGAGAGGTAAAGGGAAAAAAGGGGGGGGAACAGGATAGGTCAGGAAATGATAGATGGAAATAGGGAGGGAGGACTGACAAGGAAAGCCTGATCACTGGGTCAAGATCAGATCTCGCGTCTCGGTTTCAACCCAAGGTGAGAATTTCTAGTTAAGTATTTCGAAATTATCTGTATTTGCAGAACCCATTTACACGTGATGAGTATTACTAGAAGCAGCTTCACAGCAGCTGTGAGCTACTGGCTGTACCAACCCAACGCAACCAAACTGAGAGTCATAAAACAGGTTAAATCTAATATCAACCATGCCACCAAGTTACTGGGTCAATTATGTGTCATTGCGTACATTTACTCTCGCACAGCTGTGAGGACATGTTGCATAATCAAGGTTTGCTTGGTTTTTCCTGGTCAACTTTAGCCATCAGTATCTTAGTAACTAATAGTTTTTAATTTCAATAAAAGTTTCCTGAAAGTTTATATTTAGTGATCTGGCAATATATTTTTAAATTTGATATGTGAAAGATTCTAAAGTATTACTTGTATTTCAACACTTACGAACATAATGAACACCATAAACGTAGTATGACAAGCATCTGTACTCTATCACTTAAGTGTAAAATATTAGTGTCAGTATGAGTGTTTATTAAATGTTTATGATGACAATGTTTTTGTGGTCTATATATTTCATTGATCTGTAGCTTATATATACATGACGTTGCAAATTATTCACTTTACATGTTCTTCGTCATTAGTATTAAAATCATCCTGCTCTAACTTCAGCTTCTACCTCCTCTCTGGTTGCTGCATGGCTGCAACTTGCACACGTCCGTGCAGTTTAGTTGATTAGCCTGGCGAGTGCAATCTGGAAGTCTGCAGGTTCTCGCACACACACACACACACTAGCAGGACATGAGCTGCAATTCAACATCTGGTGCTGGTGATCCTTGCATCCATCCTTTGGTAAGACTGTCATTACCATCTGTGGTTCATCACATCCCTCTGGGTTTGGTACAGCCGGTTCACTCAATAAGCATCACTTCCATGTTGCAGCATAAGTCTGCATGTAAGACAGTCCTTGCACGGTGGAAGATGACTAGATTCCACCTCTCCACGTTTTAAATAAAGTGGATATCATGGGTGGAGAATGAGAATGGATACATTCGGCCCACAAAGTCTTCCAGCTTTTCAAATAAGTATGGAGATACACCTAATTTTTCACCAAGATGCTTGAAGGCTTCCAGGTAGGCAATGCTTACTTTCAGAAGCTTTGGAACACTCAGCTTTCCAAAGCAGTGAAGGCAAGTAATCCGATGAGAGACTGGCAGATGTCCTCTCTTGCAAAGCTAGCAAGTTTGTTAATGTTTATATATTGTGTTCGATACTGTGTTGCATATTTCCTATACAGATGGCAGGATCTCTTCTTGCTAACGAAAATATAGTGTCATCACATCAGTGTCATCACTATTGATGATTATGGTCCTGAATCCGCCCTCTGACGTATGCTGAATACGGGGAAGCATTCGTGTGTCAGCTCTTTTTATGTTGTCTTCAGGTCTTGAATCTCGTCCCAGTGACCCCTTGATGAGCAGCTGGTACACTTTCCCACAGATTATAGTCTCTTGGTCTGGAGTGTCTCTCTTTATGAAGGCTGCTTCCATTCTCAAACCAAGAATTGTCTTGTTCTAAAGGTTAATCACGAATTCTCGCCTTTACAGGGTCTTATGGCCCGGTGCAATGTTCTTCCACTTTGTGCCATCAGGGAAAATCTGTTTTCTATCTCTCAGCATTTTTGATAGTTGTCTCCCACTAAACATTAAACGCAATATTAATCCTGAGACTGGGATTACCGTCATGCAGAATTAGGAACAGAACTGAATCCACTAGATGTACAAATGTCTAGAGACAGCCATTCACTTTCCAAGTTAGGCTCTTTGAATTCATGATGCAGACTGATGCTTCTGAAATAGTTTCTGCTAATGACACATTTTTCATCCAACTCTCTGGCTAGTGCAGCTTTATTTGTCTTCCTCAGAGATCCATAACTGAGAGTGCCAGTAGCGCTGCTTTCAGTGGATGTGCCATAACATCTCCGAGGTGTAGTAACTGCAACTACTCTGGGCATCAAGAATCATGTGACTAAACACAGTAGGTTCTGTCTGCTTTCAGGATCATTTGCTTTTTGTGTGTGTGCATTGTCTCCAACCGGTTATCTCTCGGCATGGGAGAATCTTTTCAAGTATGGTGTCTTTATATTTTCATGGAATATCGCTTCAAGTTGTTCTTTCTCCAAAACTTCTTTCTTGAGATTCTTTCATGCTTTCTCTCTTTAGTTTCTTATCCTATGAGTGCATTAGCTCTCTTACGCTTATCCTAAGATCATATACCCTCCCTCACACTTGCCTTATATTCCTACTGTCTCCCTCACAATTGCCATATAATTTTATTACTTCCCTCACATCTTACTGAGCATCCATATAACAGCTACCCCGCTATCTAACAGCATGTCTGCCTTGCTGCTATCCTACTATCCTACCCCATCACCTGCCTTATTAATACCATATCAGCCTACTTTACTGCTACCCTATCAGACAGTCTGCCTTTACTGTTACCTTATCATACAGGTTGCCTTTCTATTACCCTGTCATACTGCGTGCCTTACTGCTACACTGGCAAACAGTCTGCCTTACTGCTACACTGGCAAACAGTCTGCCTTACTGCTACACTGGCAAACAGTCTGCCTTACTGCTACTTAATTAGCTTGAGTTACTGCTGCCCTAACACAGAAACAGGTCCTCCCACGTAGTTACTCTGCCTCACAGCACTCCATAACTTTCCGAGAACCACGTCCTCATTTACCTAAAATGAAAACCACCAGCATAGTTGGTCTGTGGTGGTAGTTGGTCTGTGGTGGTAGTTGGTCTGTGGTGGTAGTTGGTCTGTGGTGGTAGTTGGTCTGTGGTGGTAGTTGGTCTGTGGTGGTAGTTGGTCTGTGGTGGTAGTTGGTCTGTGGTGGTAGTTGGTCTGTGGTTGTAGTTGGTCTGTGGTGGTAGTTGGTCTGTGGTGGTAGTTGGTCTGTGGTGGTAGTTGGTCTGTGGTGGTAGTTGGTCTGTGGTGGTAGTTGGTCTGTGGTTGGTAGTTGGTCTGTGGTGGTAGTTGGTCTGTGGTGGTAGTTGGTCTGTGGTGGTAGTTGGTCTGTGGTGGTAGTTGGTCTGTGGTGGTAGTTGGTCTTGTGGTAGTTGGTTATGGTGTAGTTGGTCTGTGGTGGTAGTTGGTCTGTGGTGGTAGTTGATCTGTGGTGGTAGTTGGTCTGTGGTGGTAGTTGGTCTGTGGTGGTAGTTGGTCTGTGGTGGTAGTTGGTCTATGGTGGTAGTTGGCTGTGGTTGTAGTTGGTCTGTGGTTGTAGTTTGTCTGTGGTGGTAGTTGGTCTGTGGTGGTAGTTGGTCTGTGGGTGTAGTTGGTCTGTGGTGGTAGTTGGTCTGTGGTGGTAGTTGGTCTGTGGTGGTAGTTCTTCCTAGTGCTAGTTCGTGTTGTACAGCTGGGAGATAGTATGCCCATTGGTCGTAATGGATGAGGGGTAGTTCGTTCTTGATTATAGTCGACCTTAGCTTGGTCACGCTTGGATTATCAATTAATCGACTTTAGCCCTGGTAAAGGCACTAATCATGGGAGTTATAGAGGTGATATAGGATGTGTGGAGAGAGGTCAAGAACTTTTGTGTTTGTATATATATATATATATATATATATATATATATATATATCGTGCCGAATAGGTAAAAACTGGTCAATTAGTAAGAACTCATTTAAAATTAAATCCTTTCTAAAAAAAATTCTCTTATACGTTTAAAAATATATTTTTTTCAATTATGTTAATGTAAAAATTAATAATTTTGTACCAAAATAACCTTAGAAAACTTACCTAACCTTATTATAACAAGCGCAATTTAATTTAGTCTAATCCAACTAAATATATTTTAGATAAGTTTACAGTAATTTAATAATTAACAAACACAATGAAATATATTTGTTTCGTTAGGTTCAGAATGATTTTTGCGAAATTATTGCATACACAAATTTTCGCTTGCCTTACTCGGCAAGAAGAGCGTTGCTATTTAAGCCAAAATCGCAAGTTTTACTTATTCGGTGTCATTTACTCAATCGTTGTCTTACTAAAAATGTGCTGATATCACAATTACGATGACCCTCCGACCTTCTCATTCTCACCTTTCCTTCAGAGTGCAGGGACTATATAAATCACCTCCAGGACTCAAGTCCAGTTAACCGGTTTCTCTGAATCCCTTCATAAATGGTATTTTCCTCACACTCCAGCAACACAAATAATAAAAATCACTTATCTCCGATCACACAACCCTGCTGGATACTCAAGTCACTTGCAGTAAAGACATCTCACCGTACAGAGGGATCAAGCCCACGACAAGACGGATTTGAAACTTGCAGGTCAGTGCGCTGTCCACTGGCATGGTATGGGTTCGAGCACACCGTGCTCGTTACTTACAATCGTGTCATTACGATTTTTTAAGTTACTCAAAAACACCTTTCACCCTCCCCCCCCCTTCCCTCCTCCTCCATCTCCTGGCAACACCCCTACCCCTCCTTTCTTCCATCTCAATTTTGTACAACCTCCTAGTCATCATATTTTGCTCCATCCTCTCTAAATACCCAAACCACCTCAAACCAAAACCACTCAAATATCAATGAAATATTAAGGTTTTAGCAACTGTGAATTTAACATGAGCTCGTCTAACCAAATTATCGTTGTTTTATAAACCAAAGTCGCAAATTCTGCCTAAATAACACAGCATCAAAATTGGTATGTGGCCAAAATGAGGTGAAAAATGTTCATGCTAAAGGATGAAAATTTTTGTTTTGAATGATGAAACGAAGTTAATTTGATGAACGTCACACAGCTGCTGTTATAACACAGCCACAACAGGAGGGTGTTGAGTTGGGGTGGTGGGGGGTAATATGAAGTTAGGGGGTGTGGGGGGGCACAAACAGGTGGGAGCGAGAATATATTTTGCTCCTTGCCATGTGTTGTTTTCCAGCAACATAATTCAGTAACTTTTACGGTGATTCCGAGCAAACTTGTAGCGTACGTCAAGTGCCAGACAGGGCCAGGTGATTCACTCTACCCCTCCCCTCCTTTCCCCCCGAATACAGGTCAAAAGGTCAAGATGAATGTTGAACTTTAATCATTTGTTTCCCCTTTCGTCAATATTACCGCTGGGTGTTGTTTACAAAATAATTCTTCTTTACTCCCCAGAACGATTTGTGATATAATTCCACGTTGTTTATTCTTCTATTTTGATGTAATTCTGCGTTACTGTTCTTTTATTCTTTTTCCCCTGGCGGCGTGTTGTTATTCCATGTTTTGCCTCGTAATTCTGAACCAAATTCTAGTGTCAACATTAGGAATTTGGCACTCTTTAAGCTGGTTGTTGCTAGTCACTCTGATCTATCCTCTAGTCACTCTGATCTATCCTCTAGTCACTCTGATCTATCCTCTTGCCACTTGATCTTTCCTAGAGCGTCATGTGTTTTCGCTTACCATGAGGCGGGCCAAAGCATCATGGGTTCGACCCCTGGCTAGTGCAGTGTAGTTATTGATATATATATATATATATATATATATATATATATATATGTCGTGCCGATTAGGTAAAACTGGTCAATTAGCAAGAACTCGTCTAAAATTAAGTCCTTTCTAAAATTTTATCTTATACGTTTAAAGATATATTTTTTTCATTTATGTTAATGTAATAATTTTTAATTTTGTACCAAGAGAAACTTTGAAAACCTACCTAACCTTATTACAACAAGCGCAATTTAATTTAGCCTAACCCAACTAAATATATTTTAGATACGTTAACATTAATTTAATAATAAACAAACATTATGTTCAGAATGATTTTGGTGAAATTATTGCATACACAAATTTTCACTTGTCTTATATGGCAAGAAGAGCGTTGCTATTTTCGCCAAAATCGCAAGTTTTACCTAATCGGCACGACTATATATATATATATATATATATATATATATATATATATATATATATATATATATATATATATATATATATATATATATATATATATATATACTATATATATATATTATGCAAAAATCGTGAATAAGCGATATAAGATTCAAAACAATCATTCAAATATATTCATTCCAGTGAAAATTTAGCCTCGGACAATTCTATAGTAAGCGAAAAAGTCGGCATAACTAATGCTGTGTTCCATGATTCGCTTCAGGTATTCCACAGCTAATGTCTGACATCATCCACTTCCTGGAAAATTGCATCCTGACCGCGGCTAAATTTGGAAGATCACAGCGCATTACGCCTCGGTGTTTTGCGAAATACTACAAGGGAAAAAAAATTCGAATAATCTGTATTATGGGCATTGTTTTTCCGTGTGGTGGCACTGATTATTACTTTCTGGAGCCCGCCATGATTGCGTTGGTCCGTGACGTCAGTCGTTACCCGTCGGGTAAATATTGGGAGGTGATGGTCGCGGTGATCCGATCTCTCTTCATTCACCATTATATCGCCAATTTTGTATCTCCGCTTTCATTTCTTTCAAAATTTTTGCAATTACATTTAATGTAATTTCTTTGATCCTTGCTTGTTGTGTTAGGTTTTACATGACCATAAGGAATAGAAGTCACAGTAACGTATCTGGGACAACTCATGACAAACAAGCAAACAGACAGACAGACAAGCAAGCAAGCAAGCACACACACATACACACACACACAGGTGCTGTTTCTGGAATATGTGAATGATATGACGGAAGGGATAGACTCAGAAATGTCCCTATTTGCAGACGATGTGAAGCTAATGCGAAGAATTTAAACGGATGAGGATCAGGTGGGCCTACAAAGGCGTCTGAACAGGCTACAAGCCAACTCTTTCTTGTCACTGTTAACATCCTTGCTCAGTCTATCAAGTTCAGTTGAAACTAAATGAGAGTTGAACTCTTCTTCTTGATTCGCCGGTACTCTCCCGGCCCGGGCCTTTACCAAGTGGTGGCCCGGGCCTTTACCAAGTGGTGGCCCGGGCCTTGGCTCCCTTTCTCGGGAGTATCTTAGACTAATGTCTGCCATGGGAGGAGGTACAAGTACCTCTTCATCGTTGGTACCAATTGTCCCCAGGCCTAGCCACATTTCCCGCCCTCACGGGGCTCGTAGGGAGAAGCTAGGCCTCTCTGGTCTGCCATCTACTCCGCCCCAGGGAAGCTAATGTGAATGGCAGTCTTGTGAGCTACAGGTGGTAGCAAGCTCTGGCTCAGGCACCTACCCTGCCCTAGTTTGGCTGGGCATAGTGTCTTATCCTGTTGCTTCTAGTTGAACTCCAAGGGTCCTTTCTTAGATGCTCAGGTGCACTAACCATTCTAACCATTTCACGTGATACTGAAGTATGTCACGACGTATCACATTTGAATGGCTTCCATTATCCCAACTACACGCGTATTTATGTTCTTATATCGTTGGTTCGGAGTTATGTACACACTGGCTCCAGTTTAGACAGTTTTCATTTAATTTTTGACCAAGTTTATAATGTGAGCGGTAGAGGTCGTTGCTACACGGTGAGTTTGTTACTAGCTAGTGCCTTAGGGTAGGTTAGGTTAGGAAACAGAACAAGTGCTTCCTGACGCGGATCTTAGTCATATGATGACCCGCAGCTGGAGCTTTTGGTCGTCTGACCGAGACTTTCCGCTGGCTAGTGCGTTAGAGATGTTTCGGGAGAGGGGGGAGAGGTCAATAGTTTTCAATACGCGGATGGCGCATTTTACCGAACATAAGAAAGAAGGAGCACTGCAGCAGGCCTACTGGCCCATGCTAGGCAGATCCAAGTCACACCCGTTTACCGCGATTATAATTTAGTTTTTAAACGATAGTTCGCCACAAAATCAGTAATCATCCTAACGAAAAGGTTTAACGATAAACTTGTGAGAAGTAATGAGAGAAATGGACGTACAGGATCTTGAACGTAGAGGTCAGGTTGTACCTCCTGGTGGAGGTCAGATTGAACCTCCTGGTGGAGGTCAGGTTGTACCTCCTGGTGGAGGTCAAGTTGTACCTGCTCGTGGAGGTCAAGTTGTACCTCCTGGTGGAGGTCAAGTTGTACCTCCTGGTGGAGGTCAAGTTGTACCTCCTGGTGGAGGTCAAGTTGTACCTCCTGGTGGAGGTCAAGTTGTACCTCCTCATGGAGGTAATGTATTTTCTCGTGGAGGTCATGTTGTACCTCCACGAGTAGGTCATGTACCTCCACGTGGAGGTCATGTTCTACCTCCTGGTGGAGATCAGGTTGCACCTCCTCGTGGAGATCAGGTTGCACCTCCTCGTGGAGGTCAGGTTGCACCTCCTCGTGGAGATCAGGTTGCACCTCCTCGTGGAGATCAGGTTGCACCTCCTCGTGGAGATCAGGTTGCACCTCCTCGTGGAGATCAGGTTGCACCTCCTCGTAGAGGTCAGGTTGCACCTCCTCATGGAGGTCAGGTTGCACCTCCTCATGAACGTCAGGTTAACTTGCATCTTAATTCATGTCTTATTCAGCTGAAGTGACCGTGTGATATAATTGTCATGATACTGGTTCTTTGCCTTTGTTAAATTGTGGTTTTGTAAGCATATATGTATGCATGCAAACATGTATGTATGTATGTATGCATGCAAACATGTATGTATGTAAGTAGGTATGCATGTAAGCATTGTATATGTATGTATGTAAGCATGCAAGCAAGCAAGCATTACTAATACAGGTGGTAGTCTAATGGCCTGTAGCACCTGGTCGTAACTAAGTCAGCAAAGTATTCGGCAGGACAGAGCAAAGGTAAGGTAAACACTGCAGGGTTAGATTTGTTTACCCATGCATTCCTTCACCAATGTATACGCAATATACAATATTAATGATGAAAGAAGAAATCAGATTGAAATCGTATAAATCAGAGCCACTCAAAGCAGTAGTGGTCACGACCTGTGTCAGTGTAAGTCTGCCACCCAGCCAGGTAAGCTGCGGTAACGTCACCTTGGCTGAAGTAGCCGTGATTGGCGGACTGAAATGGACAATAAGAGCAACAGTGGGGGCCCCCCAGAACTGCTACTCTCTGAATTGACAGTTCACTGGTAGAGAGAACATGCCAAATGGTTGTGTGATGAACGTCGAATACAATAACATACTCGATGCATGCCACAGTATGTATGTATATATATATATATATTTTTTTATTTATTAACACATCGGCCGATTCCCACCAAGGCAGGGTGGCCCGAAAAAGAAAAACTTTCATCATCATTCACTCCATCACTGTCTTGCCAGAAGGGTGCTTTACACTACAGTTATAAAACTGCAACATTAACACCCCTCCTTCAGAGTGCCGGCACTGTACTTCCCATCTCCAGAACTCAAGTCCGGCCTGCCGGTTTCCCTGAATCCCTTCATAAATGTTAGTTTGCTCACACTCCAACAGCACGTCAAGTATTAAAAACCATATGCCTCCATTCACTCCTATCAAATACGCTCACACATGCTTGCTGGAAGTCCAAGCCCCTCGCACACAAAACTTCCTTTACCCCTCCCTCCAACCTTTCCTAGGCCGACCCCTACCCCGCCTTCCCTCCACTACAGATTTATACACTCCGAAGTCACTCTGTCTCGTTCCATTCTCTCTACATGTCCAAACCACCTCAACAACCCCTCCTCAGCTCTCTGAACAATCGTTTTGGTAATCCCGCACCTCCTCCTAATTTCCAAACTCCGAATTCTCTGCATTATATTCACACCACACATTGACCTCAGACATGACATCTCCACTGCCTCCAGCCTTCTCCTCGTTGCAACATTCATCACCCATGCTTCACACCCATATAAGAGCGTTGGTATAACTATACTCTCATACATTCCCTCTTTACTTCCATGGACAAGGTTCTTTGTCTCCACAGACTCCGAAGTGCTCCACTCACCCTTTTCCCCTCATCAATTCTATGATTCACCTCATCCTTCATAGACCCATCCGCCGACATATCCACTCCCAAATATCTGAATACATTCACCTCCTCCATACTCTCTCCCTCCAATCTGATATCCAATCTTTCGTCACCTATTCTTTTTGTTATCCTCATCACCTTACTCTTTCCTATATTCACTTTCAATTTTCTTCTTTTACACACCCTACCAAATTCATCCACCAACCTCTGCAGCTTCTCTTCAGAATCTCCCAAAGCACAGTGTCATCAGCAAAAAGCAACTGTGACAACTCCCACTTTGTATTTGCTTCTTTATCTTTTAGCCCAACACCTCTTGCCAAGACCCTCGCATTCACTTCTCTTACAACCCCATCTATAAATATATTGAACAACCACGGTGACATCACACATCCTTGTCTAAGGCCCACTTTTACTGGGAAATAGTCCCTTCCCTCCTACACACTCTAACCTGAGCCTCACTATCCTCATAAAAACTCTTCACTGCTTTCAGTAACCTTCCTCCTATTCCATACACCTGCAACATCTGCCACATTGCCCCCTATCTACCCTATCATACGCCTTTTCCAAATCCATAAATGCCACAAAAACATCTTTACCCTTATCCAAATACTGTTCACCTATATGTTTCACTGTAAACACTTGGTCTACACACCCCTACCTTTCCTAAAGCCCCCTTGTTCATCTGCTATCCTGCTTTCTGTTTTACTCTTAATTCTTTCAATAATAACTCTACCATACACTTTACCAGGTACACTCAACAGACTTATTCCCTATAATTTTTGCACTCTCTTTTGTCCCCTTTGCCTTTATACAAAGGAACAATACACGCTCTCTGCCAATCCCTAGGTACCTTACCCTCTTCCATACATTTATTAAATAATAGCACCAACCACTCCAAAATTATATCCCCACCTGCTTTTAACATTTCTATCTTTATCCCATCAATCCCAGCTGCCTTACCCCCTTTCATTCTACCCACTGCCTCACGAACTTCCCTACACCCACAACTGGCTCTTCCACACTCCTACAAGATGTTATTCCTCCTTGCCCTACACACGAAATCACAGCTTCCCTGTCTTCATCAACATTTAACAAATCCTCAAAATATTCTCTCCATCTTCCCGATACCTCTAACTCTCCATTTAATAACTCTCCTCTCCTATTTTTAACTGTCAAATCCATTTGTTCTCTAGGCTTCCTCAACTTATTAATCTCATTCCAAAACTTTTTCTTATTTTCAACAAAATTTGCTGATAACATCTCACCCACTCTCTCATCTGCTCTCTTTTACATTGCTTCACCACTCTTTTAACCTCTCTTTTTCTCTCCATATACTCTTCCTCCTTGCATCACTTCTACTTTGTAAAAACCTCTCATATGCTAACTTTTTCTCCCTTACTACTCTCTTTACATCATCATTCCACCAATCGCTCCTCTTCCCTCCTGCACCCACTCGCCTGTAACCACAAACTTCTGCTGAACACTCTAACACTACATTTTTAAATCTACCCCATACATTTTCGACCCCATTGCCTACACTCTCACTAACCCATCTATCCTCCAATAGTTGTTTATATCTTACCCTAACTGCCTCCTCTTTTAGTTTATAAACCTTCACCTCTCTTTTACTTACTGATTCTATTTTCCTTGTATTCCATCTACCTTTTACTCCCACTGTAGCTATAACTAAAAAGTGATCTGATATATCTGTAGCCCCTCTATAAACATGTACATCCTGAAGTCTACTCAACAGTCTTTTATCTACCAATACATAGTCCAACAAACTACTGTCATTACGCCCTACATCATATCTTGTATACTTATTTATCCTCTTTTTCTTAAAATATGTATTACCTATAACTAAACCCCTTTCTATACAAAGTTCAATCAAAGGGCTCCCATTATCATTTACACCTGGCACCCCAAACTTACCTACTACACCCTCTCTGCATGTTTCTCCCACTTTAGCATTTAGGTCCCCTACCACAATTACTCTCTCATTTGGTTCAAAAGTTCCTATACATTCGCTTAACATCTCCCAAAATCTCTCTCTCTCCTCTACACTCCTCTCTTCTCCAGGTGCATACACGCTTATTATGAACCACTTTTCGCATCCGACCCTTATTTTAATCCACATAATCCTTGAATTTACACATTTATATTCCCTCTTTTCCTTCCATAACTGATCCTTCAACATTATTGCTACCCCTTCCTTAGCTCTAACTCTCTCAGATACTCCTGGTGTATATATATATATATATATATATATATATATATACACCGATTTATATCTTTGGTGATGTACAGGTAAAATGCAACTGTAATGGCACCTGTGTAGCCAGGAACTTTACACTTAAAGCAAACAAGAAAGGCAATAGTGACAAGCTTTATACTGAAACTGGCAGCCAAGAAGTACATACTCCCAAAGTTTACTTAAATTCCTGTTTTAAAGAATTAAAGCATTTCTGGATGATGGTATACAGGCCCTCGTGTACTCGACTTAACTAACCGAAGGAGAGTGGTGACGAACTGCGAGGAGAAGGATTTTAAAAAATAAAATACTCACACATTGTTCCTTTTTCATAAACTTATGGACAAAAGAGTAATAAAAGGAAGTCCTCTGACACTGAAGGGGCTGGAGAGTGAAATAAGCAAGTGGGATGGCTAGTATGAATGATTCCTGCAACATATCACATCAATTTGGATGTTGCATAAGATATTCACTCTATCCGTCTTACAACACGCTTATCAAGGGCTCGTGATCTAAATAACCGGATATTTCCCCCTCCCGTTCCTTGGATCAAACTTGATTAATTCCCCTTCACTTTCCCATGAATGCAATAATAAACTTGGAACCTTACATGCACAAAAAAGGGCTTATCTGACCTATATAGTAAGTCCTCACTTAAAGTCGTCGATAGGTTCTCGGAAACTGCGACTTTAAGCGAAACGGCATATAGCGAAATGAATTTTACCATAGGCTAATTGATATAAACATCAGGGGTGCACAGTACACCTTTAGTACTCATTGCAACAGGGTTAAATCAAGGAATAAATGTCTGCAAAGCGAAAATTGTAAGGAGCACCTCCCACCACCACGCGGTTCAGAAACCAACATGCAAACTCCACACAGACAGTGGCCCCGGCCGGGAATAAAAAAAAAATCTCACCAACGTTATAACGAAACAACGTTGAACAAAACGACGTTAAGTGAGGACTTACTGTAGTCTAATCAAGTATAAGGGGAAGAAAGTATGTCAATGCGTCTCTCGCGAATACCGGCAGGAGGATCGAACCTTCACCACTCCTTGTGCTGAATGACCAACACGGATTTAGTGCTTCACATAAATAACTAGTTACCAAATAGATTGATATTTTCTGTTTGCAAGAATGTGGACTGCAAGCTGGAGTACCCTCGATGCTCTCAGCTATGCAAGTCGAGTAAATTCTGCAGAATCATGAAGCTAAATAATATGCAGACAGCCTCTCCATAACCATTTCTAATATTTATGGTACTGCTGATCGATGTCACAGTGAGGTATTATCCCATCACATTAATAGTGAAGTTGGTGTTGTCGCTGCCCGCTACAGTGCCATGTGTATACCTTGCGCTAGAACAGTAAGCAATTTCCAGGAGCTATAAATAAAACTTTTAAACGTGTATATATATATATATATATATATATATATATATATATATATATATATATATATATATATATATATATATATATATATATTATGTGTATGATGCTTATGTATTTTATTATTATTATTATTAGGTATCCCCGTTGGGGTACCTTTAAGTGGTTACCTGATTTATTTTTCTCGTCCTCCAAACTTCCTCTAAACTTTCGTTTTTAAATTGAGAATGCCTCATTCGATCGGTGTCAAATTTTCAACGCTGATTTATTGTACCGGGGGAAGGGTTCGCACAACTATCGGCACATGTAGGTTCCCAGCGATCAAAGTTATACAGCCCATTACTTAAACTTTTGCTTCCTTGCGATAAGTTGAAATTCTACTCCGACTGGATTGTTTTTGGAGTGTGTGGGTATTATGACTCACGAAATCGTAATAACCACGGTACAGGTGGAGGTTAGAACCCATGGCGAGTGAGCCGGGAGTTTTACCACTCATTTGCCTTGACTTCTACCCGTACCGTGGTTCGTGTTTGTATCGTTTTTGCCAACTTATTAAAATGAGATCATTTTTTTTATTCTCTTCTGAACAGTTTTAGTAACGGCTGATGCATCTTACGGAAAGAATTATACTCAATAAGTTTAGTTTGTGTAGGTGCAAATTTACCAGTAAGATCAAAAATAATTAACAAAACTAGGACATGAACTAATAGTTTTAGTGTTCCTAATCCTTGGCCGGCGGAACCTAATTTCTCAAAAGCCCACATTATTGGCTAAAACTGTACGGGTTTAGCGCTCATCATAATTATAAGAATAATAATAATGGCTAAAACTATAGATAAACACTGAAAAGATGATCCTCTTAGTTCCATAATGAACCAACAACCAACTTTCACCTCATCTATATGACTCTGCATTGCCACTTCTCTTTACCACACACTCCTCTACAGACTTTACTACAGTTCTTGCAAGTGCAATGATTAGTTAAAACTAACATTATACTTAGTTGGATAATAGATTACTTACTGAATTGATTATCCTCCGTCTTCTACCAAGGCTCTAGAAGTGAGGCTACAGAAATGTTCCTAGGGACACCACAGGAAGGTGTTGCTTGTTAAATTCTGTAACATTTATTATATATGAAAAATTCTTTTCTAGAGTCACTTGCAACCTCTCCTAAACATGTAATTATAAGCTGCATTGATGATTATCACTGTTCATTAGAAATTAATGGCACTAAAGTAACCAATACCCTCCAGAGGCTGGATACGAGGGGCACAATAAGCTAACAGATACCATCCACAGGCTGGATATAAGGTGCACAAAAAATAACTAGCAGCTACCATTCACAGGCCGAATACCGGGTGCACGTCAACCTAGCAACTATCATTCACAGGCCGAATACCGGGTGCACGTCAACCTAGCAACTATCATTCACAGGCCGGATACGACGGGCGCGATAAACTAGCAACTATCATTCACAGGCCGGATACGACGGGCGCGATAAACTAGCCTCTGCCATCCATTGGAACGATATAGGAGACACACTATACTAACGAAATAGTTTCACCATTTCGCTCAAGCGGATGGAAATGTTGCAGCACATTTCCGACAAGAATGAATGATGGTGAATGTCGCTACATCGCCTTTCAAATCGAATCGTCTAACTAGAACAAAAATATCTGTGTGTGTGTGTACCTCACATCCTGGGATCGACGCGATCGACAGCGCATTTTACACGCTGCGTTTTTTCTAGTTTGTTTTTATTTTGAAAGACATGCGAGGTGAGTTAAACAGGGGAGCGTTGAAGAGACGTCTTATCGCGAGTATATATAATGGGAGTAGCGTGAATATATAAGAAGTATCGCAGGTATAACGGGAACAGCACATGAATATGTTTTTTTGTTTTCCAATTAAAACTCATGAACAATAGTTGGGTTCATCAGAACCCCGATTCTCCTCCTCTTGTTCACTGACAAGTTCTCCTCCCATGCATGTTCTTCAAAGTTCTCCTCCCATGCATGTTCATCAAAGTTCTCCTCCCATGCATGTTCTTCAAAGTTCTCTCCATGCATGTTCTTAAAAGTTCTCCTCCCATGCATGTTCTTCAAGTTCTCCTCCCATGCATGTTCTTCAAGTTTCTCCTCAAGTTCTCCTACATGTTCTTCAATGTTCTCCTCCCATGCATGTTCTTCAGTGTTCTCCTCCCATACATGTTCTTCAAAGTTCTCCCATTCATGTTCTTCAAAGTTCTCCTCCCATGCATGTTCATCAAAGTTCCCATGCATGTTCATCAAAGTTCTCCTCCCATCCATGTTCATCAAAGTTCCCATGCATGTTCATCAAAGTTCTCCTCCCATCCATGTTCATCAAAGTTCTCCTCCCATGCATGATCATCAAAACTGTCTCGTTCATGTTCAGAAAAATGATCTTCCCACTCATGTTCGCTTTATTTGTGTTTCACTTCTTTCTTCTTCTTTTCTTTCTCTCTCTCTCTCTCTCCCTCTCACTCTCAGCGTTTCCTCCAGCATGTTCTCTTCCTACCTTTTCTAATCAGTCTTATTTCTCCACGTGTGTTTTCCCATCTCATGATCTTCAGTGTTACTCTCTTGGTTTCATCTTCAGTGTTCTCCCTGGCTTCTTTTCTTCAAGCGAGTTTTCCACCTTTTCTAGTTCTTCAAGTGCCCTTCCCACCTTTTCTACTCTTCTTTAAGGTGTTCTTACCCCTCAACCCCCACTCAGTTTTCTCTCTCTCTCTCTCTCTCTCTCTCTCTCTCTCTCTCTCTCTCTCTCTCTCTCTCTCTCTCTCTCTCTCTCTCTCTCTCTCCCCTTTTGTTATTCCGTTTTCTTTCGCCGATAACTGGGGCAGGACTCAGAAAAAAATTATAAACTACAACATTCCTGAACTAGAAAGGACTGAACTGTAGTTTTCTCTCTCTATATTGTGTGTGTTTGTGTGTGTGTGATGGAAATGTTTAAGGAATCACTGGATGCAGGTGCAGTTCGAAGCCACCATGAAAAAATACTTGATCAATGAATCTCAGCACAGTTTTACATAGGGATGGTCTTGCCTGGCAGGTATATTAACCTTTCACACTAAGTAAGGCATCTGAGGCGGATAACCATGTTAAAAATGTTCACTGTGTGTTTAAACACTGCATTAATGCCTTTAAGAGTTCTACACAGGCGGCTCGCGAAGAAGGTAGCTGCACACGGTATCGGAGTAGTTTTAGCCTGGGTAGAAACATGGCTGACCAATTGGCAATAGGGTTTGCATAAATGGGAAAAAGTCAGAATGGGGACCTGTTACAAAGGGTGTTCCACAAAGGTCAGTATTCTCTCCCTTTCCCCTCCACCTCCCTGTTGTTAACAAACAACATTTCATAAATGACATTGATGAGGGAATAAATTGAAACAAAATATAGTTTTTGCAATACAGACACAGTCTGGCTTGCTACACAATACCAACTCTTAGGACGTTTTATTATGGGACGTTGTGCCCACTAGTGGGCGCTGTCGATCCAATATAAAATAGAATATACAGATATATAGGGGATGGAATCTATAGATAATGAAAAGGAAATCAAGTGAGCGGTGACATCAGGTGTTTGAGTATGCATCACCTGTTCTTGAAGTGTTGTGATGGGGTAGAATTACTTTGGTGAGTAATTTGTGATCTCGGAAACCGCGATCAAATTAAGATTTCTGCAGATTGTCCTCCTTCACTACCAACTTGGCCTCTCTCATCTTATCAAGTACCCTTGCCAAGTGTATTGTGGAAGCATTTTTCACAAAAGTTCTACTTCATGAATATTTTTGTTTACCAAGACTCTGCTTCAAGCTCCTGGCTGTCTCACCAGCGTATGACTTATTGCATTACCCCCACATGGAATAAGATACACACCTACTCTCTCGACAGTCCCAGCTGGTCTCTTCTTAACTAAATCCTCGATTGTGGACTAGGAAATAGTGGGCACACTCATTTTGTGACTCGTGAGAGCCTTGGTAATATTTTTGGCCATGCTAATGGCCAGGACGACTGTGCTACTTTGGTGTCCATTTACAAGTGGCCCTGATGATAAAGCTGTGTGTCAGCTTCCTGCGGTCAAAGGTGAGGTATTGGGGAAAAGGAACTAATGAAGTGTGAACATTTGGACAATGTGATGACATTTCTCTTCGAGGATCTGTGGACTGCAAATCCGATGACGATGCCTCGATGTTGAGCCTTCCATTCAGTACACCTTAGAAGGAGAAAACAACGACAGCACTTCCTTTCCTCGACGTCCTTTACGCTAAAACATTACTTGCAACCCCCCAATCCCTATAATTTGGTGTACACCGTAAACCCGACAACTAGAATGATCTCATTCTTTTTCTGGTCTCACCACTCCGCAATGCTCAAGAGAGTTGTTCCGCTGTGTTTCACTTTAAAAGCCTCTTAGAATCTGCAGCCCCAATTTCCTGGAAAACTAGTCCCTCGAAATCGCTGATATCATCTGCAATTTAATTTTTTTACCCACTTCATACTTAATACTCCGAGAAATGGATAGAACAAAAAGCCTTGAATCGGCTCTCATTCTTAACATAGACACATCACTCTTGCCCAAAGAAGTTTCTAGCTGGTGGCATCGCATGAGAGCAGAAAACTTTAAAAGTCCACATCGAGGATGTCTGCTGAGGATTCTCTGCTGCTATCTCGACTGAGGACCAGCTACTATTATATAGAGCAGGGGTTCTTAACCAATGGTATGGGAACCAAATAATGGGGGTACGGGAACCAAATAATGGTGATATGCTACTCGATCTCTGAACAATTTAAAAAAAAGTTATTGTTAGATTTAAATAAACTATCAACTGTTCTGTTCTGTTCTGTTCCTAGCTATCCAGATGTAAATCAAAGCCAAGCTATTGACATCCTTTGAAGTCATACTGACACCTAATACGACTTGTGATGATGATTTGGACAGTCTGGCGAAGAGGGTAAGGGGACATACTGGGCAATCCATTGTTGAAGCAAGGATAATAAATCATAATGCTCTCTGTTGCAACGTTTTGATGAACACAGTCGCCAAAATGAACTCTGCTGCTGTTGTGGTCTATGTAAGGCATGTTGTTTAAGGAATTATTGATTGATTATTGAATCAATAACCAATAGAAGGACAAGGTACTGACGAGATACCTTAGTACATAAGTGTGTATATTGGAAAGAAAACCAATAAGGATACGACGGAAGTTTATTATTTAATTCAGTGTGATGCTCTTAATCCATAAGAACGTCACAGTGAATGGAATAAAACATAATCAGGTTTGAACCGGGTAAGAGAAAAGTAGCTCAGATTTTCAAGATCAAGAGCTCTTCTTCAACCTCAAGGCACTCCCTTAAAGTTAGATGACAGATGAAATAGCACAACATAGGTATATATATATATATATATATATATATATATATATATATATATATATATATATATATATATATATATATATATATATATATATATATATGCTAGGAATTGCAAGAGCAGGCGAAATATTCACAAACACTGATCTCTGGCCGACGGAGACTCGAACCTACGAACCTCATGACAAGGTACGCAGTGCTTTACCGACCGTACCACACTGGTCCAATACCTTGGCATCCAGCTTTCGCTAGACGTTATTCCAAGGCAGCCAGCTTTCAGGCAGGAAGGCTTACAGCTTTTCATCTCATCCCCTGCATGCATCGACACAACTAGAGATTTTTACAATGCTAGGAATTCGCAAGAGCAGGCGAAATATTCACAAACACTGATCTCTGGCCGACGGAGACTCGAACCTACGAACCTCATGACAAGGTACGCAGTGCTTTACCGACCGTACCACACTGGTCCAATACCTGGCATCCAGCTTTCGCTAGACGTTATTCCAAGGCAGCCAGCTTTCAGGCAGGAAGGCTTACAGCTTTTCATCTCATCCCCTGCATGCATCGACACAACTAGAGATTTTTACAATGCTAGGAATTCGCAAGAGCAGGCGAAATATTCACAAACACTGATCTCTGGCCGACGGAGACTCGAACCTACGAACCTCATGACAAGGTACGCAGTGCTTTACCGACCGTACCACACTGGTCCAATACCTTGGCATCCAGCTTTCGCTAGACGTTATTCCAAGGCAGCCAGCTTTCAGGCAGGAAGGCTTACAGCTTTTCATCTCATCCCCTGCATGCATCGACACAACTAGAGATTTTTACAATGCTAGGTAAAGCACTGCGTACCTTGTCATGAGGTTCGTAGGTTCGAGTCTCCGTCGGCCAGAGATCAGTGTTTGTGAATATTTCGCCTGCTCTTGCGAATTCTAGCATTGTAAAATCTCTAGTTATGTCGATGCATGCAGGGGATGAATGAAGCTGTAAGCCTTCCTGCCGACTGGCTGCCTGGAATAACGTCTGGAAGCTGGATGCCAGGTATTGGACCAGTGTGTACGGTCGGTAAGCACTGCGTACCTTGTCATGAGTTCTAGGTTCGAGTCTCCGTCGGCCAGAGATCAGTGTTTGTATATATATATATATATATATATAATCTCGTGCTTACATAGCAACGCACTTCTTGCCGAATAGGGCAAGCAAAAATTTGAGTATGCAGTAATTTCACAAAAATCCCTCAGATTCTAACGATCTAACGAAAAAAAAAATATTTCATTGTGTTTGTTTATTATTAAATTATTCGTGGGGGTTCGTGAAAATATATTGGAGTAAGAAATACACATGTTGGATGTCTGGAGGCGTATAATTAAGAGAGTCTTGAGGAGAAGCCCAGGTCTGCCTGTCGAGTCTGCTGTGCCTACCGTGGAACTGAGGCCTGTGGCAGGCGGTATACATGTGCGGGACTCGTGACGTCACGCAGAGAGCCTATATATAAGTAGCTGGGATTATCTAAGTATACTACACAAGTACACAGTAACACTACTGACAAGGTAAGTTTCCTAAGGTTCTTTTGGTACAAAGTCATTAATTTTTATATATACATAAAGGAAACAAATCTTAAAATGTATAAGAGAAAATTTTAAAAAGGACTTAATTTTAAATGAGTTCTTGCTAATTTACCAGTTTTACCTATTCGGCACAACTTCCACAACTACACACAAACAATTATATTGTTATTGATATATATATATATATACACAGAGTCATCGTTCGGAAGCAGTTTAAAGGTAGAGGGACATGAGCTAAGACTCGATCCCAGATTAGTATGTGCGCCTAGCAAGAGCTAGACGATGTTTCCCCAAACCCCGGGGCACCAGGCTTGTTTTCTAAGTTATTTCATTAAATCGTCTAGCTGTGGACGCAGAGACAATGTTTGTTTTATATATATATATATATATATATATATATATATATATATATATATATATATATATATATATATATATATATGTACATATATATTATTGTGATCAATAACAACACTGCGACTAGCCAAGGATTCGAACCCATGCTGCTTAGGCCCGCCTCATGGTGAGCGAAAACCCATGACACACTAATCCAAAGGACCACGCAATCCTTCAAGAACCAAGCACCCAGCCAAGCTAGGTGTATTACCCTTGGCTGTGTACTTGGTTCTTGTAGGATTGCGTGGTCCTGTAGGTTAGAGCATCATGGGTTTTTGCTCACCATGAGGAGGGCCAAAGCATCATGGGTTCGAATCCTTGGCTAGTCGCAGTGTTGTTATTGATCATTACCACTTGTTCGTGGTCACAACAATATAAAATACTGCTTGTTGAGGCTAGTACACCAAACGGGGAGGAGAATGAAATTAGCTCAGAGGCACCCACACCACCGTATGTCCTCGGACCAAGGGTAGCCCACCTAGCTTGGCTGGGTGCTTGGTTCTTGTAGGACTGCGTGGTCCTGTGGTTTAATGTGTCACGGGTTTTCGCTCACCATGAGGCGGGAAAAAGCAGCATGGGTTCGAATCATTGGCTAGTCGCAGTGTTGTTATTGATCAATACCACTTGTTCGTGGTCACAATAATATTATATATATATATATATATATATATATATATATATATATATATATATATATATATTAAATAATAAATGTATGGAAGAGGGTAAGGTAAATAGGGATTGGCAGAGAGCGTGCATAGTTCCTTTGTATAAAGGCAAAGGGGACAGGAGAGAGTGCAAAAATTATAGGGGAATAAGTCTGTTGAGGATACCTGGTAAAGTGTATGGTAGAGTTATTATTGAAAGAATTAAGAGCAAGACGGAGAGTAGGATACCAGATGAACAAGAAGGTTTTAGGAAAGGTAGGGGGTGTGTAGACCAAGTGTTTACAGTGAAACATATTGCTGAACAGTATTTAGATAAGGGTAAAGAGGTTTTTGTGGCATTTATGGATTTGGAAAAGGCGTATGACAGGGTGGATAGGGGGGGCAATGTGGCAGATGTTGCAGGTGTATGGAATAGGAGGTAGGTTACTGAAAGCAGTGAAGAGTTTATACGAGGATAGTGAGGCTCAGGTTAGAGTATGTAGGAGAGAGGGAGATTATTTCCCAGTAAAAGTAGGCCTTAGGTAAGGATGTGTGATGTCACCATGGCTGTTCAATGTATTTATAGATGGAGTTGTAACAGAAGTGAATGCGCGGGTGTTGGCAAGAGGTGTATGGTTAAAAGATAAAGAATCTAACACAAAGTGGGAGTTGTCACAGCTTCTTTTTGCTGATGACACTGTGCTTTTGGGAGATTCTGAAGAGAAGTTGCAGAGGTTGGTGGATGAGTTTGGTAGGGTATGTAAAAGAAGGAAATTGATGAGGATAACAAAAAGATTAGGTGATGAAAGATTGGATATCAGATTGGAGGGAGAGAGTAAGGAGGAGGTGAATGTATTCAGATATTTAGGAGTGGACGTGTCAGCAGATGGGTCTATGAAGGATGAGGTGAATCATAGAATTGATGAGGGTAAAAGGGTAAGTGGTGCACTTAATAGTCTGTGGAGACAAAGAACTTTGTCCGTGGAAGCAAAGAGGGGAATGTATGAGAGTATAGTTATTCCAATACTCTTATATGGGTGTGAAGCATGGGTGGTGAATGTTGCAACAAGGAGAAGGCTGGAGGCAATGGAGATGTCATGTCTGAGATCAATGTGTGATGTGAATATAATGCAGCGAATTCGTAGTGTGGAAATTAGGAGGAGGTGCGGGATTACCAAAACTATTATCCAGAGGGCTGAGGAGGGGTTGTTGAGGTGGTTTGGACATGTAGAGAGGATGGAACAAAGTAAAATAACTTCGAGAGTGTATAAATCTGTAGTGGAGAGAAGGCGGGGTAGGGGTCGGCCTAGGAAAGGTTGGAGGGAGGGGGTAAAGGAGGTTTTGTGTGCGAGGGGCTTGGACTTCCAGCAAGCATGCATGAGCGTGTTTGATAGGAGTGAATGGAGACAAATGGTTTTTAATACTTGACGTGCTGTTGGAGTGGAAGCAAAGTAACATTTATGAAGGGATTCAGGGAAACCGACAGGCCGGACTTGAGTCCTGGAGATGTTAAGTACAGTGTCTGCACTCTGAAGGAGGGATGTTAAATGTTGCTGTTTTATAACTGTAGTGTAAGCATGCCTCTGGCAAGACAGTGATAGAGTGAATGATGATGAAAGTTTTTCTTTTTCGGGCCATCCTGCCTTGGTGGGAAACGACCGATGTGTTAATATATATATATACAAACATTGTCTCTGCGTCCACAGCTAGACGATTTGATGAAATAACTTAGAAAACAAGCCTGGTGCCCCGGGGTTTGGGGAAACATCGTCTAGCTCTTGCTAGGCGCCCATACTTATCTGGGATCGAGTCTTGGCTCATGTCCCTCTATCTTTAAAGTGCTTCCGAACGATGACTCTGTGTGTACACATGTGTGCGTGAACGCATGTGTGTATTTCCCCTTGTGAGAGTGTGTGCAGCTATAACACGAAACGAGTGTAACGAAAAACGTTGCAACTTCGTCTTCACTGTCCCCAAGGAGACCACGAATCACGGCCGACCTCGTCAAGAATAGCTCTTGACAACCCTCAGGGGTAAAAAGTAAAAATAACAAAAAAAGAGTAACATTTGAAAAATCAAAAACGTCTTCCATTGCAGAACGAGATTTGTGTAAATTAAAGAAAGTTTAGGTGGGTGGGTGGGCGCATTCCTGGCTCTAACTTGTCCACGGAATACCATGAATATATTACTCCTTTATTTGCTTCTTCCTTCTTCCTTAGTGAGGTCTCTGGCAGCAGCAGCTATAGTGGTGGGGGAACTCCTGCTGCTGCTGTTGCTGGTGATGCTGTTGCTGGTGATGCTGTTGCTGGTGATGCTGTTCCTGCTTCTGCTTCTGTTGCTTTTTTTTCCCCTGATGTTATTGTTGCTGCTGCTGCTTTTGCTTCTAACGCCGCTGTTACTGCTGGTGCCGCTTGCTGCTTCTACTGCCATTGCTGCTGTGACCTCTGCTGCTGTTGCTACGGCGGTTATTGCTGCTTCTATAGTTCCTCCAACTTACAAATGCCCCCCCCCCCTCTGAAAGAACATTCCCGATGCCCTCCCACCCCCGGGGCGTTGCGTCTGTGTCTACCGTTGCGTCATTCATAACGCAAGAACCATTACTGTCTCCGCCACGGGTAGACTAGATAGCGGCAGGGGGGGGGGGGCAGGCTGGACGCGGCCGCCAGGGGCAGGAGTATTTTACCTCGCTGAGAGAGAGATTTCCTTCTTCCCCTCCCTCTCTCCACATCCCTCTCCCCCCTCCTTCTCCCCCCTCCTTCCCCTCTCGGCCTGCAATTGAGACCCATCCTCTTGGGTTCCAATACCCTCAAATGGGTTTCTGACGACGTTCTCTTTTTATATAAATATAGAGAATCGCCAGATAATTTATAAATCTCTGAACTTGTTCCGGATGTCATGACATTTATTGTATTTATTTTTCTTGCTCGCAGAATTGGATTGAGTGTTCATGAAGAAATTTTAGTAAGAAAAAAGAAAGAGAGAAGGGAAGAGAGAGAGAGAAGGAGGAGGAGGAGGAATTGTTGTGGAGTAGGGGGTAAAAGGCAGGGTGGGGAAGATTACGGATTTTTTTTATTAATATTATTAGATAAATGGAAAGACCTCACCTAAAATACTTAAATACTTGCAGAAGGTGGTGGAGTTTTACCACACAGGAGTGGAGTGTATTCTTACACATATATAACATTCCAGCAGGACTTTAGTTTTTCTACACTAAAAATTAAGAAATATGTGCTATAACGTTATGTTATTGTATATTTCGACGATTCAAAACGGCTTGAAGCATTTCCCGACATACTTCATATTTTAGCTAAAATACGCAAATTATCACACTTTTAATCGAAACTGCTGCTACAGTTGTAGTTTAATAAATAAGATTGATGAGCTAAGATTAATTGCATGTGCAGGAATCATAAATATTATGGCTACAACAGAGACCTGGTTCAACCTGAAAGATAGAGAAATGCCTTCCGAATGCCACATACGAGGCTATAAATTGTTCCACGGAGTATGTTTTTAAATATAATATAACATTCCAGCAGGTACCGGAGTTTTCCAAAGCAGCTCTGCCCCTGGATTCAACCTGCAACACTTGACTAACATACAGATACTTCACTGCTGGGTGGGGCGGGGACGGAACGGGTGTAGGGAAACTGGCCCACAGATTTTTCCGTGCCAGGTGATTGAACCCGGGACCTTCCGTTTGTGAGTCGAATGCTCTTAATAGTAAGCTTTGAGGTATCCCGAGGTTAGAGGAGGTGGTGGCCCGTAGGGAGAGAATGATTTTGAGAGGAGGGTGGTGTAAGAAGTATGTCGGATGGGGAGTGGGGAGAGAGTGCGAGGTGGGGCTATTGTTGGGGGTGGGGACTGTGATGAAGGTGGGGAGAGTTGTAGGTGGAGGTGATGATGTAGGAACTGTAGTGTGTAGTGAAGGTAGATGGCGGAGATTGTTGATGGAATTAAGGTAGGAACAGTCGTAGAGTGGAGGATATTTGTAGTGGTGGGGGAATATCTGTAGTGGTGTGGGGATACCTGTAATGGTAGGGGATAGCTGTGATGGGGGGACTTGTAATGGTAGAAGTGGGGAAAGACCTGTATGTGAGGGGAGGGGAGGGTGGAGTACAAAGAAAAGAGATACGAGACGTCTTTATAGACTATATTGAGGTAACCTGCTGAGGACATAGTAACTACTGCCTCGCTATCCTTTGTGTCTAGACATGTGAGATCAGGATAGTATAGCAGAAGGCTCTCCCCACACCCTCCCGCCTTATTGGCGGCATGAAAAAGTTAGTGAAGAGAATTACCATAATATATTGAAGAGAACGTGTGTGGATGTTTAATGAGAAGGAAGGAGAGTTTCAACTTCCTATTATTATAGTTACTCCTGCTGTTGCTACTGCTGCTGTTGTCTTTGTTGTTGCTGCTGCTGCTCTTGCTGCTGCTGTTGTCTTTGTTGTTGTTGTTGCTGCTGCTCTTGCTGCTGCTGTTGTCTTTGTTGTTGCTGCTGCTGCTCTTGCTGCTGCTACTGTTGTTGCTGCTGCTGCTATTGTTGTTGCTGCTGTTGCTGCTGCTATTGTTGTTGCTGCTGTTGTTGCTTCTGCTGCTGCTGTTGCTACTGCTGCTGCTGTTGCTGCTGTTGTCTTTGTTGCTGCTGCTGCTGCTGTTGTCTTTGTTGTTGATGCTGTTGTTTCTGCTGCTATTGCTACTGCTGCTGATGATGTTGTCTTTGTTGTTGCTGGTGATGCTGATGTTGTTGCTGCTCCTGCTGTTGCTGGTGCTGTTGTTTCTGCTGCTGCAGCTTTTGCTACTGTTCCTGCTGCTGCTGCTGCTGTTGTTGCTGCTCCTGTTGATGCTTCTGTTGCTGCTGTTGTTGTTGTTGTAGTTGCCTTTGCTGCTGATGCTGTTGTTGTTGCTGCTCCTGCTGCTGTTATCTTTGTTGTTATTGCTACTGTTGTTGCTATTGTTGTTCCCTTTGCTGCTGTTGTTGTTGCTGCTACTGCTGTTGCTGTTCTTGCTGCTGCTGCTGTTGTTGTTGTTGCTGTTGTTGCTGCTGCTGCTGTTGTTGCTGCTGTTGTTGCTGTTATTGTTGCTGCTGCGGCTGTTATTGCCATTGGTGCTGCTGCAGCTGTTACTGCTGCTGCTAATATTACTACTATTATAATTTCTGGTGTAGTTGCTGATCTGATCTTATCGTCCCACTGACCACATAACCCACAACTAACCTGGACCTAATTCACAGTAAACCCCCCATCACCACTGCTACCACCACTACCACTACTACTATTACTACTAATACTACCACCACTACCACAATTACCTCTGAAGTATTCATCCCAAGCTCACCCGTTAGTCAGAGCTGCTCAGGAAGAGTCAGTGTCTTGTGAAGTGCTGAGGTGAATCTGATTCTAAATGGAGTGTATCGAGCTGTTGAAGCTCTCTTGATCCAAGGAATTTGAGTTACCCTCCCTTCCTCGGATCAATCATAATAAGAGTCGTCTCCTCAGGTGTTGCGTGAATCTTACGGTCTTAGGTCT
The DNA here is from genome assembly GCA_009830355.1 of Cherax destructor. Classification (NCBI taxonomy): domain Eukaryota; kingdom Metazoa; phylum Arthropoda; class Malacostraca; order Decapoda; family Parastacidae; genus Cherax; species Cherax destructor. The sequence goes on along the minus strand of WNWK01000170.1, from coordinate 332,312 downwards.
TTAAAGCCTTTAAAGAGCAGTGTGTTCCAGCGTTTTATGACTGCTGGCAAAATGCACTATAACAGCTCTTAAACTGTAACATTGATTTGTGTAAAAAAAAAAAATGACTTTGTTCCTATCTGTATTGTATCTCCGGAAGCTGAGTTTCACACTGTTGATTTGTGTGCTACAATTCTCTTTTTTTTCCGAAAGAGTTTTTCTTGTGGTTGATGTCTTTTACTAACCACCACAGACGTAGGTATCATGGATTTTTTTTTTCGTCTGTGTCCAGAAGACCTAATCCACGTTGTCACAGTGAGAACCACACCATCAGTGGACAGTATATCAGTCAGTCTCTACTAAGTCACTCGAAACTTACGTTCCCGGTGAACTCTGGTTCTCCGTTATAATTACCTGCAGCGCTGAATCGCCACGTCTTGCGCTGAGTCGCCACGTCTTGCGCTGAGTCGCCACGTCTTGCGCTGAGTCGCCACGTCTTGCGCTGAATGACATATATGGGTTTAGCGCAAAACATGATTTAAGCAAACAAGCAATTCTTCTTGTGGCTGTGAAGGTAGGCGCTGATCTCGGAGCGTGAGGGAGCGTGGCCAAGCCAATGTTGATAGTCTGGAGGGCACTTGTACTCTGTATGCCAGAATAATAGCAACCCCTTTCAAGGCAAATAATCTTGCAAACCGGAAAACTGTGCATAGAACTCTCATTACCAATATTAACTAAGTCAAACGTTTAAACATCCGGGAACGCCTAAAAGCAACCCAAATTGTGTCCTCTTAATCACTAGCAAGACAGACCACATCGTAATCCACGGTAGAAGGAAAATACCTAAATGAAAAACATGGAAAAGCAAGGTTATAATAAATACCGATACGCCACAAACTGTATTTAAGGGGGAAAATGACGCGTCGGAAAAAGAAAAAAATATCCCAGACAGACGGGTACGCGAGCAGCTAACTAGAATAGTCTGAGTGACCAGCCAGTCAACCAGCAGGGTTGGTCTCAGATCGCACCGCGGGATCCATGATCCACGGAGCTATATATGTACAGGCAGGACTTTTATTTCATGCACTCTGCAACTTACATTTCATACACTCTGCAACTTACATTTCCTGCACTCTGTTACTTACATTACCTACACTCTGCTACTTAAATTTCCTACACTCTGCTACTTGCATTTCCTACACTCTGCTACTTACATACCCTGCACTCTCCTACTTACATATCTTGCACTTTGCTACCTACATATCCTACACTCTGCTACTTACATTCCCTGCACTCTACTTCTTACTTATCCTACACTCTGCTACTTAAATTTCCTGCACTCTGCTACTTACATATCCTACACTCTGCTACTTACATTTCCTACACTCTGCTACTTACATATCCTACACTCTGCTACTTACATATCCTGCACTCTGCTACGTACATTTCCTGCACTCTGCTACTTACATATCTTGCACTCTGCTACTTACATTTCCTATACTATGCTACTTACATTTCCTACACTCTGTTACTTACATTTCCTACACTCTGCTACTTACATTTCCTACACTCTGCTACTTACATATCCTGCACTCTCATACTTACATATCCTGCATATTGCTACTTACATATCCTACACTCTGCTACTCACATTTCCTCCACTCTGCTACTTACATATCCTGCACTCTGCTACGTACATTTCCTGCACTCTGCTACTTACATATCTTGCACTCTGCTACTTACATTTCCTATACTATGCTACTTACATTTCCTACACTCTGTTACTTACATTTCCTGCACTCTGCTACTTACATTTCCTACACTCTGCTAATTACATATCCTGCACTCTGCTACTTACATTTCCTACACTCTGCTACTTACATTTCGTGCACTCTGCTACTTACATATCCTACACTCTGCTACTTACATTTCCTGCACTCTGCTACTTACATTTCCTGCACTCTGCTACTTACATATCCTACACTCTGCTACTTACATTTCCTGCACTCTGCTACTTACATTTCCTACACTCTGCTAATTACATATCCTGCACTCTGCTACTTACATTTCCTACACTCTGCTACTTACATTTCCTACACTCTGCTTCTTATAATATCCTGCACTCTGCTACTTACATTTCTTACACTGCTACTTACATATCCTGCACTCTGCTTCTTACATATGCTGCACTCTGTTACTTACATATCCTGCACTCTGCTACTTACATCTGCTCAATAACGAAGGCTAACAAGCAGTTATCGACCTCATTATATTCGTAAATTAGAAGAGAGTTACAAGGCGAACTCTCTCTGCTAGAGAATTATCACGTGAAC